>CM076582.1:138705311-138871475 GCA_034641835.2 Pinus albicaulis
TGCATCAATATTAGAGAACTCGGTCTCTAATTTTATCTTGAGATAATCCTTATTGATTACAAGATCATTCGATATCTCATCCTTTGCATGCACATTAGCTTTATAAACTACTTCAAAATGCTTCACAACAGATCCATACCATACGTATAACATTGTCTTCAACTTGCATTTAACCTAACTTTAATATGTTGTATATATCTCAGATATATACATACTAAATCATGTACTTGTCTGAATTTATACCATGGATGTATCACAAATGTATCTGAATAAATGTATCACGGATCTGATCCTGTACTTTTCTGAATTCCTTACTTCTATTCTTAATTAAATCCGCACTTCAGATCTTCCTGAAATCCGCAGACATCTTTAGAGTGATCTGCATTTTCTAACCTCTAAAATCCTCACCTTTTAACCTTTGAAATCCGCACTTATTCAGCTCTGAAATCTGTACTTAATAACCTTTGAAATCCACACTTAATGACTCAGAATAGTCCGTGGTTTTTTGTGTCAAATACGCTACAGGTTTAGGGTATATATACGGCACGAAACCTGAATGTTAGGCCGACCATACAACCGAATTATTCATTGTGCATTAGGCTAACTTTAACACAACATTTGAGATTATCTTTCAGTGTTGTTTGAGGCCTGAATTAAGCCATTCTTTCACGGTTTCTATGGCAAGGTCTAGGAGAATTTTCTCTAGACTAGATACTTCATATATATGACACTTAATTATATTTATACCTAGAAGACAAAACCCTAATAGACATCAAGAAGAATTCTATTGTCCTATAATAAAAATCTTGCTCATGAAACCCATGAAGCAAGAACAACAAAATACATTTTATTATCTTTGTCTTCTTCTTTACATAAATACATAATTACATAGTCAATATGAAGACTGAATCCCTTCTTTACATAAGTACATATTACATAGTCATCGTGTAATTTCCCTTCTTGTAATTAGAATAAGTGAGAGTAATTTGCATTTCAAAAGTAGAGGTTAAGTAGATGAATGAGTGAAATATAGTATAACTTCTTTTCTTGTATACAAAATAGTGTTCATGATTTTCTTTGAGTATTGAGTTACAATTAGAAGTGTGACATACTTTCTCCCTCAGTATAGCAATAGTTCCCAACACCTCATAATATAACTAAGATGAGGAAGGGATCAGTAGAGCTCATCTGCTGTGCATATAGCATTTTCACCTCCAAGTTTGTACAAACCCCAGATTGATAATTAAAGTTTAGTAGCCTCTGGGAGTTGCAACACTATTCGTGCGATACCAGGGCTCACTAATTTTTTGCGTCGTTGTCAGGGACGTGCCTAAGTAGATTTTTGTTTATGATTAAGCATTATTTTTTTCTTTTTGTTTTACATTCAGTTTCAAAATATTGAAAAAACACAAAAAAATTGAATTTCATGCCTCGTAGGAGTAGGGACAACCAAGGAATTTTTTTACCAAAAACCCCTACATCCTCGCACACTCACCCTTCACTCTTCTTTAGTGACTATGAGATAAAACATCCTCTAGGTGAGCAACCTGAAAACTTTGAGGAACTTTTTGGGGAATAAGAGGAACTTACTTCACCGGAGGAACTTGCTTCACCTATTCAAGCTATGGCTGAAAATAGAACTCACAAAGTCTTTCCCATCAGAGAAACCAATGGAGAGACTAGAATGAAGAACATCAACCCTTCAGCCCTTCCACACTTCCATGGCTTAAATATTGAGGACCTTGACACTTTCATGTTTGACTTTGTCCTCGTCTGCAGGAATTATGACTATGCCCCAAATGAAAAAAAGTTAAAAATTTTCCCCTCTACCCTCAAGGATGCAACCTTGCGCTAATTCATGGGTCTGCCTGGGAACAACATCACCACCTGGGCCCAAATGAAAAATTCCTTCAAAAACAAGTAGATATACTACTGTAGGTCCAAAAAAAACCAAGAAATAATATTTAGGATGACCCTAGGTTCTGATGAATATCTAGAGGATTATGAGGAGCGATTTCAACTGAACTACAAAAGGACCAACTACACCCTTGATCATAGATCACTCAAGTTAGTTTTGCTCCGAGGAATCAGGGATGAAGTGATAGAAACCCTTAATATGTTGTCTGGAGGATATATCTATCAACTAGCTTATGAGGACATCAAGAATGTATTCAAAAATCACTTCGGGAAGCCAGGAAAAAAGGTAGAGCTAGTAAAAGCCTGACCAATACCCCTTCCTCTTCAACCTCCTTTAAGAATGAGATTGGAAACATGTTGGAGGATTTTAAAAGTGAGATGTTGCACACATTTTCTTTGCAAATGGACACAATGCGGATCAAAAGGAAACAAGAGGAAGAAAAAAGATCCATAGCTATGTTTTGCCCTAGAAGCACTATAAAACACCCTAGGAATGAATGTCCAATGAATGTCATAGAGGTTTACTCAGTCTGTGAAGAGAACAATGCAACATACAAATTTTATTCCTTACTTGGCCTAAAATATGTATGCCAAGGGGTGGAATCTAGACCTGAGCAACTCTGCTTCATAAATCAAAGGAGACCTCAAGGACCTCATCCATACCAACTGGGCATGCAATGGGTGCCTTATTCTTACTATCATTCAAACTAGAATGCACCCTTGCAGCCTTGGTATTATTCCACTCCTCCATCATGGCCCACACCTCTTTCTTGGCCTTATGCCCCTCCATATCATCCTTAGCCTTTCAATCAGCCATTTCAGCAATATGTTCCTCAACCACCTCAATGAAGCAACCCATCACAAGGGCAGAGGCCCCAACTCAACCAACCTCCTGCTTTACTGCCTCCATCCCAACCTCAACCTCAAATCACTCATCCTGCTCCCACTAAGCTACCTCAAATGCCTGCCGAACCAAATCCGAACCTAAATAACAAGCAGACACAAAAAATCTACAATGGAGAGACATCCTACCCTGCCTACAGCTCTGGAGATCCATGAGATTAACCTTAGGTATCGGAGAGTGCTCCCAGAAAATCATCCACAATCTCCACCTAAAGAGGTTGAAGACGAAAAGGAAGAGAGCACCCCTCAAATAAATCCACCTCCTTTTCCTAATCGACCAATCCACCCTAGCCAACAGACCCTAGAAGAGACTGAAATTCTAGGAGAATTAAAGAATTTGTGTGTAAAAATACCCCTTCTCCAATATATCAAGTATGTTCCCATCTAAAATAATATTATCAAAAAAAAAATCTTCAAAAATCCTGGGAGAAATAAGAGCGACACCCCCACCATCAATGTTGTAGGTCAGTGATCTGATTTGATGTTGGGGAGAGTATTTTCCCGAACATGGACTCTAGAAGTCTAGTAGTTGATGTACACATTGATGGGATCATTTTCCCCCATGCATTGAATGATATTGGGGATGCCATCAATGTTATGACTAAAGAAACCATGATGAAACTCAACCTCTAGGGAGATTTGAGGAAGACCACTATAGTTTTGCAACTCACAGATAGATCCACGGTAGCTCCTAAGGGAGTTGTTGAGGATTTCATGGTCTCTATTGACTCCTAGAAATATCCCACCGACTTCCTAGTACTGCAACCCAAAACTAAGTTTAATTGTTATCCTCATATTCTAGGAAGGCCTTGGCTGGCCACTGTTGATGCTTATATCAGTTGTAGGGCTGGAAACATGACTATGAAGAATGGGCCCTTGTCAAAACAACTGGTATTATATCCTCCTACCCAACCTTCTATTGAACATGATCTACATTTATGGGTGGAGGATGAAGAATAAGATGAAGTATACCATGCAAGATCCTACTCTATTTATACTTTAGATGTTGTTATCAGAGGGGGAAAACCTGATGAATATGACCTCATTGACCATATCCTTCAAAGCCAACCCCCCACTACCATTCCACTTGTTGACCTAGTAAGAGAATCTGAAATTATCCTTGGACTGACCTATGGTCAATTGAATCACCCGCTGAACCTTCCAAGATTGTAGAATTTAGCCCATCTAGGTCCCTGAAGATCAACCCCTCTATCAACCAAAGAGGAAGAGAAATTGTGCCAGCTGTTGAGGGAGAAATTAGATGCTTTTTATTGGGATTAAAAAGACATGAAAGGGGTGCATCCCTCAGTCTACACACATCGTATTTACATCAAAGACGGATGCAATCCTGTGCGCCAGCCCCATAGGAGAATGAACCCAGCCTTAAAGGGCATAGTAAAGGATGAATTACAGAAGTTTCTAGATGCGGGGTTCATATACCCCATATCAGACAGTGAATTGGTGTCTCCTCTTGTCATGGTCCCAAATAAGAACGTGAAGTTAAGGATCTGTGTTGATTATAGATAATTTAACACAACTTCTAATAAAGGCCATTTCCTTTTTCCCTTCATTGACCAAGTCTTAGATGGTCTTGCCAGAAAGAAGTTCTTCTCTTTCCTGGATGGATTCAATGGTTACAATAAGATTCAGATCAGCCCTGAGGACCAAGATAATACCACATTCACATTTCCTTGGGGCATCTTTGCTTATATATTTATTCCCTTTGTCCTATGAAATTCCCCTGCCACTTTTTAGAGAGCAGTCTTGAGCATTTTTGCTAATATTTTTTATGATTATGTGGAAATATATGTGAATTATTTCACTCCTTATGGGTATGATTTCCAAGAGGCCCTGTCCAATATGGGAAAATTCCTTAGGAGATTCATTTAAATGCATCTCTCTCTAAGTCTTGAGAAGTGTGAATTTATGAAGAAGGCAAGGATTGTCCTTAACCACTCCATATCGCAGGGAGGGATACAAGTATATCAAAACAAAATTTCCATCATAAAAAGGGTGCCTACTCCTCAGAAGAAGAGAGATGTCAGCAGTTTCTTAGGCTTGGTTGGGTACTATAGAAGATTCATCAAGGATTTTAGAAAGGTGGCTTCACTATTTTTCGGATTTCTAGCCAAGGATTCTGAACCTTTTTGGCCAAGTCTTTGTCAAGAGGCCTTTGATATCATAAAGGAAAAGTTGACCACTACCCCTATACTTAGAGATCCCAACTAGGCTTTTCATTTCCATATCCATATTGATGCATTAGATAAATCTGTGGGGAAATCCTTGGGGAAAATGGAGAATAAGTTTCCTTGTGCCATTTATTTCATTAGCAAAAATTTGTCTAAGGCTCAAGTAAACTACATTGTCATTGCGAAAGAGCTTTTAGTTGTTTTCCATTCCTTGAATAAGTTCAGACATTATATCTCCAAGTACCATAATTTTGAGCATACTGGCCATGCAACAATTAAATACTTAATGAACAAGCTGGATGTGAATGCTAGAATCATTAGATTGTTATTACTTTTACTGCAAATTGATTTGACCACTATTGATAAACCAGGGAAAAAAAATGTTGTTGCAGATTTTCTGTCTAGACTCACTTTGCCTGCAGATGATGAAGGGATGATTGATGATAAACTTAGAGCTGAGCACTTGTTGTCTATTTGAGTAATCTCTCCCTAGTTTCCTGACATAGCCAATTACCTGGGTGCTGGGAGGTTTCCTCCAAACCTTTCATCCAAAAGGAAGAGCAGAATTGTAAGAGCGCCCCTTTCACTTGGATTGGTGGCAATATTTTTAAATTGGGGCCAAATCAAATCCTTAGGAGACGTGTCAGGGAGGATGAAGTCTTTTACATCCTCTAAACATGTAATTATGGGCCCTATGGGGGTCATTTTGCTGCTAAGAGGACAACTTTCAAAGCCTTGAAATTTGGCTACTATTGGCCTACTCTCCATCAAGATGTCAGGAGATACACCAGCTAATGTGATCAATTTCAAATGATGGGGAATCCTACACCGCGGGATGACATTCATCTACAACCTCAGGTGGCCCTGGATCCATTTGATAAGTGGGTCATGGACTTCATTGGACCAATTGATCCACCATCCAAGCATAAGAGGTGCATCATAGTTTGTAATGATTATTTGAACAAGTGGGCTTAAACAAAGTTTGTCAAGGCAACAAGGGAAGAGAAGGCGGCTGCATTTTTTATAGATAATGTGTTCTACAAGTCTGGGTATCCCAGGGAGATATTCATTGATCATGGGGCTCAATTCACATCCCATCTAATTGAGAATCTCATGGGGAAACACAATATCAAGCACAATAATTCTACTACATATCACCCTCAAGAAAATCGGCAGGTGGAAGTGACCAATAGAGAATTAGAGAACATCCTGACCAAAGTTGTGAGAAACAACAGAAAATATTGGTAAGACAGAATGGTAGAGGCCACTTGGGCCTACAACACTAGCTGGAATACAACTACTAGGTTTACTCCTTATGATTTAGCTTGTGGGAAGAAAAATTTGCTTTCTATTGAATTTGAGTATAACACCCTCAGAATGGTAGCTCAATTGGATTTGGATATCACAAGGGCACAGAAAGAAATATTTCTTCAACTAAATGGGTTGGATGAATTTAGGATGCATTCCCTCCTTCACACATAAGTAATACAACTACAAAGGAAATCATGGCATGACAAGCACATAAAAGAGAAGACATTTCAGGAAGGATATTGGGCTTTGATCCATGACTCCAGATTTAAGGACTTCAAGGGAAATTTATTGACCAGATGGCTAGGACCTTATCGGATAGAGAGATGCCATGACAATGGAGTTGTTCAAATCAAAACCATAGATAAGGAGGCGATTCCTCTTCTTGTCAATGGTTACAGGCTAAAAATGTACAAGAGGACCATGTCTGAGGCATAATTCATCAACACAATCAGCAGCTAGGTGAATGTAATTGGGATACTCATAGCTTCCAATCCATTTCCATCCTAGAGATAAAAAATAAAAATAAAAAAAAATAAATAAATAAATAAAATAAAGAGGCCTGGGTGAAAACGTTTCTGAGGCATCCAAGGCCAACTCCAAGATTGAAAACCTCCTTGAGGCAATCCTAGAGTAGAGAAAAAGAAAGAAAAAATAAATAAAAGATCCTTGGGTGAAAACCTATTTGAGGCGCCCAAGGCAGGCTTGTGGGTTGAAAACCTTGTATGAGGCATCCCACCTATCTTCAAAAAAAAGAGAAAAAAAAAAGGGAAACAAATAAAAGATCAAAAAATGATGGATTAACACCAAGGCAACTAACCTGTGTTTGTTTTACAGGACAATGAATAGTGGCATATTATGGAAAGAGTTGCAACATTCCTTCATCTCCTTTCCTCCCCTCTACCCATTCACCCCATGTCCAACTTCATCACTCATCCCACCATCAAATTCCACCACCCTATCAGCTAGAAAACCTTGAATTTCATCCTATCTATGTACTGCTACAAGATGTCCTGGAAAGATATACATGAAATCATGTAGTGCTACAGGAAATCCTTAACACCTACAAGAAGAAATGCCAAGGCCAAAACAAATCATCCAGGACTTTCTGATCCTAAGAAAAAGCATAAAAAGGGTCACCCTACTTATGCCTACCACCCCTCATCACCATACCATATCATGCATGGAGATTCCCTTCCCTAACCTTGTATCCTGCCACTGTGCTACAAACTGTTTTTTTTCACAAATACAGGGCCTTTTCTCTCATTTTTATCCTACACCATACCACTACCTTAGAATCCTAGCACCACCTCCAACTTTTCCACACCATTCCATCACCACTTTATGTCACTTTTGGCTCCATAATCTACAGAAAAGAGAATGCTACAGGAAGATGATCTTTTCTTGTAGCACACATGTGCGAAAACCAAAATAATCCAACTATGGCTTGGCACATTCAGAGCAGCAGAGAAAGGTTGAATATTTTATCCTGAAGGCAACCATTACACTCCAGGGATTATTCTCCATTAGCAACATCAAATGCAAGCCTCCACAAGGTACCTACAAAAACACAACAAGCAAACACAGTAAGCACCTAAAACAGGAAATGAAGACACAACAAGAATTAAATAATAAAGGAAGCTCATGTGATGATTTCTCCAGTGCTCCAGCTCTTTGCATGCAGGACCCTACAACCCTTTGGAAATCAGGTAAGGCTCAGGTATGACCCTCTCACCCTCTCGCTATTCATATTTGGCTAAATGAATTAATGTCGAGGAGAGGAGTTTTAATAAGCTAAAAGCTGGCCAGTTAAATTGGACACCTTCACCAGTGAAACTAAAATAGTTTGGTAGAGTTGGCATGCAACGTGGAGCTATCACATCAGTTGAAATGATATCACAAAGAGTTGGTGTTGATTATGAGGTCAAAGGGAATGATTACTTCGAGTGGGGCCAATGGTCTAAATGAGGAAATCACATGTGATGGACACCTCATCACAACGCTCTAAGCCCATTCGAAATGGAATATAACATAACTCAACTCACTTCCCCTCACATATATGCTCATTTCAAAAACAATTAAGCGAAAGACGAAGTTGGTAAGCCACAAAGGAGGTTCGATCATTGGTCAATTGCGCCTGCAGGAAGTGCTACAAGAAAACCTGTAATTGCTATAGGAAGCTTCAAAGAGTACTACAGGGTGCTGAGAAGAGGCATGAAAACCACCAAAAGAGTCAATTACAAAAAAAACACCACTCTCCCTCCCAAAACATCTATTTATAGAGGTAAGTGACCATCACCTCCATCAATTTCACAAAAATTCTCCATAACAATCTGGATGCAGTAGTGTCATAATTAAGGTAATTGAGGAAGTTGTGTGAAGAGGTAGGGGATAAGACATTCATTTTGAAGTGTTAAGAGTCTTATAATCCATGTCACCATTAAATTTGACAATAAGGCCATAGAAGAATACTTGTTGAACGCAAGTCAGACACAACAAAAAGAAATGGGGGGAGGGTTTATTAGAAGAGAACCTACAAATACAAGGAGAATTCAATGACACCCTCCTCTAAGAAAAATTTTTAGGAGGCATCAATGGTTGGATTTATTTGAGCTCCTAAGGGGATATGATGATGAAATAGCTCGAGAATTCGCAATGTTCCTACACTCTCAAGTAGATGTTAGTGCCACTACTCTGGTAAGGGGACTAGCCATAACCATCACACCTGAATTAATCAACAGGATAACAACACTACCCCTAGGAATCAAGTGGAATAAAGAAGACAGGGTCACTAGTGCCATTTCCAAGAAAAAATTCTTTTTTACCAATGAGAAGCACATAGAAGAAAAAAATGGGATCAGAAGGGAGATTTTACCTTACCCATGGGATGAGGTAGGCTACCACATCCTCAAGTACATTTCTTGTGAAGGAAGATTGAGTGTAATCTATGGATACCATTTTAGATTGTTGCATGAGATTATATTTAAGGAGTATTTTCCTTTGGAATAGAGGCTAAAAATACCCTACTTCCTCCTCCACTCCATCAAAGACATGAGCCAAAGGATTATAGAAGGAAAACACCAACACATGGCTCACCATGGATTGATTAAACTAATAATGGAGGATTCCCTAAATAAGCTTATAATTCTTGTGTTATGGTCCAATTTCATTGACATGGGCAGAGATACTCTAATAGGGACCCATAATATCACTCCTGGAGATACCCCTACCTCTAGCCTTGGAGATATGGATACTAGAATAGAGGAGAAAGAGACTGAGAAGACATAAGAAGAAGAGATGGAGAAAGAGGAAGGAAAAACAAAGGATGCATAGGAATAAAGGGAAAGTGATGAGGAGGAAGAAGAGAAGGAAGTAGAATAGAAGGCTTTGAGCCCCAAAAATACCACTGAAGTCTCCCCCCAACAAACTAGTATGTCGCTAGGAAACACTGAGGATGAGGTGGCTACCACCTTAGCCATTTTAAGCACCCCTGTAAAACCCAAGAAGAAAATGCAAAGACAGAATCCTATGTATTTCAAGACCAGAAAGAGAACTAGGGTGAAACAAGGAAAGCCTCAAACTCCAACAGAGGTCCCCATTACCATTGAAGAATCCCATAGAAATAATGATAAGATAGGGCCAGAGGAAGAAAAAATTGAAGAGACTTCCAAAAATATGAAATCCAAGACACCCGTGACCTATGTAATAAGGCACTCTACTAGATTAGCATCCTTAAAATAATCATAATTACCGACAAACCTCCAAGGAGAAGAAAAAGAGATGCTACGGGAAAAACATAGTGTGATACAGGAAAGACAAGGTATGCTACATGAAGAAAAAGAAGTGCTACAAGAAGAACATAATGAAAAAGGGGAAGGAAAAGAGGCACCAATAGAAGGGTAAGGGTAGAGTGCCAAAATTGAAGGACAAGAGATACAAGGGGAGGCATAAGTTATAAAACAACAACCACAAGAGGAAGCTACCTCTCCAAGAACTTTCCAACAAGACATTACAGAATTCTAAGAGCCTACCCCACAACCTAGTTTGAGCTCTTACTACAAGTTAATTGAAGGAGGGAGGTTGATCCCTAAGAAGCTCTCAATCCCTCTCTTTTATGATCTAGAGATAGAAAGAGGGCGCACCCATAGGTGGATGCAAATTTCCAAATCCAGAAAGTTGAGGGTGTAGGGTTAATGGAGGAGAAAATTATTGAGATGGGAAAGGACCTAGCTGATGTTAAACTCAAAGAATCAGTGTTAAGAGAGAAATTACAAGTAGAGAAAGCATACAAAATGAGGCTGAGGGAGAAGTTGCAACAA
Organism: Pinus albicaulis; assembly: GCA_034641835.2. Classification (NCBI taxonomy): domain Eukaryota; kingdom Viridiplantae; phylum Streptophyta; class Pinopsida; order Pinales; family Pinaceae; genus Pinus; species Pinus albicaulis. Next base: position 138,715,948 of record CM076582.1, read on the forward strand.
AAGGACACACAACTTGACACTATGGCAAATTTTTCATGGAGTCCATGCAGTACATACACCCTTCTAATTCTTATGTAGTTTTCTTGAAAGAGCAGTGGCTGAAATTTTAGATTAAGACATTTGCACATCATGGCTCCCTACCCATTCAAAGTTATATACAATTCATTGATTTTTGCAGGTAGTCTAGTGTGGAAGCAAGGGATAAGATGGAATAATTTTACATGCACAACCTCATTTTGAATGACATGAATATTTGGGACCCCAATTCTAGGTTGAGTGACATGAAGTTGAAGGCCCTAGCATTATGGGTATAAAATGAAGAAACAAAGTTAGAAGAAGTCAAGAGGGTTATGAAAAGGGGAGAAAGGGAACCCCTCCAGATAAGGGAAAAAATCATAAGCCCTAGAAGTATCATCAACAATCACGAGATGATCTCCAATGATGATGACCTTGCAAGAAGATACATTAAAACCCAAGCACAATCAATATCACATTTTGGTGACACCTCCATATTACTAGGAGCAGAGAGTGTAGAGGCATGCTAAAAAATATGGCATGCTATACCACTTGTCTTGAAGAATAAGGAGTACCATAATCCAGATAGATTGAGAGTTGCCTTAAAAAGAGAACCCTTCTACAAAAAAGTAATGCAGAGAATGAAAATCCAATGGATAGGATTAAAGCTAAGCCCACCTTTGTTGTTGGGGAAACATGAAGGGAGAGATCGAAAAAAGGAACATAAGGAATGGTAGGAAGCATAAAATAATGTAGGGTTATACCAACCAGAAGGAAATCCTTCTGAGCTACCTTGGGATGTTAAGAAAGCTACCAGAGCTTTGAAGGAAATTGGGGGAGAGGACTGGGTTGTCATGAATCGAAGCCTAACATGGTTTAATTGCAGGGAATAAAGGAAATAAAGCTATTTTTGAGTGAGGCTCCATGTCAAGGCTAGGAGTAGACATCAAGGAGAAATCATAGGAAGGTTTTCCACCTTCTTAACTTCCACAATCAGTCTAATATTATCTAAGATCCTCCTTTAACAGTTGGAAGTCAAAGGAAGCTAAGAAAGTGAATGATAAGAGGGAGCCAAGCTCCACACCTCTTGAATATCAAGGAGACAAATTCCTACTTTTTAGGGATTTGTTGGTAGCTTCCCATTAGTATAAATAAACAGAACACGAGCTCATTAGGATTCGATTTTCATAGGTAGCTAGGGAACTCTTGACTATGTATCAGAGATACTGTGACTGTTATTTTGATGTAAGAAACTTGTTATGCAATGAGAATGATAATTTGGTTTTCCTCTCACTGATTTGATTCTAGAGCACTGAAGCTTGTGGACTAGGGCCCAATCCATGTGCTACAGTCTCTCTTGTGTACAGTTATATTTCATTTATGATTCAATATTTTAGTTGATGTCATTGCATTTTAGGAGCATCTGAAAACCGTTAACAGTGCGTTGGCAACCTCTCTCTCTCACCTCTTCCATTGGAGCTTCAGGAGAAAGGTATCCAACCACAGACCAAAAATATTCAGTTTATGATTTATGGAAAGGATAAATTATTTTTCCCTATATTTATCATGAATATTCTGTATATTAGAGATTATATCTAGGTTTTAGATGCATGTTAGCTTAAGTTAAATTCAACTCATGCTTTCCATTGTTTTACATGATAATTTGTAAATGATCAATGCATGAGTGAATGTACTGGTTGCAGGACTTGCTACAGCATCAGAGAAGGACCCCCTTTCATCACTGTCACTTTGGACTTCAACCCTCCTTCAGTTTCCCTTCCATCTTACTACCCACAACACTGGTTTGTAGACCATCATCACAACCACCGAGAGCAACCTTCTTGGTGCAAGACATGCCTTCCGAAGGTTCTGATCTTGGACAAGGGAGTTGGTCATCCCCCAGCCACTTAGATCCACCTTTCCCTCACTTTTCCTAACGTCCTTTCCACCATTCCTAGCCTCAAAACCCTCAGCCTTCGTCTTGTAACATTACAAGACTTCCTGTAGCAAAATAGGAATCACGTAAAAACTTCCTGTAGTGCTTTGGGAGCCACCTCCTTCACTCGAGAATCAATCCTCCACCTCACATGAACTTAGTATAGGCCTTAGTTGACCCCAGCTCTGAATTATTGGTTCAAGGACACCCCTAGGTCACCCAAACTCCTTTTTCTCTTACTGCAAAACATAGTAGTTTTAGTGTGGTATTTCATCATAGAATACATCATTAGCACAACAACTAGCATGTAATAGATATAAGTTAATTCATCATTAATACAATGTGTTTGTGAAGGTAGATTAGTTCCCTTCTTGCAAGTTGATTAAGTAGTTAAGATAATGAATGCAATCTAGTGTAATTTCCCTTATTGCAATTAGAATAAGTTTTAGTCTTTTTCATTGCAAAAGTAGAGGTTAAGTAGATGAATGAGTGCAATATAGTATAACTTCTTTTCTTGTAGAAAAAATATTGTCCATCATTTTCTTTTAGTATTGAGTTTCAATTAGAAGTGTGACAAAATTTCCCCCTTAGAATAACAATAGTTCCCAGCACCTCATAGTATAACTAAGATGAGGATGGCATGTGTAAAGCTCATCTGTTGTGCATATAACATTGTCACCTCCAAGTTTGTATGAACCCTAGGTTGATAATTAAAGATGAGTGGCCTTTGGGAGTTGCAACACTCTTGGTGCAATACTAGGGCTCACCAATTATCAGGAATGGAGGGGCGAAAAATAAAATCAATCAAAAACCTATCAAGACTTAAATCTTCTGGTAGAATAAGTTTTGATGCAACACTGGATAAGAGATCAGCACTAGCATTTTGTAATAAGGGAATTGGACTTATGTTAAATGCTGTGAAATGAGTAATCAAATCTTGAATCAAAGTTTGATAATGTTTCAGAATATTGGAAACACAATGAATTTTATTCCTTACATCAACAATTTCTGAATCACCATAAACCTTAAGATATTTGACATCAAGACTGATAACCTTTTGTAAACCCTAAACTAGTGCTTCGTATTCAACAACATTGTTAGTATCACCAAATTCTAATCTACATGCCAACAAAAAAATTTCTCCATTGGGATTAATTAAGATGCATCCAACCCTTGCACCATCACTAGACTTTGATCCATCAAAATAAAGAGTACAAAACAATTCATCACTCTTATTTACAATATTATATGCAATATTAATACATCTTGATGAATCTGTTTGCGAGAATTTTTCGACTTGCGATAATAATAAAAAACAAAAATTTAAAAAATTAAAAAATTAAAAATTAAAAAATAAAAATAAATAAATAAATAAATAAAAATCAACAGGAAAAGGAGAGTTCAAATTTAAGAAACTACCAAAGAATGATTTTAAAGAGTAATTTCCAAGAATACTATTAGTGAAAAATATTGGTTCATCCTCCTCATCCAAATCAGTCCCTGAATATTTCATGTGCTTTTCCCTATCAACACAGATTTGATTGGGTTTTCTATTATAAGGGAGCCACATATGTGACCAATTTGTTGCAAAGTAACTCTATAGTTTCTCATACCAATCCCTACTTAAGATTAAACCATAAAACACAGGGATATCATCAACCAATATATCGATTATTTGACAAACCTTTGAGTTTGAAGATCGTTTGATTAGAACAACATTCGTTTCTCATAGTATTTTGACTTTTGTTCTATCTAGTTGCACAATTTGCACAACAAAATTTTGAGGTGTAACATTCAATTTCATACATATCGAATAGGGCATGATATTTTAAGAGGCACCTGAGTCTACTAAAAATTGTGAACATTATTACTGAAGATTCCAAAAGTAAAAAAAAAGAGGTGTATGAGAATTATGTCTATCTCGAACTAAAATTTCATCGGAATGATCAATTTTATCTATAGGGATATTCAAGGTTTATGTTTTCCTTTTGGGGCTTTTGAGGTAACAACATTTGAAAGAAATTGAGATGAAGGAACTGCACTCAATTCTTTAAGTAATAATTTTTGTTGTTTTTAAAGTTTACTAACCTCATATAAAGAAATATTAGCTTTAGTCTTTTTTGTGTCCTCTACGATATTATATTCGATGCTATCAGAAACTATTAGATTTTTTGAGGATGTAGATGTAAGTGGATGAGACTTAGAATACCTGTACAAGGATTGAAATATCGAGGAGTCTTCCTAGATGTTCCTTTCTCTTTAGTTGGGGAAACAACATTTTTTTTATTCTTGCTTGATGAAGTAGCTTCAACTAATCCTTTTCTTCTAGTACTTACTGGTAGTGCTTCTTCTTCTCTCCATTCTCTGAAGTGGTTAGAATAAATTCCCATAAACCATGGGATTCAAATATTTCTTCTTATTTCTCATCGACAAAAGCAAATGCTTCCTCCTCGTCTTCATCATCATCAGACTCTGCATTCGATATTTCGGCAAGGGGTGGGGATTGTGAAGGGTGATTCCTTTTAAAAGGTCTAAAATATTTTCTATAGGATTCAACCACTTGTTTTTTAATTTCAACCATCTCATTGGACATTGTCTTAAGAGCTTTCTGTAATCCTTCCAAGTCAAAAGGGTCTTAAGAAACCTTTTTCTTGGAATATTCTTTAAAGGTCACTTTCTTGGTATGTTTCCTTTCTTCAATGGCATACTTATTTTCAAGAGCTAGAACTCGTTTTTCAATAGATAGAGATTCTTTCATGTTGTCTAGAAGTATTGTTTTCTGAGCCCTATCTACAAACATGCAAATATTTGAAGGAAGAGCATTGATATACCATTCAATTTGAACATCTGCACCAGGACTAGAAGTAGCTATTATTTTATTTAACAATTTGTTGAATCTTGAGTTGAAGCCTTTTCTTTTCTTATTTGGAGTGGTTTTAAGATTTGACAAATCATTAATCAAAGTGGCAGTAGTTCGATCATCACCAAAAAAAATTCAAAAAATGTTCTTCAAATGTATCATAGTCTGTAATTAACCTAGCTGGTAAATATAAATACCAGGACCCTGCAGATCCTTAAAATGTATAGGGGGAAAATATACAAACTACATCTTCCCCAAAAAATCCATAAAGATTTATTGCCAGCATAAAGTTGTGAAGGTGTTCTTCCGCAGGTAAACCATCACCTGGTTTAGATTTAGGCAACCATATTTCTAGATGCTTGGGAAGAGGATGTAAAGCTGGTGTCATTGCAACTGCTCCTGGGTTATTCCATGGTCTGTTAGCCATTCTGAGAGTATGAGGTCCAGAAGAAGTTCTACCTGATGTAGAGGCTGTAAAAAATTGAAATTGTTGTCTGTGAAAGAGGAATGTGAGTGGGAGAAGAAGATAAAGGACAATATGAAGAAGTTAAAGGAGAGTGAGAATAATCGGGGTTAAAAAAAGGAGTACGAGGTGGAGAATATGGTGTAATCCCACTAGTTGAAGACTCTATTTTTGAAGTATTTATTTTTGTGCGATGAGTGGGAAATGGAAATTCAAATGGATTGACTCCAAGCTTCTCACACTGTGATCTAGCTAGAACTCCAAAAGATTTAAGGGATGAAGTAACACTTCCTTCTGATAGATCAGGCATAGGAGATTTTTCTTTAGATATGGAAATTCCTTCTGATATATGAGTTAAAGTTTGCAACTCAGGGGATTATGTAGGTCATTCTGCCTGAGTAGAGGTCTGTTCAACTTGTTTTGGAAGCGAGCTAGGATATTGAGTGGTTGATTCAACAACTTCATATCTATAATTCAGAGATCTGGAGTGTGATCTTGAAGTTGGTGGGGATTGTGAGGGAGAACGACTCTTTGGATGGCCTTTGGTTTTAGGAGAAGACTTTGTTTCCACTCATAGTCAGATGACCCTCCTTCTAGTGCCAAAAATGTTGATGGTCTTGAATGACTGAATCAACATTGGGGATAACCATCTGAACAGGACATTAGAGCAGATCCTTTTCCATTTGGAATGATGGCTTCGACTAGAGTTATGGGACCAGTTTCCCTTTCTATAAGCTAGTGAGAAATGAAATGAATAAGGATATATTACACTAATATGACTAAAATCTGAAATAGAAATTACTATTAGCTAACTATCTATCTATCCCGGTGTTATAGAATAATTTGACTCAGCTAAAAGTCAAGAGAGGTTCTGAGAAATTCAAGGTTGTTGAGGAACAGTTGTTAAAATTTCAAGAAGACCTGCAACATGCTCAAAAGGATAACCACAAGCTCAATGAGGATTCATCATCACATGGGCACTAGAACCAAAATCAATGAAGCAGCAACATTGGAGGTGTAATCTAAGCCAGAGGAGCAACAAAGAAGAAAAGCGTTTAGCAAGGGTCAAGTCGAGCTTATTCGCATGCAGAACAATTCAGGAGTATGGTCGATTGATGCGTTTAGAAAATTACACATAGTTCAGGGTCAAGTCATGCAAATATACGTGCAGAATAGTTTTTGGAGGCTTAATCGTAATAACGTGTGGAAGGCTTCATCGCATATCAAAAATCGCAATTGCAAAACTCAGGAGGAATAGAACAAGGTTAAAACCGTCGAAATGTAAAATGTGATATGAGGACCAAATGCGATATAGTTTGAATCTCAATTCTAAATTATTTAAAGTTCTGTCGTGGGACCCTCTCGCACATATCAAGCTCCGGAGGAATGGTGCTAAGGAATATGCTATAAATTCCAAAATGCGAAATGCGACAAGGTTTCATATCGCCGATTGTGATTTGCGATCAGCCCCACCTCCACTTGCCACGTCATCCCTACCTTTATCGCACAATGCACATCGCAAGCTTGGGAGGAATGGCGCTAAGGAATATGTTATAAAGGCCGAAATATGAAGTGCGACAAGGTTTCATATAGCTGATTGCGATTTGCGATTGGGCCCACCTCCACTTGCCACGTCATCCCTACCGTTATCGCACATCGCAAGCTCAGGAGGAATGGCACTTATGAATCTGTTATGAATGTTGAAATGCGAAATGCGATAATGAAGCAGATGCGATGGAAGTTATCGCTAAAGTCTAAAGGTTTTTAAGTCCGGGTACATGGGTTTTTCCTTTGTAAAAATCACATCGGAGGGCAAAAGCGGATTATAACGCAGAAGTTGGAATGTTGAAATACGGCAGATAAGCGGACACGATATAGTTTTTCAAAGATAATGGAATATCTTTCAAAGTCCAATCTTATGGCAGTTACAAAGGAAATTCTAAATGCAGGGCAGACTCAGGTAAGAAAAGACCCGACGCTACATGCAGAACAGCGGTATGCGTTTGTGGCAGTTTATTAATCAACAACTAAACACTGCGGGCACGAGCAGAAGAGGCAGAGTCGGGTAATAGGTGACATGATGACAGTATTCGAAACACAAAAGCATGGGCAGAGTTGGGTAGAGATGTGTTTATGCAGACTGTTAGGATATCATAGCAGAAACGGAAGGAGACACATCAGCGACAAATCAGATTCAGCAAAAGGATTAAAATTCAAGTTTTTTTTTTCTTTGTTAAGATCGAAGCTACAATGATGTCCTCGATTGCAATGTAATAAGTAGTTTAACAGTTTAGGCAGTCTAGGAGTTTCAAGAAGCTTGAGCAGTTACAAGCTACTTTTTTTGTATTTAAGGAAGAGAGAAAGAGAGAGGAGGGGTTCTGAGTTTTGGACCTCTTGGACATTACATTTATACTTCTTTTTCTGATAGGTGAATGAAAGAAGCAGCAAGTTTCCTACAACTGTTGATGGTGATTCATGTTTCTTGTGTCCTTTTATGTTGTTTCTTCCTTGAATGAAGTGAATTAAAGAAGCATCTGGTCTCTGATTTACGTTTGTAAGTAAGAGTTAAATATCCTTAATAAGCGCTCCTTCACTCCATCTCCTCTCCCTTCACAAATTATCTCTGGAACTTAAAAGTAATAGATTTTGTGTTTACATCATATTATTTTGAGTTTCCCATCTCTCCACGAACTCTCTCTGAAACTTAAAAGTAATAGATTATGTGCTTACAGCATATTATTTTGATTTTCCTCTCTCTCCATGAATTATTTCTAAAACTTAAAAATAATAGATTATGTGTTCACATCATATTACTTTGATTTTCCCCAACATTTCTTCTTTTCCATTAAGATATCAGCAGTGAATGGCATTGTGAAATCTTTTATTATTCCAGATCATTAAGGTTTTTAGAAAACTAGTTTCAGAGGGATAGAACAAAGACCTCATGATAAAATTATTTATGTGACACACTTTTAAAATTTCTTAAGCACTGATTCCTTTCACAACTGAGGGATTGTCTCTTAACATACAACATTTTTGGAGTCGTTTCCGGGGACAAAGGCACGAATTTATTTTTCCCTGGGTATTGAGATATATTTCTTGATGGTGAACAAGATTTAGATATAAAATTTGGTTGTTTATTATTCACCTGGCGACTCCACTGATGAAGATTTCATTAGATAAGGAATTTTTCCAGAAAGAAAATGAGAAAGCATCGTGGAAAAAACAAGTATCAAAGTTTGAATCTGTTAATGGAAGATTTATTTTTCACTATCAATTTAGTGGTCTATTTTCCCTTACATATCAAGAATATTGTTTCCTGCTTTATATTCTCAGAAGATTATAAGGCCCAAAAAGCACATTCTTTATTGGAGAAAGAATATTTTTCTTCTACTTGTATTATTGATCTTGACACAACTTTATCTCCTAAATATGAGATGAGAGATGACTATTGCATTACAATTCCTGAAGATAATCAGTCACAGTCTGGGCATAAAGGTGAAGATTCATCATCTTTGGGTGATAATATTTTGTCTCACAAGAAATCGACTGCTTTTCAACTCAAAAACAAAGAAATATTTAAACCCTTGGTGCTGCCTACAGTTCTTCATCAATATCCTTTAAAAATATTTAAATTTCTACCAAGTTTTTCTGGAGAAAGTGATGGGGGTGCAGTTGAACAACACCTCCTAGCATTTTAATACTTTCTGGACAAATTTCAATTATTTATGAAGATGTGGCTTTAAGGATGTTTGGTCATTCATTGAAGCAGGGTGCTCAACAATGGTTCTAGTGTTTGGAATCAAGTTCAATTAGTTCATGGCAAGGTTTTCAAGATATATTTCTTAGATATTGGGGCAAGCGTAATTCATATGAAAAACACCTTTTGGAATTATATTCTATCCAGACGTAGAGCAATGAATCAATCGTTGAGTTTAATAGGAGGTTTCAAAAAAATTTATTTTAGCATGCCAAAAGAAATTTGACCTCCTGAAGCTGCAGCTATGGTTTACTATTTAAGGGCTCTTTCTATTGTCTTGGCTTTTTATCTCAATGAGAGAAAGCCTTCCACTCTGGAGATGATGTTTCTTTATACACACGAAATCGAAGATAATGTGTGAGCTTGTAGAAATTTTTTTTGTCATGTTGAAAGAACAAGTTTTGTTGAAGACAAGAGGGTCTGTCAAGAAAACATTGGGATTGCTTTACAAGAGAATGCAAATTCAGAGATGAACAAGGATTTTCAAAAGGTTTCATAGGATTCATGTATTGTTGAAACACAAGAATTTAAGCATTCCAAAGGTTCTAGTCAAAAATTCATTGCAACAACTGAGGTACACATTGAAAGCCTAGAAGATCATTAAAATTTTCATAATTTTAATGATTTTGTGAATAGAGGAGAGACTAGTGGAGCTCCTCAGGTGTGTTTGCAGGAGGGGGAAGATTTTTGTCAGGAATTTACATTATACGAAGAACATCAACATTATGAGAAACAAACCTTAGATTTCTCTTTTCGGCCTAAATGGTTGTCAGCAGAAAACAACAATCAATATTCTCACATACAACCTCAAATTGAGGAGTCAAACAGTGAAGGAAGCTGCCCTGTTCAAAGAAGTCTAAATCAGCAATATTTTCAACAAAAGGAGGAAGCATAAAATTGGTATCATCAGTTCTATGATCCAGTAGCTGATTATATGAAATCTTTCTTTTGTCAACAACAAGCATTTATGCAAAGGTATGTGCAAAGCTTTGTATCTGGAAAAATTTCATGGTACCTCCCTATTGTGATCTTCAAATTTCAATAGTATTGAGGCATTAGGTCTAACATGCAGATGTTGGATTGGTGCCATTGGAAGGCTAACTTCACCTGATTAAGTTCAGGCATGAATACATATGTAGGAGTTGTGCATAAATAAGCTCAGAATTTGAGCATTTTTAGTTGTAGTATTTCTAGTTCGGTATTTTCAGTTTAAGAATAATGGAAGAATTCCAAAGTGTAGCAGGTTTTGGGAATATTTCACACTGGATCGACTCCCATTTGGGATTGACTCCATGCCCAATAGTGGCTACTGATCTAAAAGTTCTCTTTGACTCCATGCCCAATAAAGGCTACTGATCTACAAGTGCTCTTTGACTCCATGCCCAATAAAGGCTACTGATCCACAAGTTCTCATCACTTTGCTACCAAAGTGTTGTCCCCAATTGGAGACAGATGTTGTAGCATAATTTGACTCAGCTAAAAGTCAAGAGAGGTTCTGAGAAATTCAAGGTTTTTGAGGAACACTTGTTAAAATTTTAAGAAGACCTGCAACATGCTCAAAAGGATAACCACAAGCTCAATGAGGATTCATCATCACATGGGCGCTGGAACCAAAATTAGGGAAGCAGCAGCATTGGAGGTATAATCTAAGCCAGAGGAGCAACAAAGAAGAAAAGCGTGCAACAAGGGTCAAGTTGGGCTTATTCACGTGCAGAACAGTTCAGGAGTCAGGCCAATTAATGTGTTCAGAACATTGCACACAGGGCAGGCTCGAGTTGTGCAAATATATGTGTAGAATAGTGTTCGGAGACTTAATCGCAATCGCATGTGGAAGGCTTGATCGCATATCGCAAATCGCAATTGTAAAGTTCAGGAGGAATAGAACAAGGTTAAAATCATTGAAATGCGAAATGCGATGCGAGGACCAGATGCGATATAGTTTGAAGCTCGAGTCTAAAGTATTTAAAGTCTGACCATGGGACACTCTCGCACATCACCATCTCAAGCTCAAGAGGAATGGTGCTAAGGAATATGCTATAAATTCTGAAATGCGAAATGCGACAAGGTTTCATATCGCCAATTGTAATTTGCGATCGGCCCCACCTCCACTTGCCACATCATCCTTACCTTTATCACACATTGTACATCGCAATATCTGGAGGAATGGTGCTAAGGAATATGCTATAAAAGCTGAAATGTGAAGTGTGACAAGGTTTCATATCGTCAATTTCGATTTGCGATCGGCCCCACCTCCACTTGCCACGTCATCCCTACCGTTATCGCACATCGCAAGCTCAGGAGGAATGGCGCTTATGAATCTGTTATGAATGCCGAAATGCGAAATGAGATAACGAAGCGGACGTGATTGAATTTATCGCTAAAGTCTAAAGGTTTTTAAGTCTGGGTACATGGGTTTTTCCTTCGTAAAAATCACATCGGAGGGAAAAAGTGGATTATAACGTAGAACGTTGGAATGTTGAAATACGATAGAGAAGCAGATGCAATATAGTTTTTCAAAGGTAATGGAATATCTTTCAAAGTCCAGTCTTATGGCAGTTACAAAGGAAAGTATGAACGCAGGGCAGACTTGGGTAAGAAAAGACCTGACGCTACGTGCAGATTAGCGGTATGTGTTTGCGGCAGTTTATTAATCAAAGACTAAACACTTAGGGCACAAGTGGAAGAGGCAGTGTTGGGTAGTAGGTGACATGATGACAATGTTCGAAACACAAAAGCATGGGCAGAATCGGGTAGAGAGGCGTTTATGCAGACTGTTAGGATATCACAGCAGAAACTGAAGGAGACACATCAGCAACAAATCAAATTCAGAAAAAGGATTATATTTCAAGTTTTATTTTCTTTTCTTTGTTAATATTGAAGCTACAATGATGTCCTCGATTGCAATGTAATAAGAAGTTTAACAGTTTAGGCATTCTAGGAGTTTCAAGAAGCTCGAGCAGTTACAAACTGATTTTGTTTGTATTTAAGGAAGAGAGAAAGAGAGAGGAGGGGTTCCGAGTTTTGGACCTCTTGGAGACTACATTTGTACTTATTTTTCTGATAGGTGAATGAAAGAAGAAGCAAGTTTCCTGCAACTGTTGATGGTGATTTGTGTTTCGTGTGTCCTTTTATGTTGTTTCTTCCTTGAATGAAGTGAAGTAAAGAAGAAGTTGGTATCTAATTTACATTTCTAAGTAAGAGTTAAATAGCCTTAATAAGCGCTCCTTCACTCCATCTCCTCTCCCTTCACAAATTCTCTCTGGAACTTAAAAGTAATAGATTATGTGTTTACAACATATTATTTTGAGTTTCCCCTCTCTCCACAAACTCTCTCTAAAACTTAAAAGTAATAGATTATGTGCTTACAACATATTATTTTGAGTTTCCTCTCTCTCCATGAATTCTTTCTGAAACTTAAAAGTAATAGATTCTGTTTTTATAGCATATTACTTTGAGTTTCCCCTACATTTCTTATTTTCCATTCAGATATCAGCAGTTAATGGCATTGTGAAATCTTTTATTATTCCAGATCATTAAGGGTTTTAGAAAACTAGTTTCTAGAGGGATTGAACAAAGACCTCATGATAAAATTATTTCTATGACACAGTTTTAAAATTTCTTAAGCACTAATTCCTTTCACAACCGAGGGATTGTCTCTTAAGATACAACACCCAGGAAAAGATGATAAAATGTTTGTTTAGAAAGATTTCACAAGTAACATAACAATGTAGATTATCATGTAATTATGAATATAAATAAGACAAAGAGAACTAACTTAATTAAATAGTTAATTAAATTAGTTATTTAATCATCACACATATTGATATCTCATTATTCACATAAAATTAACATATTTCAATAAGACACATCAATAGTGATTATGAGAGATTGTTTCAACACATATACTGTGAATAATAACAAAATACCATTATACTTTAAGAAAATAAACAGATAAGGGATAATAGTATCTGATACATCATTGATATGCTCATGATAGAAAGGTGGCGGTTCAGCTTGAGATTAAGAACAATTAAGATACATTAGTGCAACTTGAACTTCCTTTTTGACAAAATTCAGAACCCAATCTCTCTCGTTGAGAGACAATATATAGTTTCTTTACAAAATGATAAATATAGAAAACCAAAACAACTTTCCAATCAGTTCTTAACAAAATAAACGAGAAAGGAAAATATTAGAATATAGTGACAACAAATTTTCTAAGCTTAGGAGGAAGATTGTCCTCCAACATGCTATCTCAATTCAAAGATGTCAATCATATTTTTTAATTCAAGAGGAGACGTCGGCTGATTCCGTATTTGACTAGTGAAAATGACATCCCTCAATGCCGGAAACAGTTGTGTGGTGGTATTCGATAAACATTGGAAAATGAGCTACTAACTGTGCAATTTAACCAAGAATTTCCAATGTAATTCTAAATCAATCTCAGTTAATTGAACTGTAATATCAGCCCTCTTCTTGGAAGACTCTTGCCACATCTTCATCAAGAATTTTAACAACTCGGGATGAGATTGGATTGAATAAAATTATCAGTAATTGATTCAGTTATGCTATTTGAAATATCTCGAGCTTGATAACCAAAAGCCTCATTTTGTTTAATGCGGATGTCCCATTCTCTCAAAATGATTTCCTTATGATTTTCCTCAATCTTAGGTAGACTATTTGATCTACCCTCTTCGCTATCTAGCAAAGTTAGGAAACCATAAATCTTCTTTTCTATATCCTCAAAATATTTTATAATATCAGAAAGATGATTAACCAAGGATTCTACAGTTTTACATTTAGATCTAAGACTTTTGTGATCCATAATGTAGATAAATGTTTTTCGATTCATCACATCATTAGGATTTGGTGACGTTTCGAACCATCTAATGCGGTTCATCCTCAGGACAAGTTGAAGAAGGAAATTGATCTCATTGAATAAATATTAAGGATGCGTCATTGCTCGGTGATAGCTATTAAAACTAGCCGTTAATTAGTTAATTAGTTAGAATATTAAAAGTTTTTTAAGTTTTAAAGAAATATTATTCAAAAGGGTTAATGAATAATAGAATAATTGAGTAAAATGATTAAATTATAAAATTAATATAATAAGGGAGTAGGGGTAAATAATAGTAAACGGAATAATCTTAAAATATTTAAGTTTTTAAGAGATATTAAAATGAAATAATATAGAATAATTTAAAAATGGATCACAAATAACAACTAGTTTTTAACGGCTAGTCTTAACAGCTATCATCGGGCAACAACGCATCCTTACTATTTATTAAATGAGATCAATTTCCTTTTTCACCTTGTCTTGAGGATGAACCACATTAGATGGTTCGAAACGTCGACCAAATCCTAATGATGTGATTAATCCGAAAGATATCTTTAGAACTGACATAAACTATTTAAATGATGGAACACCCACCATACATCTTGAGGATGAACCACATTAGATGGTTTGAAATTTCGACCAAATCCTAATGATGTGATTAATCTGAAAGATATCTTTAGAACTGACATAAAATATTTAAATGATGGAACACCCATCATACTTCTTAACTTGATTGCAAATCTCAGAATATGAATCCCATGAAGAGAGTGGTAAGCACTAACATGTATAATTATACAAGGTCATTTGTTTTCTTCATAGCATACAGTGATATTGGAATTAAGTTGCATTGATTTTTCGTACAATTGATACAAGTACTTTATTTCTGAATTATGGTAATTACTTGTAAATATATATTATAGTTATTTTATCTTCATCAAGCAACCACACTTCATAAATTCAACTAATAACCATGAAAATAAAGTAGATATTACAATGTGTGTAAGAGATATATGTGAGTGATAAGTGTGTATCTAAAATGAAAAATTTCAAGTGTATTTTATACCCAAGATACCTGAGACATATCTCTTAAATTTAATCACATCTCTTTGTAAATTAAATTCTAGTAAGTATGCACATTTACATTTTTACTCATATTTGTTAAAGTATTGAAGATCACGTAAATAATGGTGGGTAGTAACTCCTGGTAAATATATTTATTTACATCTTGTTCCTATTTTTTATTTTATGCAAATACTTGTTTAAATTATGGTGGGTAGTAATTGATGGTAAATATGTTTTTTACTTGAGTATGAGTTATTTTCAAGGATCTTAATTTTAGGTGTTTTTTTTTATTTCCTTTCTTTTAATTTTCTTTCTTCTAATTTAAAATTTGATTTTATTCCTTTTTTTTACACAGTATTATACATACATAAAGGATTATGAAGACCAACCATAGCTACATTTTTCAACAATCCCTCTTAGCTAGGGAGGTACTCAAAATGATTGTCTAGATGTTTTATGTATACATGATCTTTCTAAAAGAAAGGTAAATCTCATCGATAGAATCTTTATCTAGGTCAATACCCTTGACCTACATCGGCATCATCATCAATATGTACCAAAACCTGGCTATCTCTCCTAACCTATGGTACTTACTCAACTAGTCACCATGATCCAATGGGCGCCTCACCTCATGGTACTCTTACTAGTTCAAGGTTTTCATCCCCCCATGGTCAAACCCTAGGGAAACCCATGTCCCAAATCCAAAGGCCTCTCTCTAGGCCATAATATTGAAGAGGCACTCACTCCACAAGTGTTTGGGCCTCAAATACCATTATTTTCAAGAATGTTCGTCCCTCATGCTATCTCACCAACACTCTAAGTCATGTTCCTGTTGTCACTAAAATTCCAAGACATACCCCTGTTGTCCACCCATCAACAGTCTGGGCCAAGCTCCTGTTGTTACCAATATTCTGAGCCATGCCCCTATTGGTGTCACATGAATTCTCCCTCTCAAATGATAAAGTTATCCACTAGTCCAAGCTTGTATTTGAAGTATACAAATTTTTCCCGTGATAGAAGCTTTGTGAGAATGTCAGTCATATTCTCATCAATGGAGATATATTGGAGCCTCGCTATTCCCTTTTGTACCATATTATGAATGTAGTGATACTTGATCTCAATATCCTTTGTCTTATCATGAAACACTATATTGTTTATCAGCTTCACACAACTTTGATTATCAAAGAACATCACAGTCAATTCTAGCCTTTGGTTGAACAATCCATAGAGTAGCTTTTGAAGCCATACTCCCTCACAGCATGCCAAACAAGCTGCAATATACTCTTCTTCTGCAGTACTGAGTGCAATAGAGGTTTTCTTCCTTCTCATCCAAGATATCATAACAGAACCCAAACTGAAACATACACTATATGTACTCTTCTTGTCATCCACACTTCCTACCGAATAAAATTTTGTATCCCTACAGTTATATCTCGCCATTAAAGGCATATATCAAAAAGTATTCAACAATACCACGCAAATATCTCAATATGTTATTTACTGCAATCCAATGATCTTGTCTCAATTCCATCTGGAACTTTCTCAAGGTGTTTACCACAAAGAAAATATATGGCTTGGTATTTACCAAATACATCAATGATCCAATAAAATTTCGTTGCATGGATGGATCAACCAATTCAGACTCATAATCTCTCAACTTTCTCAGTTTCATCACCATAGGATTTGACATAGACTTGCACTTCATCATGCCAAACTTCTGAAGGATCTTGATGACATATTTTCTTTGTCCAAGAAGGATTTCACCAAGGTTCTGCGAGACTTCCAGTCCCAAATAGTAATGCATCAAGCCAATATCCTTCATGTCAAATTCAGATACCAATTCCCTTTTACACTGAACAATAATATGTTCTACACCAGTCAGGAACAAATCATCAACATATAGTAGCAGTATCACCGGCTCACCCTTTACAACCTTGATATTAAGATTTGGATTAGCAGCACATTTAGAGAAACCAAGTCTTGTGAGATATCCATCAATTCTAGAATACCAAGCTCTTGGAGCTTGTTTGAGTCCATACAAGGTCTTCTTTAATCTACACAAGTGAGATTCTCTATCATGAATCTCAAAACCTTGGGGTTTCTCTAGGTACACCTCTTCCTCAATCACACCATTGAGGAAAGAAATCTTCGCATCCATCTAATGTAGCTTCCATCCCATAAATGAAGCAATAGAGATAAAAGATCTAATCATGGTGTACTTGGAAACTAGTGCAAAAAATTCATCATTGTCTTCTCCCTCTTTCTGGGAGAATCCTCTAGCCACAAATCTTGCATTGTATTTGTCAATGCTCCCATATGTTGCATGCTTGATCTTGTAAATCCACTTTGAGGTTACCACAAACTTTCCTTTAGGTCTTGGAACAATTTCCCAAACATTGTTCTTCATAATAGATTGGTATTCCTCCATCATTACACCTTTCCACACATGTGAAGTAGCTTCTTCCTCGAAGTTGGAAGGTTCGGAGTTAATAAGCTTAGTCATTAAAGTTGCATAACCAAAACACCTCTTAGGTCTCTTAGATTCCTTAAAGGTGCCTTGTGGAGTCACGTGTCCTTCCGCATCTTGCAGAGTAGATTTTAGCCAAGCTAGTCTTTTTCTATTTTAGGGAACAAACATAGGATCCAACGATTCATATTTCGTTCTAGAATATCTTCATGATATTCAAGATGACTAGAGGATGAGGGAGGACCCGTAGCCTCTTCTTTAGGAGACACGTGCTTCTTCTCTTCATCTTTGGTGTCTGTGTGTTGTTCTCTAGATTTCCAATAAGTTTCATGTTCATCAAAATTCACATCTTTGCTTACTTCTTCCTATTTTTGCCTTGGAACATAGATCCTATAGGATTTTAATGATTCATTGTACCTAAAAAATATTCCCTTCTTACCAAATATTCTCATACGGTCAACCTGTGGTTTCCAAATTATGAATGCTTATTTGGGAGTCTTATCTTCCAGAAGCCTATGAGGACTTCTATTCATGATGTAAAAAGTTGTATTGGTAGCTTCTCCCCACAAGAACACTAGTACATCTTGATCATGTATCATCGCCTTCATGGACTCTTTAATAGATTTGTGCTTTATTTTGGTTACTTCATTTTCTTTAGGATTATAGGGAACTATCAACTCCCTCTTAATCCTAGCTTCCATACAGAAGGAAATGAGTTCCTTGGAGGTGTGTTCTCCTCCATTATCTGATCCCAGGATCTTGATTCTTTTCCTTTTATGGTTCTCGACTTCAATTTTGAATTCTTGGAACATTATAAATACTTTATCTTTTGACTTCATCAAATAGATCCATGTCTTGCAGGAGAACTCATCGATAAAGAATACATGATATAGAGCGACTCCAAAACATTTCATCAGCATGAGACCACATACATCGAAGTGGACTTGATCCAAAATTTCAATGGACCTATGTTCACTTCTCGGAAATGGTTTGCTAACATTCTTTCCAAAAGCACATCCCTTACACACACCTTTATGATCTATCTGTAAATCTAGTACACCTGAAACAATTTTCTTCAAACTAGAAAGGACCTATAATGAAGATGTGCATATCTCGTATGTCATAGCTCACTAGGGTTAATATCATTATGTATTAAAGCTTTGGAAGATTTCCCCAAGAGTCTATACAACATTCCTTCATGAATTGTAATAACCCTAGCAAAGCTTATACTAGAGCCCTTGTCCCACACAAGGATTTTACCATCAATGAAGGCCACTCCATCTCCTCTATCTTCTAAACATGAAAT
Organism: Pinus albicaulis; assembly: GCA_034641835.2. Lineage (NCBI taxonomy): Eukaryota > Viridiplantae > Streptophyta > Pinopsida > Pinales > Pinaceae > Pinus > Pinus albicaulis. The sequence goes on from CM076582.1 coordinate 138,734,654, forward strand.
TGAAACCAAATTATTTTTCAAACCTGGAACATAGAGTATGTTTCTCAAGTGAACATTTTCACATGTTTCCATCTCAACAGATGGTGTCCCAATTCCTTTGAATGCATTGTTGTTGTTGTCTCGAAGCTCTACCTTTTGTGTCAATCTTCTTTCCATCAAACGTGTAAGATGATCATGCTCCCCTGTCATATGTCTTGAAGCTCCACTATCAATCAAGTATATATTGTTTTCATCTATAAGAGATCTTGTAAGTGTGGAATAGTATAAGTTATCTTTATCTCCTTCAACTTTGGACCTCTTGGACTGCTCATCAAATTTTGCCATGGCAGCATGCTAATTTCCTCTCTTCTTCCTATCATTGAACCTTTCAAGACATTAGGCTTTGAAGTGACCAAATTTTTTGCAATGAAAGCACTAAATTTGAGACACATCTTTCTTCCTTTGAGGATTGGTTATGCTATCAAAACCATTTTTATTCTTTTGAAAACCAGACTTATTTCTTCCGCCAAGTTTCTTGGAATGAGTTGTATAGGCTTCAGAATCCTCTTCTTCTTTTGGCCTTCTTTATTTAGATAGAAGTCTTGATTCTTCCTGAGCACAAGCTACCCATAGTTCTTCCAAACTTGAATATTCTTTCAACAACTTATACTTGCCGCAAATGAATCCCATGAATGTAGTAGTCCATTAAGTGTTGAGGTCACAAGTTCTTTATCAGAGACAATTTCATCAATAGCTTGTAGTTGATCTCTTAGTTGAGAAACCATTTAGAAGTATGAAGCTATTGTATTTTTATTTGTCATTCTTATATCAGGGAGCTCATTTCTCAAGCTCATGACTTGGCCAATATTGTTGGCAATACATAATTTATTTAGGGCGTCATACATCTTTGAAGTGTCAAGCTTTGTGATATATGGAATAAGATGGTCATTGATGGAGTCCACAATAATTCTCATGGTGGTGATTTCATCTTCCTTATACTCCTTCTTTCCAACTTCATTGGTAGGTTTAGTCACTTTACCTAGCATAATTTCCAAAAGATCTTCTTTAACAAAAAATTAGGCCAATTTTTGTCTTCCAAGTGCTAAATTTAGTGGCCCCCTCTAACTTGTTCGTTGATTTCATAGTAGAGGCCATGGATGCAACTTGAATATAGATATAGGATTTCTTTAAGGTGATCCCAAGGTAGGGTTTTTCAAGGAGTGATTTATGTGCTCTTTCTTTTACCAAAGCTCCAATACCATGTTGATTTTTCAATACAATCGATACAAGTACTTTATTTCTAAACCTTGGTAGTTACTTGTGAATATATATTATAGTTACTTTATCTTCATTAAGCAGTGCCACTTTAAAAATTCAACTAATCAAAATTTTCAATGGACCTATGTTCACTGCTTGGAAATGGTTTTCTAACATTCTTTCCAGAAGCACATCCCTTACACACACCTTTATGATCTATCTGTGAATCTAGTACACTTGAAACAATTTGCTTCAAAGCTAGAAAGGACCTATAATGAAGATGTGCATATCTCCTATGACATAGCTCACTAGGGTTAATATCATTATGTACTAAATATTTGGAAGATTTCCCCAAGAGTTTATACAACCTTCCTTCATGAATTGCAATAACCCTAGAAAATCTTATACTAGAGCCCTTGTCCCACACAAGGATTTTCCCATCAATGAAGGCCACTCTATCTCTGCTATCTTCTAAACATGAAATTGAAACCAAATTATTTTTTAAACCTGGAACATAGAGTATGTTGCTCAAGTGAATGTTTTCACATGTTTCCAGCTCAACAAATGTTGTCCCAATTCCTTTGAATGCATAGTTGTTTTTATCTCCAAGCTCTACCTTTTGTGTCAATCTTCTTTCCATCAAATGTGTAAGATGATCATGCTCCCCTGTCATATGTCTTGAAGCTCCACTATCAATCAAGTATATATTGTTTTCATCTATAAGAGATCTTGTAAGTGTGGAATAGTATAAGTTATTTTTATCTCCTTCAACTTTGGACCTCTTGGACTGCTCATCAAATTTTTCCATGGCAACATGCTAATTTCCTCTCTTCTTCCTATCATTGAACCTTTCAGGACATTGGGCTTTGAAGTGAAAAAATTTGTTGCAATGAAAGCACTAAATTTGAGACACATCTTTCTTCCTTTGAGGATTGGTTATGCTATCAAAACCCTTTTTCTTCTTTTGAAAACCAGACTTATTTCTTCCGCCAAGTTTCTTGGAATGAGTTGTATAGGCCTCAGAATCCTCTTCTTCTTTTTGCCTTCTTTATTTAGATAGAAGTCTTGATTCTTCCTGGGCACAAGCTACCCATATTTCTTCCAAACTTGGAGCCTCTTTCAGCAACTTATACTTGCCGCAAATGAATCCCATGAACGTATTTGTTCATGAAGTGTTGAAGTCACAAGTTCTTTATCAAAGACAATTTCATCAATAGCTTGTAGTTGATCTCTCAGTTGAGAAACCATCTAGAAGTATGAAGCTAATGTATCATTCTTTGTCATTATTATATCACGAAGCTCATTTCTCAAGCTCATGACTTGGCCAATATTGTTGACAATATATAATTTATTTAGGGCATCATACATCTTTGAAGTGTCAAGCTTTGCGATATATGGAATAATATGGTCCTTGATGGAATCCACAATAATTCTCATGGTGGTGAAATCATATTTATTGTACTTATTCTCTCCAGCTTCATCTGTAGGTTCAGTTTCTTTGCCTTGCACAATTTCCAAAAGATCTTCTTTTGCAAAAAATTAGGCCAATTTTTGCCTTCCAAGCGCTAAAGTTAGTGGCACCCTCTAACCTCTGATTTCATAGTAGAGGCCATGGATGCAACTTGAATATAGATATAGGATTTATTTAAGGTGATCCCAAGTTAGGGTTTTTCAAGGAGTGATTTATGTGCTCTTTCTTTTACCAAAGCTCCAATACCATGTTGATTTTTCAATACAATGGATACAAGTAATTTATTTCTAAACCATGGTAATTACTTGTGAATATATATTATAGTTACTTTATCTTCGTCAAGAAATCCCACTTCAAAAATTAAACTAATAACCATGAAAAGTAAGTAGATATAACAATGTATGTGAGAGAGAGATATGTGAGTGATAATGTGTATGTAAAATGAAAAAGTGCATTTTATACCCAAGATACACAAGAGACGTGTCTCTTAAATTAAATCATGTTTATTTGTAAATGAAATTCTAGTAAGTATGCATATTTACATTTTTACTCATATTTGTTAGTGTTGAAGATCGCGTAAATATTGGTGGGCAGTAACTCCTCATAAGTATATTTATTTACATCATTCCTATTTCTCCTTTTATGCAAATACTTTATTAAATTATGGTTAGTAATTGATGGTAAATATGTTATTTACGTGAGTATGAACTATTTTCAAGGATTTTTTTTAGGTGGTTTTGTTGATTTCCTTTCTTTTAATTTTCTTTCTTCTAATTTTAATTTTAATTTTATTTCATGGTTTTACATAGTATCATAAATACATTAAGGATTATGAAGACCGGCCATAGCTACATTTTTCAACAAGATGATTCTACAAAAATATCCTCAATAGTATACTCTTAAGAAAAGAAACAGATAGTTCTACTATCTTGCACTTGTCTTTTAGGTAATAAGTCGCAACTACAGTCTTATCTTGAATTGTACAACATTGATTTAATTCATCAAAACCTCGGAGTTAATCCTTCTATGTTCTCCAATGTTTTTAAGTGGCTTAACCTCCAATTACTAGATTATGTCCTTTAAATACACCTCATAACTCTTGTGGTTACCTCAGATGCATCATTGATTTTTCATACAACGAATAACTCTTCAAGTGGCTCGGATTCCTTATGTTCAAAAAACTCAATTCGCCACTGAAAGTCACACACTAGATTTATTTATATGTGTTTCCAGCATCATTTATTGTGAAGTCGGCCTATTCATTTAGTTGGAGCCAACTTGCGTATGAATTTTCAATATTTGTTCTAACTTTAAATTTTTCTTAAGGGCCGACCTTATGAGAGGTGCTAAATGTGTCCTTTCGAACCAAAGATGTGTCCATATTTGTATGTTTGTGTCTTTGGTTCAACTCTAACCAAAAAATAGTGTTTATTGGTATAGGTTTCGAATTGGTGAGATATTAAATCTTTAGTGGTGCCATTTCAGGAAACGGACTAAGCTGGGAAATCCTCGATGCAGGGTTAGAGAGAGTTCAAGCAAGTAGAGAAATCTTCGTATAATAAAGTGTTTGTATCGTCTTGCCTTCACCTCAATGTCATGTAAGATGGAGAAACAACAGGTTGAAGTCTTTGTACTGAGAAAATCCATATACGATTAGATCAATTATGTTTTATTAAGTGATTCAATTCAAGCATCTCTTTGGAAAATCATTGGAATTATTGAGTAGTGCATGCAATGTTGTCCAACAAGTTAGATGATACTAAAATTTATAAGGTGGATCCTAAAGGTGTATTGCTAAATCATGGAATCTAAAATCAATCAAGAATTGACTACATCCAAAACCTTGGGTCTAAAGCTAGTGCCTCTTATATTTCATTATCCTTTAGAATCTCTATAGATACGCAATCTAACAACCTCTCAACCATTTGATTTCGACCATGGTTGTCCCTTGCTTTGACATCAATAACAACATCTCAATGCTCTCCCCCATTATCATTCATGGCAATACTCCTGTCATTTCTACCTCACGGTATTCTCTCACCCTTTGACATCTAAGGCAAATGGGGTGCTCCCCTTGACTTTATCTCTCCCTTTGATTGCATCTTTACAATACTTCTTGACATGTGCTCCCCTTATCTAAATTATCGCCTTTATTTCTATCGTTGTAACCTTCTAGAGATCCCCTTGGGCTTGTGCTTCAAATCTTTATATTTCTCTTGTCATCAATCAAGTGCAAGCAAGAGAGATCCTACTTGACATTGTGGAGATTTATATTTGTGGCAAATCCAATCATATGGCTAAATATTTTTGAACAAATGTTCACGCTACTCTGGCCCAAATCGAGTATATTAAAAATCTCCAGCAAATGCAAGAAAGCATTCTTCATGCCCTACATCTATCTCACCCACTCCCAATTCTTCCACCATATTGTTTAGAAGTTCCACACCAAAACTTTTGTTGAGAAGAATATTTACTAGAATAGCCAACATTTTGGACTCAAAGACAATAAAGGGTGCACTTACACTAGAATCACGTCTCCACATCTCTTTTGACATGATCTAGTTCTAGAAGCGTATCATTCGCAACATTTGTTAATACCTCTTTCCTAGAAAGAAGGAGTGAAATACAACTCGATTGAGTAGAAATGGGATATGGAAAAGACACTATTGATATTGATAGAATTTTGCTTCAAAGTATTAGCCATTTTCTCATGGCATCCTGAAGAAAAACCTTGGGGCCTTCTGTTGCAAATCTCGAGGGATTGTCTAATTCATGGATTTGATTACTTTCTTCTGCATGCCACTCCCTTCATTGTCTTCAAGAGCGGATTAATACACTTTCCACAAAGGTTCAAGTATAAATTGCATTGACATAGGCTTTTCCTTACGCTCTGCAACCTTCTTCCCCATAATCATCTTGGTTTTTACTTATTAACCATATTAATATAATCATCATTCTTGATAGGAATAACATCCAAATTCTTCAAAGGGAGTTATTGTATTTGAAACATATTGCAAACTAAAAGGATAATTGGGATGCATTAGCATATTTGATTACCTTGTTATCAATAGGAAAATGTTGAGAAGCTTAACAACGCAACAAGCTTACTTGTTCCATAACTCTTAATGCCTCATCTTTCCTTGACGTTGTCACAGCTTTATATATTTTCATATCTGCAACCTAAAATAGGTATTGAGCTCTTTGATGTTAAATGCAGTAATTTCCCTTGTAGCATGTGCAGCTTCCATACCTACTTCAACATGTGCATGAAACTAAAGACCTACAGTGTTATAGGAACCTTCACTGCCTTAAGTTATTCCATGAAATCACTGCTACATTTCAGTGGACATTCCAAATTTCCAATTTCTAGCACAAAGCTTCCCACTGAAACGCTTCTTGTTGTGTTGACCTCTAAATGTCTTCCATCTAAGTGATTTTCCACCAGGCTTTATGCGCTTGTATTGAGATGTCTAAAATTCTCAAATCAATGCCTTGCCTTTATGTTTCCTCTTTCGCTGCCAATAAGAGTATATTAATGTAAAAACTTTTACCGGTGTCAATTCAGAACAATGTTCAATTGCATCATCTACAGTCAAATCACTCTAACGTTCTTCCATCATGGAAAAGTTGCATGGAAGTGTTGAGCTTCCTTAATTCAAACTTGGATCCTCAACATACAAAGTTAATTCATGATTTTTTGTCTTTGGCTCTACTTATTTTCTTTCCCAAACTTTGGTGGAATTTTATTTGTGCCTAGTAGGAATTTCTTCTTTGACTTGCTTAGGGCGGTATATCATGTTTCTTCTGCAATCGCATGTTATGTCTCCACAATTGTGAGATTTGTAGCATTATGTATTTTACTTTAACAATGGAGAAAATGAATCATAATTTCTATTGCAGTCCATTGGTCCTTTCAAAATCATTTATGGAAGATCGTTAAGGACTTATTGTGCTATAATCACTCTTGGTATAGGCCCTACAATCCAAAGAATATGGTTTGATAAATGTATGAGAAGACTTCCCTTGATGGTTTCCTGAAATTGCTTTTCCTTGGAGGAGGTTCAACCCTTGAATGATTCTCACTGTTACCCGCATAGAGAGAAGAATCCTTGAGAACATCAACATAACTTCTTGAAAAGTTCGCACTTGTAACATTCTTCTGACTTTCAATGTCATTTGGCTTTTGAAGGACAATGACTTTGGTTTCATCTTTTCTTTAACTTTAATCTTTGGGGATTTGGGGCTTGTATCTTTTTTGCATGGAGATTTACTTGTATAACCAAGTCCCCTTTATGATGGTCTCTGGCAGTTGAGAATGCCATCCAATGATTGAGAACTCTTCAGATTCTTGCATACTTTTTCATCTTCATTTATCAATGATACAATTTCTTCTTCAATCTCCTCATAATATGTTTTTTTCTTTATCAACTGGATCTTCATTACTTCTTATGTTCTCTTTATTTATTCTAGCTGACTTTTTAGGGAGATGACTTCTTCTCCATATTTCCTTTGTTGTTGACCAAATTCTGCTTCAAGCTTGTTATAATCCTTAGATCTCTCCTTAAGATGGTTTGCTATATTTTCTTCTCTTTTTTGCTTTCTCTACTTGGAGTCTTAGGACGACAACTTCTTCCTTTGTACCATCAAGGTCATGATTCTTCTATTCAAGTTATTTCTTTTCTTTTCTCAGACTATTTATTTGTTTTAGAGCAGACACAAGCTCTGCTTCAAGGTCTATTTTAGCCTCTACTTCGTGGCCTTCTTGTATTCTTCCATGTTTTTGGTGTTTTCAATTTTGCCTTCATCTATATTCTTTGAGTCTTAATCATTTTTGTGTTTTTTTTCCATATACTATTGTTCTGGGCTCAGCAGTGACAAGGTCGAATTCCTCTACATAAAGTTTTTATATCTTTTCCGAAATACGTTTGGCTTAACAGCATTGACCCACATTGAATTTTAAAAAAATTGATAGACTGCTCAAGATTTCTTTTGTAGCTTTTGTATTGTATTCTTTTGACTCCTCTGTAGTCGTGCTTCGAGTAACAACTAATTCACATACCTTATGTTCAATAGACTCAATTCACCTCTGAAATGGTCACACGCTAGATTTATTTATATGTGTTTTAAGCGTCACTTATTAGGGAGTCGAATTGTGCATTTATTTTCAATATTTGTTCTAACTTTAAATTTATCTTAAAAGGTTGACCTTAGGAGAGGTGCCAAATTTTTCATTTTGAACAATGGTGTCCATCTATGTAAGTCTATCTCTGATTCAACTCTAACTAAAAAGCAATGTTTATTAGTAGAGGTTTCGAATTGGATGAGATATTAAATCTTCAGTGGTGCCATTTTTGGTAATGGACTGGAAATCCTGGATGCAGGGTTTGAGAGAGTTCAAGCAAGCAGAGCAATTTTTGTATGATAAAACATTTGTATCTTCCCGCTTTCACCTCAATGTTGTTTGAGATAGAGAAATGACAGGTTGAAGTCTTTGTATCTTTTTACCGAGAAAATTCATAAAGGATTGGGTCAATTACATTCTATTGAGTGAATCAATTCAAGAATCTTTTTGGAAAACCATTGGCATTATTTAGTGCATGCAATGTTGTTCAATGAGTGAGATGATTGAAGTGAACAAAGTTCCCTCTCAAACTAAATACTCCAAAAGACTTGGAATATCAGAATATCCATTAAGGATACAAATATTTATTAAATAGTATGAAGAATGAATTATTTTGAATGTTACAAATGAGGCCTGCTTATATACCTAGGCAGGAGCCTCTTCACGGAAAGCCATGTCCCATTAGACATGTCTCTTCATGTTGAAGTTTGCAACAAGAAATAGTGAAATTGGCATCCAGAAACAACATCCATGATCCTAGTGAAAATTAAACAGCTACACTAGGGTGGGGCCCACACAAGCTATTTTTAGGTGAATGCATATTTTTTGATGAATGTCTATTTTTATTATCCCTTAATACATATGGACACTAAACTATAATCTATTCTCAATTTGGACTTGAAAATAGTTAACTGAAGTGGAAAATTAGTTAGCTAAGTGAATTTTGAGTTAAGAGGTTGGTTGGCAGGACATGCATAGTGACTTGAGTTGTAATTGAGTGCTTCTAGTTGTAACAGAGTTGGAAGTGCAGTGGTGCATGAGTTGTGCAAATTGTAAATAATTTTAACTCGGTTAATTGAGTTAAAGTCAGTTGTGCTAGTTGTAAGGGTAGATACACTAGTGAGAGAAAAAATGAATTAAATATTAATTAATTCACATGTAGTGATCTCACATGCAACTGATGTTTTTACTATTATTAATTGCATGCATGTCAGAGCCAGTGGAGACCCAGTTGAGTTCTAAGTGAAAGGGAAGATAATTATCAGTTGTGACATTATCCGCTTGCACACATGCAAGCACACACACATTGGATGAGCCCATGATATTTACGCAATCAAGGCAGGCAAGGTATCCATTATTCAGGGTTCTTTACCATCAGGGATTGCGCAGTGGAGGCAGGTTGTCTGGAGACAGTAAATTGGCTAAGGAACTTGCCAATTTTTGTATGACAGTGTGAGACAATTAGCTGATGTACTAAGACTCGCTCTTGTGATTAGAGTTTTGTATGTAATTTTTTCATGATCCATGATATAATATACAATAGAAGATAGTGGGGTTTTTAGTTGTAAGCTTTCATCGGGAAATTATCTGTGTCGTGTGTGATTGATCTTTCTTCATGCTTATGTAATTGGCGATTGTGTTTTTAATTCCGCAAAGATTTGGAGAAGCAATTCAGTATTTAACTTTAGCATATTGTTAGATCGGGTGAATCCAAGATATACATGCATATTGTATAATTTCTACATGGTATCAGAGCACAGGAAATTGCAGAAGTGAAGCAGGAGCTGAGTTTGTTGTTGGAAAGAATTCAAATTTGCAGAAAGATTTATTGGTGCTACAGCTGACTCAAGATCGAAATGGCTTTCAATGGCTTGAGGTTAGAGTATGCGCTCGAGGGCAACTTGAACTACATTGCTTGGAAGGACAGGATGGAGGTAGTACTCGAAGACAATGGCTTGAACGAATTCATTGAAAAAGATTTTCCTAAGCCAGATGTTGCAAATCTTGATGCATGGCAAAAGAAAGTGGCAAGGGCAAGGAGGATCATGTTGGAGGGAGTACGAGACCACATTGTCTCAAGCTTCCATGGGAAATCCACACCATATGCTATGTGGAAGGCTTTAACGGATCTATTCCAAAGTAGCAGCAACCATAGGAAATTGGCGCTCAAAGATAAACTCAGGAAGATCAAGATGGAAAAGAATGACACTATTCCGGTATACTTAACAAAGTTTTTCCAATGTCGAGATGAACTTGGGAGTGTAGGAAAAATTGTCGCTAATGATGATTTGGTGAGTTTGGTTCTCCTAGGACTTCCTAAGAGTTGGCATAGTTATGAAGACTCTATCAATGGACAGGAAAAATTGTCGGATCGAGAACGCCTATGGTCAGATCTGGTGCAGGAGGAGTTCAGGTGAAACACCAGAGATGGCTCTTCATCAAAGCATGATGATGAGGAGGATTGTGCTTTGGCTGCCAAAGTGAAGAAGGGGAAGGGGAAGAAATTCCACTCTAAATCTGAGGTCGGTGAAGATGGCAAGGAGCACAACATGTCCAAAGTGAAGTGTTTTCATTGTCACAAGCATGGAGATATTGCCACAAACTGTCCACAAAATAAGATGAACAAGAAGGTTGTTGGAGCTGCCGCTGGTGAGGCCCTTGCATCGCAATTTGAGCTTGACTTCTGATTGATCACATGCATAGTGTCAAATGCATTGGGATCAGGGTGGTACTTGGATAGTGGTACTTCCTTTCACATGACGGAAGACAAGAAACTTTTCAGTGACTTGGAGGAGAAGGATCTCCAGATGCATATTGAAATGGGAAACAACGGACGGTACAGTGCTACCGGGATTGGTACCATTACCTTACATAGGGCGTCAGGTAAACTCTTTCAATTAAAAAATGTAATGCATGTACTAGGTTTGAAGAAAAATTTAGTCTCAGTTGCAATGTTAGAGGATAGAGGCTATGATGTTGTTTTCAATGAAGGAAATGTTTTCCTGCAACACAAAGCAACAGGGCAAGCCAAGAAGATTGGGATTAGAGTTAAGAATCTCTATAGACTTGATGTAGATGTGATTTCTACAGAGCTTCCTACTATTGGGAAGTGTGAGAAATTCATGCAATTGACCCTTGAGAGGGAGATGGATTTACATGCAGGTAAGAGTGAACCTCAAGATGTGGAACAGCCACATGCGGAGGATCATGGAGTGGGAGCAACCACTCATGTAGAGAAATTTAGAGCCAGATGGGCAGAAGGAGTGCATGCAGCTATACCACTAGGTGAGAGGTGGGGCGACATGCATGAATAATCCCAAGAAGAAATTTTGGGCAGGATTCATTGAGATGGTGTGGATCTCATGAATTGAACCTGGCAACTAGTTGCCCATAGAGAAGAAGTAGCATGATAAGTTGGATTGATGCAGTCAGATGTCATGAGGACATGAAATCAAAGTGACAGTGTCAGATGCTGGAGCGCAAATCAGAGTTGGCAGCAAGTGCAGAGTACATGGATGCAGGTGTCAGCAGCGCAGAGGATCCAGTAGACATGTGCAGTAGCTAGCAACAAGTCAAAAGACTTTGATGACAGATGCATTATACTGATTCAGTTGTTTGGAGGCTATTCAGTTTCGGAAGTGTTGCATGCAAAGGTTGCATGTGCGATAAACACTAGCGAAGTGTTGCATGCAAGAGTTGCATGTGTGAGAAACACTAGAGAAGTTTTGCATGCATGAGTTGCATGTCGCATGCATGCAGTTGCATGTCGCATGCAAGGACGTTCCTTTCTTGTTGAGAAGAAGTGTTGAAGTTTGCAACAAGAAACGGTGAAATTGGCATCCGGAAACAACATCCATGATCTTAGTGAAAATTAAGCACCTACACTAGGATGGGATCCACACAGGCTATTTTTAGGTGAATGTCTATTTTTAGATGAATGTCTATTTTTATTATCCTTTAATATAGATGGACACTAATGATCCAGATTTATGTAGGAACGCAATAATATACATAAATAAACATAGAGATGTAGCGGAAATAAAACTTCATTTCATTAATATCATATGACAGAAATATGCTTACAAACATAATGGAAATAAACAACTAGGGCGCTGGTAGGCTTATCTCTAAGAAGATGGTAGGCATATCTCTGAGAAAAGACGTGGTGGCTACATGTCTCTGAACTGTGTTACAATGAGGCTCGAGGGCCTATTTATTATTGAGAAACAATGAAGAACCCTAAACATCCAAAAACCTAAACCTGGAAGATGAAGTGCCAAAACTATAGGCCCCGTTTGAGTAAATTGGTGTTTCAACTTCTCGGGGATGTAACTTTGGCATACGATCTCCGTTTGATGCGCTCAATACCTCGTTAGAAATATCTATCCAAGTACAACTTTCAATATGAGCAACATTTGTCCATGGGCCCATGTTGCTCCCGTTTTTCCCAAAAAACGTCATTTAGGGCCTCAAAACAACTCTGGAAGTTTAGGACCCAAAAAAATGCTAAAAATAGTAAGTTATGTTGAAACTGAAAAACTGAAAGAATTGATGGTGGCGTTTCAAATGCAATAGGTGGGTGGCCACCAATATCCACCTGGATCATTAGGGCCCCAAAACAGCTCCGGATGTACAAGACCCGAAAACCTGCTAAAAATAGTAAGCTATGCTAAAAGTGAAAAACTAAAAGAATTGATGGTGTGGGTCCAAATGGAATATGTGGGTGGCCACCAATATCCACCTGGATCATTAGAGCCCCAAAACAGCTCCGGATGTACAGGACCCGAAAACCTGCTAAAAATAGTAAGCTATGCTGAAAGTGAAAAACGAAAAGAACTGATGGTGTGAGTCCAAATGGAATAGGTGGGTGGCCACCAATATCCACTTGGATCAACTAAACTATAATCTATTCTCATTGTAGACTTGAAAACAGTTAATTGAAGTGGAAAATCAGTTAGCTAAGTGAATTTCGAGTTAAGAGGTTGGTTGGTGGGACATGCAGAGTGAGTTGAGTTGTAACTGAGTGATTCTAGTTGTAACTGAGTTGGAAGTGCAGTGGTGCATGAGTTGTGCAAGTTGTAAATTAGTTTAACTCAGTTAAGTGAGTTAAATTCAGTTGTGCTAATTGTAACAGCAGATACACTAGTGAGAGATCAAGTCAATTAAATATTAATTAATTCACATGTAGTGATCTAACATGCAACTAATGTTTTTACTATTATTAACTGCATGCATGTCAGATCCGGTGGAGACCCAGTTGAGTTCTAGGTGAAAGGGAAGATAACTATGAGTTGTGACATTATCTGCTTGCACACATGCAAGCATACACACATTGGATGAGCCCATCATATTTACGCAGTCAAGGCAGGCAAGGTATCCATTATTCATGGTTCTTTACCATCAGGGATTGCGTAGTGGAAGAAGGTTGTTTGGAGACAGTAAATTGGATAAGGAACTTGCCAATTTTTGTATGATAGTGTGAGACAATTTGCTGATGTACTGAGAGCTCTTGTGATTAGATTTTGTATGTAATTATTTCATGATCCATGATATAATATACAATAGAAAATAGTGGGGGTTTTAGCTGTAAGCTTTCCCCAGGAAATTATGTGTGTTGTGTGTGATTGATCTTTCTTCATGCTACGTAATTGGCATTTGTGTTTTTAATTCCGCAAAGATTTGTAGAAGTGATTCAGTATTTAACTTTAGCATATTATTAGATCAGGTGAATACAAGATATACATGCATATTGTATAATTTCTACATGGTATCAGAGCACAGGAAATTGTAGAAGTGAAGCAGGAGCTAAGTTTGTGGTTGGAAAGACTTGCAAAAAGACTTTATTGGTGCTACAGCTGATTCAAGATTGAAATGGCTTTCAATGGCTTGAGGTTAGAGTATGCACTCGAGGACAGCTCGAACTGCATTGCTTGGAAGGACAGGATGGAGGCAGTACTCGAAGACAATGGCTTAAAGGAATTCATTGAAAAAGATGTTCCTAAGCCAGATGCTGCAAATCTTGATGCATGGAAAAAGAAAGTGACAAGGGCGAGGAGGATTATCTATGTATGGATTGGAGAAAAATTATATGTGTTGTGTGTGATTGATCTTTCTTCATGCGTATGTAATTGGCGATTGTGCTTTTAATTCCACAAATATTTGTAGAAGCAATTCAGTGTTTAACTTTAGCATATTGTTAGATCGAGTGAATCCAATATATACATGCATATTGTATAATTTCTACACTTCAACCTAATTACTAATTAACTAATTAATCATTATTTACATTATTTTATTCATTACATTGTCTTCCTCCTCAAAAAGCTTTGTCCTCAAAGCTTGTTGATGAAAAGCCTTGATTTCTTTTCCTGCTATGAATGTCTTCTCGTCTCGGGGCAGTCATCCTTGTCGATACAAGTTGATATGGTCCTCCAAGTGAAAAACAAAATTGTCGCACTGAGAAGGAATCGGACCATCCTAGATTAAGCTTCTACGAAATCTTGCGATCACAGACAACTTGTGATGAATTGTTATCACATGAGTGGATTGTACCGACATTAGTATTCTTCGGAACATTAGTTTGTTGTTTCTATTCTGAATACGTAGCTTGATCGAGTTTCATATTCTCGTGATTCGGATGTCGATAGGGAATTTTTTTTGTTTGACTTTCCCTTATTATGTATGTGGCAACTTTTTTATTTTCTTCTGGCGAGGATGTTGTTGAGTTGGTTAGAGAACCTTCACATGGAATGTTCATCGTCTGAACTATAACATCTAAGTTTGTATTTTCTGCAACTTGCTTGTCTTCTTTTTGGGTTGTGACATTTATTGGATCAATGTTCGTTTTTTCTTCAACTTGAATTTCTACATTTGAAGGTTTCGACAATTCATTTTCGACAAGTTGTTGCACCTTGTTTTCTAATGACTTCTTGTCCTTCTTCAATTTCTTAATTTGTGTTAGTAATTTTTCGTTGTGGTCTTTGAGGCAACCAACTCCTTCATTCTTGTTAGTGGTGATTTTGTCAATTTCCTTTTGCATATTTTGTATCACCTTTTTACCTTCTTGAAAAATTACTTTTGAAATTTCTTGTATTTCTTCAGGCGTCATTGAATTTGGCTTTAAATTAACTTCTTGTATCGTTATGTTTTTCTTTTTGTAGGAGAACGTCAAAAACTTCTTTTTCGTATTTAGGATAAGTGAACCTAAGGTTTCCATCCATGGTGAACCCAACACAATGTCACTATTGTCAAAAAGTAAGGCTTTCACGGTAAATTGAGAGATAAATGTATAATCCCCAGTATCAAGTTGTAGACTTTTTATGTCATATTATTTTTGTCGAAAAAGTCTAATTTTTCGATTATATTTGACTCAGGAATCACCAACTGGTTTGCAATTTTAGGGTTTATATAATTTTTATCTTCAACGGTGATATAACAATAGTGACATCTTTTCCAGCGAGAATTTATGTAAACTCTTTTTTATAGAAAGAAAAAAACGATGTCTATTGAGAATTCCTTTAAACTTAAATAGCACTTTAGCGTCGATGGGTAAAGTTTCTAAAAATTTCCCTTTCTTCAATTCTGAATTAAATGCCATTTTGCTTGAGTCAATATAAACTTTCTTCAAATTACTCCAATAGCCTTTGCTTTCCTCAAATATCTCTCTTCAATACTTCAAAATATCCCTTCTAATTTTTTTCCATATATATATATATATATGTATATATTAATAGTAATAATATTATAATAAATATGATTACCTCCAATAAATATATTTAGGTATGTTTCCTTTCTTATACTCTTTTGGGTAATCTGTACTTAAAGGACAACACCCTTTTATATATTTCTTTTTTATTGAATTTTGAAAATATTATAACCCTCTTAATCTTCTTGTAAGATCACACTTGACCATTCCTAGTAATTCCTCCAGCGGCATAAAAATTTCTCTATATCGCCTAATTATTTTAACAATAATACAATGGCTTATGCTTTTGAATAAAGTATATTGAAAATTTCAATATGTGCTTCAATATGGTCGTGACGTTTTGAACAGCGAGGTTTCTTGTCAACGTTTTACACAGTAGCCACACTATCACACGTAGATTGTTAACTCGGTTGTGACTATGCAAGGGGGTTGTGACTACGCAAGGTGGAGGCGGAGCCACTGTTTAGGAAGGACGAGCAGTGGGGTGATGGTTAGCAATTTTTGTCAGGGTTGTGGTCCATCGATGGGAGACAAATGGAGCTAGACGGTGATGTCGAATGACGGCAATAGTTGCTGCAGAATGTGGTTGGAGTAAGTTTTTGTAATGGAGTCATCAGAAATAATGGAATAGCAACAATCGGTGGTTTTATTTGCAACAAGGATGGATGGCAGGGTTTGATGATTGAGCAACGGTGTTGTTGGGGAGACGTCAGCGGTGGCGGCTCGAATGGCGGCTGGAACGAGCGAGGGTGTAGGCGAATGGTCGAGCAATGTGTTTTGATCTCTTGGCCGCATTCAACGGAATTACGGTTCGATGACCCGAATGACTACGTAGGTGGGGTTGTGCAGTCTATCGAAGGGCATGGCTCTTTTTCTTACAGCCGCACTTAGTTATTGTTTATGCTATATGTGATGTTGGCTTGGTTATTCGTTGGTGGTTCTTTGGGCAGGGCAAGAATTTCGACAGCTGCTTTTATATTTTTTATATATAGTGAACTGGTGTAATATTCCTGTTTTAAAGATATTAATAAAACACAGCAAATGCTACAATAGTGGAATGACTCTATGAGCACACATTCAATAACATGTAAAAAAAATAGGAACCGTGTACGCAACAGATATATGTTAAACTGAGAAATCGCTAAGCCATTATATTATGCGGGGAATTACAGCGATTACAAAGATGCCCAGATGATAGCGCTCAACAGGCGCGGGCGAGATAAAAGATATGCTCAAGAAACAAGGTACAACGGTCCTCCTGTGGGTGGGAACGGCTGGAAACACTATCGCGTGCTGCTAATAAGTTGCGGCTGGAAAATGGGCACGACTGTCTCTGCTTCGAACTCCTAACCCGAAACCTCCAAATGATACAACACAGAGCTCCCACTGGACAGTCTGCGGTCTTCCCACACAGACTGCGTCGCCACTCCTGAACGCTGCTCTATAACAAGCTCCAAACCCGATCCTCTGACAAAACAATGATAGAACGGCCTCACCCGAGCAGGCACTCGAAGTCCCCCGGGGCTGAGGTTGAGATCTCCGCTCGGAGACACTCGGCGCACTGAACAGTGTTGCAGACCTGCTAAACAGTCGGCGTGCTCAAGTCTTAGCGACTAGTTTCAATATCATAAATATTCAACAATAGTCCAAAAACGAGGAAGCTGTCTCCCTTATGTATGCGGCCTTCCTCTCGAACACTGGACTCCCTCCTTTCCCGCGCAACCGAGATCCTCCTTTCCCGCGCAGCCCTTCTCGTCCCCCACGCTGCCAACTCAGCCCGTGTACTTGCCTTTGCGCGCACGGGTGAGTCCATGACCCGCTTACTGATATTTACATTTAACTATGAGCAGCAAAATTGGCCCGAACTAATATTCCAATTAGCTTATTGCTAATTAGGAATATTACAGTCTCCCCCGGCAAAATGTTGCTTGACCCCAAGCAACTATAGTGATGGGTGCTGCAAGATATTTTCTCGCTCTCCCAAGTGGCATCCTCATCTGACAAAATTTGCTTGTCCTCAGGTAATGCCTGAACAAGCCTCCGCTCTAGCTGATGCTCCTTACTGACACTGCAAAATGTGCCTGGGTCCGAGATGTGCCACTGAAACCTCTTTGACCTCCGCAACGCCCTGATATGAAGGGATCTCTCAATGCTAGGATCCCAAACTTGTTGGAATGTAATTTCCAACTGCCCGAACGAGTTGTAGGCGGCAGCATGGTTGAACGGCGCAAAGATAGAAGGCGGCAACACGACGAAAATGAGATCACGGTTGGCTATGTGATCGACGGTTAGCGGCAGGATAACCGGCTCGGAGGTTAACGAGGAGCGATGCCCCGCTGTTGACTCATCAAACACACGTTGACCGGCAATCAACGGTTGTAATTTAGTGCGGGGCCATATTGTGTCCGTACTGAACCAACAGAATGCAGCCCCCGCAACCACCAATATGTGGTGTCTCTGCCAGCACACCCCCAAAGCACCACCATTTCTCTCATAGTACCAGCCAACCAATAATCCTCCCAGATCCCATCGCCACCATGGCCAATAATCGCCCAAGTCCCATGGCTCGGACTGCGCACTATCTCTGGCTATGACTGATGCTCTAAGAGGTGAAGACCACCAACAATCATCAATGCTCCCAGGCTCCTGCAGTGTTGTACCTGTAATTTCATAGGCTGCCCCTCCAATTGCATACCAACTCATCACCTCTATCCAATCCAAGTCCTGACTCAATCCCATGCTGATCCTGCTCTCCTGAAATCCGGATGGAGTGCTGAAGGAATGATGACCTGTGCCGCCATGCCAGCTGGAATTTGTGACCTCTGCTATGTCCAAGGGCCCCTGCTCTGCTGTGCTCCCTACGAAGAATATCGTACCATCAAGAAGGTACCAACTCATGATCTCCCGCCAGTCCATCCTGGAAGAAGGGTCCGATGTAGCAACAACAACTGCATATGGAGCATGCCTGGAATGTCGCCGCCAGCCTGTGATCAACTCCCGCTGCTCTGCCCTATCTGCCAAAGAAAGTTGCCTGAGGAAGGAAGCCCCTCTCTCTGTCATGGGCCAAAGTGGCCAGGATATGCTGCAAGCTCCATCGATGTACTCTTGGAGAGGGCTACTCACTAAAAACACTGCAGCTCTGCTGACTGCGAGTATATCTATCTGCACCTCATCCCTGTGTCGATCCCCAGATAGATGCTCCACTATATCCAACAGCTCTTCCCACTCATGATCAGGAATTTCATACTCCCGTTGTCTACTCGTCCCCTGCAGAGCAATCCCATCAACCTGCAATACCTCCAGAAGATATGGATCCACAACTGCCGTCACCCTACTCGATGGCAGTGCGTCTGGCTGCTCCTCCTCGATGGCTGACCCCGCGGTTAGCCGCATATCCATCACAGACTCTATGTGAGCCTCCATCTGGCTCTCCCCCGAAGGACTATCATGCATGATGTGCATAGCATCCTCCTCTACTGACTTAGGCTCCAGCAAATACAACTCTGGCTGGATCGTCACAAGTGTCTCTTCATCCACAGTATCTACCGCAGAGTCTCGTGACTGCTCACCCTGGACACCGGAATGCAGCTCCGGTCTACTGTCACCATCTCTGCATGACTGCTCTTGCTCCCCAAGAGCATCCTCAACTGATCCCATGGACTCATATGAAAAAGAGTCCTCACCTTGGCATACAGAAGGAATGCCCCCCTGTTCTACCTTCGCCATATCTCCACTGGGTCTGCCATCCACCTCAAGCTTCGGTAATGAAGGTGGGTTGTAAATTTGAACTTGGAAAGCATCATAGCTTACCCCATGCTGTCCTTCTCTCCACTCATGACAAGTGTAGAGTATATGTTGGTCCTGGGCTGCAAAATTATTGCCCTCCCATGGCAGAGTGAAGAACAATCCTCCAGAGAAGGTTCCTCCAACAATTAAGAATAGGCTGGCCCAAAACATTCCATCCATGAAGAATAGGACATGTTCATCATGGATTAGCCTAATGAGAGTTTTGCTGAAGTTTTTACATGATGATATATGACGCAAACAATCTCTCACAAGGATATAACGCAGTCTCATCCACTGCAACTTCAGAAAATTACATGGCAAGCAATGTACAAGATCCATCACATTTACTAATGGATAGTAAATGGCTGAATATGACAACAACATAAGACCAAACACTTGCCCATGGTTGTACAATGGATGACTATCAACCTCATGGCCCACCTCAAAAGAGAACGCATATGTAGTAGTGGTGGCCATGCCTCCTCCCATGCTCCCATTAGAACATGTAGTGCAGAAAATGTGAGAATTCTTCCCACTCGAAGACACATCCAGCTCATGTGTCTCCCTTATAATCAAGCCTTCCATACAGATCTAATCTATATCAGCAAATGGAGACATGATCAGCAGCAAAATGAAGGAAGCGCTGAAGGTTACAAGCGATGAAAAGAGGTACCAACAGCTTCCCAAACAAGTACAGCGCAGTTTTACAAGTTGCTGCTTGATATGAGTATATGGCAAAATGTTCCTGTTACTCATGCATGTCTTCATATGATACATGTTAGAGTGCATAAAATGAGCATCCAAGTGATGACAAAACATTTGCCCAAGGCCACAAAAGAGATGGTTGCCTCCATCATGTAGATTGGCCCAATACAATTCATGGAGCAATGTGACAAGCTTGCCCTCTTGTGAAGCAATGCACTGCATAAGAATGGTAAGAGTGTGCAAATCAATGAATGTATAAACAGATCCCTCACCATATGCTAGAAGTAAGATGGTACATGGGTCCATACATGAGTCCTCCATAGTGTTTTGGCATGCCGTGAAGAAGAATGAACCATGTGCTACCAGAAGATAATCCTCCTCATGCTTGGAAACCCAAGTCAAGCAGAATATGCCATAGATGTTTCTATCATCATTACCTCCTCTTTGTTCATCAAGTGCAACAAATATGAAGTGATCCTGGGACCTATGGGTTATAGATCCACTATATCTCTGTCGGGCACACTTCATCCATAAGATTCTGCTCCACAGTAACAGCGCTGTGAGCTCATGCAAATAAGCTCCTGTCAATACAAAGCTCCGTTCTTTGACATGCTCCTTGTCAAAGACTCCTCCAGTAATGCTGCAACAAATGTGGAATACTTCCCAAGATGGAAATGCTTCCCAATCATCATCAAAGACCAAGGAGATAGTGCCATCCCCCCTCCCTGCAACATCATACAAAGTGTGAGAGCAAATCTGCCCTTGCTCTCCCAAGCAAAGCGACAAAGTATTTTGTTGCCTCCCCATACCTCCATCATACCAATCATGTGATGAAGACACAATGAATGATATGAGTATCATATCAACATCATGCATCCATACTCTATGCTGCCCAATGATGCAAGTATCCAGCCATCTTTCCTCCATCCTCCTACTCTTAGAAAGAATGTTTGCCAAGATATGGCCAAACTCTTTCAAGAGTAACCAGCGCAGCCAAGCCTCCTGCTGCCCGGTATCATAGATCTGTAAGTAGCCTCCTAGCTCCTTGCTCGTCAACCACATCCACTCAATCACTTGTGGATGCCTCCTTCTTCTCCTCATCCTGGTACTCCTCTCATGAGGGCTACCATCCTTCCAAATCAAATTCTTGTCTTTGCACTTCATGGGATTTTGAAATGAAAACTTCTCAAGGATCAATGAGACCCTATCAAGAATCAAATAGGTGGTAGGCAAAAACCTCCCATCATGATGTGTATGGCTCAAGGGATGTCCAACACAAGCATGAGAGATGTTATCCATCTCCTATCTACTCTTGTGAGAAGGGAAAGAAAGCATTGCACCCCATAGTGTGTCGAAGTGCATCACCAGTGAGATCTCTCCTTGAGACCTGCAAAAGCGAGTCTCCACAATTTTCTAAAGAAGTTACTGCAACAATAGTTTGTGGAAATTCTTCTATACCTTGATGTGCATTTGGAACTTCTTGTAGAGCTGCAAGAGTCCCATCCTCAAAAGTGTTGGCTGCTCCAACTGTCGATGCATGTGGCTGCTCCCCCATGAGTGTGACAGCGTTTTCACAAGCCTCCTCAAGAGGTGATGTGATCTCTTCTTGATGAGAATTGGAAGCGCATGGTACTTCCTCTTCCCTTTCTTCAATCTTCTTGACCTCTTCTACGGTGGATGCATTTCCTCTAGATCTGAAAAGAGATGAGAACAAACTCACCTTTTTCACCGTTCCAGTCTTTTTGGGCTTAGACTCACAGGGGCTAGTGGATCCCTCATGCATGGGAAAAGGTGATCTCCCAGTGGTATGTTGCAACTCTGAACTCTGCTTGCTAGAAACTCCTCTGTTACCATTGTACCTTCCTCCTTCATCCTCCTGAGCTGACAGTAATCTTTGAAGGGCAAAGCTGCTTTGAAGTCTTCCCCCTTGCACTGCCACTCTCGGAAATAATCTCCAAGGGGTAAATGATCTTGCTGCCTCTCTTCCTTACTCGGCACTGGAGGTAAAAATGTAGGCATTGTGATAATGTCCACAGGCTGAGCCAGAACCATGCTCTGATACCACTGTAATATTCATGTTTTAAAGATATTAATAAAACACAGCAAATGCTACAATAGTGGAATGACTCTATGAGCACACATTCAATAACATGTAAAAAAAATAGGAACCGGTGGTACGCAATGTAGACATATCAGCAAAACGAGAAATCGCTAGCCATTATATTATGGATTACAACGATTACAAAGATGCCTGGTATTGATAGCGCTCAACAAAGGCCAAGGAGATAAAAGATATGCTCAGAAAACAAGGTAATATTTCATTCTCCCGTGGGTGGTAACGCACAAACACTATCGCGTGTTGCTAATAAGATGCGGCTGGAAAATGGGCACGACTGTCTCTGCTTCGAACTCCTAACCCGAAACCTCCAAATGATACAACACAGAGCTCCCACTGGACAGTCTGCGGTCTTCCCACACACACTACGTCGCCACTCCTGAACGCTGCTCTGTAACAAGCTCCAAACCCGATCCTCTGACAAAACAATGATAGAACGGCCGTACCCGAGCAGGCACTCGAAGTCCCCCGGGGCCGAGGTTGAGATCTCTGCTCGGAGACACTCGGTGCACTGAACAGTGCTGCAGACCTGCTAAACAGCCGGCGTGCTCAAGTCTTAGCGACTAGTTTCAATATCATAAATATTCAACAATAGTCCAAAAACGAGGAAACTGTCTCCCTTATGTATGCGGCCTTCCTCTCGAACACTGGACTCCCTCCTTTCCCGCGCAGCCGAGATCCTCCTTTCCCGCGCAGCCCTTCTCGGCCCCCACGCTGCTAACTCAGCCCGTGTACTTTCCTTTGCGCGCACGGGTGAGTCCATGACCCGCTTACTGATATTTACATTTAACTATGAGCAGCAAAATTGGCCCGAACTAATATTCCAATTAGCTTATTGCTAATTAGGAATATTACAACTGGGTACGGCTAACAAGACAAGAGCGGCTGTAGGTACGCTAACTTACTTTCTGTCTTCTTCTTCTTCTTTTTAATACTATATATATACATATATATATATTGGTTTTTTATTTTTTTTATTAATTATTTTTTTTAATGTTTATTTATTTATTTGTTTATTTATTATTTTATAATCTCTAACTTTACCTTTTATAAAGGACTTTTTCTTCTCCTTTTTCCCAATTTTGTTTTCTTCTTTAAGATTTTTTTTTTACTTTTCTTTTTCTTTTCTTTTTTTCTTAATGGCCAAGGGCCTGATGGCGAAAAATGGAGAATCTCCCAATGCGTAGCGAAACGCTTCAACGGCAACAACGTTGACAAATTTTCGATGGCCAAAGGCCTCAATCGGAGAGTGTGGCTCTGTGCAACGGTTAAGCGGTCGAAGGCTCGAACTACTCTGATACCAAATGAAGTGAACAAAGTTCCTTCTCAAACTAAATACTCCAAAAGACTTGAAATATCAGAATATCCATTGAGGATACAAATATTTATTAAAAAGTATGAAAAATGAATGATTTTGAATGTTACAAATGAAGCTCGCTTATATACCTAGGCAGAGGCCTCTTCACGGAAAGTCATGTCCCATTAGACATGCCTCTTCAACCTAATTACTAATTAACTAATTAATCATTATTTACATTATTTTATTCATTACAATGATACTAAAAGCTACAAGGTGGAGCCTAAAGGTCTATTGCTAAATCATGGAATCTGAAATCAACCAAGAATGGGTTACATCCAGAACCTTGGGTCTAAAGCTAGTGCCTCTTACATCTCACTATCATTTGGAATCTTTATAGATAAGCAATCTGACAACCTCTAACCATATGATTTTTACCATGGCTGGCCCTTGCTTTAACATCAATGACAACATCTCAAAAATTTCCAGGTCCATGGCAGCTCAAAAGGATGAGCATTGCATTGTTGCCAAGGGGGTTTTGAAGTATTTACATAAAAATTTTGGAGTAACAACTTGTATGGACGAGGGAAGGATCTCCAGTTCATAGGGTACACAAATTCCAATTGAGCATGTACCATTGATGACAAGAATTCTATTACAGCTTTTATGTTAGGACTCTTGATACAAGGGATGCTGCTTCGGTTTAGTAAAGAGTAGCAAGCAATGGCACTTTCATCTACTGAAGTAAATTACAAGGCATCAATTAATACACGTGACAGTGGTTGCTCACAATATTAGCTGATTTGCATATAGAACAAACTAGTATAATTATGCCTTATCGTGATAACCAAATATACTTTGTTGTGATAACCAAAGTGTGTCGAAGTCAGCAAGAAATGTAACATTTTACAAGCAGACAAAGCATGTGGAGGTCCATTGTCATTAACTAAATCACGTGTTTTTTGTTATTAGTTATGTAGTATTGGTCACCAAAAGTTTGTCTCTCAGGAGACATTACCTTTGTATCTCTTTTCTTACATTGAGTATATGTATGATCTCTCTTCTCTATGCAATTCTGCGTACCTGTGAATGTCCATATTTTATTATGGATGTAACTCGTTTAAATTTAGAAGCAACTAAAATCACTGTCAACTAAAGAATCAAACAGAGCATAAGTAGACAGAAGAATAATGGATTGTTGAATGGCCTTGAAAATATATTAGTCCTAAGCTACATTTTTCCTACTCACAGAGGTTCTCACAATACCTTAGTAGGCTCTTTCTAATGGGGTTCCCTTTCTATGAGTTATTACTAGTAAAAAAAATCTCTGAACTGTGGTTTATTCATTAATTTCTCTCGTAACTGGGAATGGTGACTAAGAAATCTCCATTCAAATAGGCATGGCATTGTTGTGTACCCAACATCAATAGGTGGAAGTCACCAGTCGTGAAAAAACCTTAGCGGGCTTTGAACGCTTGAAACCCCCTTATTGAATTCTACACATCATACATGAAATGTGTGAGAGCCAAACCATACATAAAAATCCTGTAATACGCTTTATATGCACATAAAAGGCTTCGTTAACCTTTATCTTTAAGATACTCGATTAAACCAAACAAGTGTTTTCGTGAAGAGTGATGAATCTAGAAGTCTGGTGACCAAAGGCTATGTTAAGCCCATTCATGCTATGTTCAAGGCACTACTATTCATCTAATAATCATGTTAAGTTATATATTTTTGACTGGTTGGGTTCTATGTGAAGGCCCTATACTACTTCAATTGTCATAGTTGAAAACTCTGAATTTCAAACACATTTATAGTGAGGGCAAATTCGTCACAATGGAAGTGAATATCATGTACTCTGGTTTTATGACACAAAAAAAATGTCAAAATGACAGTATTGCAATACATTCTAGAACATTTTTATAAATAGGTCCTTTAGGACTGAGATCAACAAGTGAATATTTCCAACACTAACAAACAGAAGTACTCCAGTAACAAAAGAATCGATTGGTATGTCCTATGTATGTCCCATCACAGAGATTAGGATGGCATGCTCCCATAAGTTGCATTTCAATTTTCATAATTTCACCATTGAAAATCAATACTAATCCAGGGATATATGATAAGCTTTAACATAAGACTCAACCATTTTATGCAGATAGTCTCATCTTCTGAAACTTTTAATTGGCATCTTGCTGCTTGATAAAAATCCACGATCAAAACCACTTGTCATATCTCAAAGGGAATATAAAAAGATACAAGAGATGAACCAATCTGGCCACTCTCTCTAGAATAGTATTGGATACATACTGATCAATGGATTGAATCCTAGATTAAAAATTAGTTGATGCTAATAATTAGTCTATTCATATCACACTGAGTTGTGCCCCAATAAGAAATTGTGTAAAAAGGCTTCAACCCTTCACTATCTGTCTCTATAAGTGCCTTCCAAGCCAGAAAATTTTATTGCTCCTTTTCTGTTTTAACCGGCATACCCAGAAAAGGCAAAAGAGGAGGGAAAAACAATCTACTAAACATTGGATAACAACTAGTCTAAGTTCAATTTTTTTTATCCGGATAAAACATTAAATATTTCATAGTCAAAATGTTACAACTCAACCTTTTGGGATTTTGAAGGCTTGGAACCAGACTTCCTTGCTTTATACCACTTCCTTACTTTGTCAGATATTCTGTTAAGACTCCGTTTTGCACCAAGAACTGCATGTTGAGTTTGATCTTTTATATGAGCATATGAGGATTGGACTCCATCAATTAAACTTTTCTTCCAATCACTTTCTACAGACACCACAGGTTTTTTAATGTTTCTCTGCACAGGAAATTTTATACTGATTAGTAATGAGAAAGATAATGCAGCATAACTATAAACTGTCCAGTAGCAAAAAGTTGCCTGCATCTTATGCTTCAGAAGCACTTGGTGAACATATGCCGAGCAATAAATCCTCTCAGTAACTCACTAACATCCAAAACTAGCGATCAAATTTCACATAAATATTGTACACACACAAAAAAAACATGCTATATCTATCAGTCCAGGCCTCTGCTCTTCACAGCAAGATAAAAATAATTTTCATACAACTTGTCAAAATGCCTGCTTTGTAATCATAGCAATGCAAAGATTCCAACGGTCTGCACGTTGAACAACAATAATCGCTAATGAACAAAAGACCTAGGTATTAAAATTTGCTGTACTCATTAGCTGTTGAAAAATCCATTGAACAATCTGAGGGAGTGAACCATTCTGGAAAAAATCCCATATGATTTTAACAACTTATACACAAGTTTGCAGTTTCTATGGGAAATTTAAGCTCTCGATCAAAGAATGAATTTGGCAATTCAACAATTCACGTCTAGAATGTTAACCAAAATATTAAACCACCATCATGTCAGCATGGGTGACGGGTCTTTATGTTAGAAGTTTAAAACACATTTAGCTTTGCATGCAATAAGGGTCGCCAGCAAATGAGTTTAAGCTGTTATGCTGCTTTCTGATATATATGTTGTAGAAAAAAATTCCAGTAACTTACAAATTTCAATAAATATATATCTGACTTCTGACAACAAAACAAACTTGATATTAAAACCCAAGAATAAAATCCCATCATCACCCCAATAAGCCTTATTAGCATGCTCTCAATTGTTGTCAATGATCTGATCTGACGTTCATTGCCCACTACAACTGTATGTCTTAAACTTGGACTTAGTTTGCAGTTTACAATATTACAGCCACTTAATATATATGTTCTGTGTCGATGAAAAATACACTGTTGATCTAGACTGAAATATTCTCTGATGATTTTATGTAAGAACATTCTGTACTTATCTCTCTGGTTGATGTTCACAATATTCTAAAAAGTGGCTATAGCTGTCCATAGCTTTTAAGTCTATTCCATAGAATCCATGTATGCTAAGCTCTGACCCCAAAATACTTGGAAGATATGTCAAATATATTCACAGCCAATATTAGTAATGCAAGTTGGTTGTTCCATTAGCAAATATAGAGTATTTTGGCCTTATAGAAACATTAGGGATAACAGGTAGCTCAATAGACAATTGAATCAAAACAACACCATAAGACTAGGGCATACGATAGTTGGCCAATGGCCACCTAGTTAAACTGTTGTTCCATGAAGAAGTTATTCCATGAAGAAATCTTCACTGCCCAAATGCCGGGGAGAAGTAGGGATCCAGAAACTGGATCTTCCAAGTGAAGCCTAATGACTAAGCCATTTTGGAGGATGATTCAAGAAAAATACTTGAAGGAGCAGAATATTAGAGCTATGTACACAGACAATGCTCTAATATCAATTCTTTTTTCTAAGGCTCTTCTCCCTAGAGGCTTTTGTTTATGGAATTTGACAATAAAAGAACAAAACTTATTTGCAGAAAATGCCTTCTGGGTCAGTGGTTATGCCAAAACAGCAAGATTTTTGGATAATCAGTCTAAGGGTCATCAGGCTCTATCCAAAATTCCAAGTCTGGATAGGATACCTAGTCAGCTCATAGAAAAAGGATGAATTGGAGAAGAAACTTACTGAAATATAATTCAAATCAACAGCCACTTTTAAGAAATCGGTGAGGATTCGAGGAAAAGCCAGGACCATTATCTGGTAACTCAACCCAACAGAAATAAAGATCCTTCTGGAAGCTCTTAACCAAAGGAAAGTTCTACATATGCCGAGCCTGAATAAACTGTGCTGAAATGACAAAGGCAAATGCTCTTTCTTGGTTAAGGGCCGAGCCTGAATAAGCTGTGCTGGAATGACAAAGGCAAATGCTCTTTCTTGGTTAAGGATCGCTCCCTCCAAGCATTTCTCAGGGGATACCAGCACAGAAAAAGGTTCCTTTTGGACCAGATTTTGGAAAAAAGGGATCTGATCAGAGATAGCAGCATTTATTGGATTGCAAATTGCAATCAAAAACAGAATTCTAACCCAGTCAGTCCTCAAGACACATGGAATCACAGGTCCCTCCAGATGCAATGGTTGTGAACAGAATAAGAAAGATGCTACTCACCTCATTCTGGACTGTGAAGTCGCAAAGTCTCTGTGGCAGCTTTGGGAAAATGACTTATCATGTTCCAAGCCTGAGTGCAATTCAGTGATGGAACTTGGAAGTCCTCCAAAACCAGAAGTCTACTCCCTCTAATCTACGTTTCTAAAGTTCATATGCATCATCAGTCTATTTATCTTCTGGAATGTATGGATTGAAAGGAACTTTAGGATCATTGAAAACAATATTCTCACTCCTCTTAAAATCTGGAAGAAAACGAGGCTGACGAGGTTGAGAATTTAAGAGGACAAAGTGATTTCCCAAGAAGATGGCCAGGTTAAGAAGAGATGGGGCAAACGTCAATTGCAGCTAAGCAATCAAGGATAGCTGACAGGTCCCCAGGCGAACAATGGAAACCTCGATGGGAAGTAATCTACACTGCAAAAGAAAATCTAGATAAGGTTGCTATTGGAGGGGTATAAGAGATAGTAATGTACATTGGGTGTGTAATTGCTGGCTACATGGAGCTATTGGGATTGATTTGAAAGCTTTAATTGGAGCGATTAAGACTTTCCTCAAGTTGAATTTGAGAAAGGTTGATAGAAGCTTATCTGGTCGACCATAGGAGGTGGCACTTACACTCCCAATTTGGGTCGGAATCTGATACCCGCACCTCAATCCTTGAATTTGCTGATTCCAAAATCAGAACCATTTCCTGTGATTCATTTCTAGAAGAGGTGGAATTGTTTCCGGCAGGTGGAAACAATTCCTGAAAGCTAGCAACCATTTCCATCTGCTAGAAACGATTCCTGTCCAAACAAGAAAAACAAAAAGAATGCATGACTGCTATTCTGGCATGGGTTTCCTTGAGGGTAGGATACTTTGGGAAGGAAATAGAGGGCTGGCACATGAGTTGCTCACAGACACTAAAATCTAATTAAAAATTTGATATAACTTCCTTGCTTGTAAAGTTTATCTTTTCTTTCCTTGATCTGCTCCTATTTTGGGCATTTTGCAATCCACCTTGGATTGGGTATCCACATTTTTGCCTTTCTCAAGTTTGTCAAATATTTATTCTTTGAATCTTCTACTAAAATGTTTCTGTTCACACTGACCTGTATTTTTTGGATTGGCATGAACAATAAATACCCAGCAATTTTCCCCAGCATGCTGCTCCAAAGTTCTGCAAGACAGCTGCTAATACAATAACACTCCAAGAGTTTCTGTCAAGTACGCTATCTGTCCCAGTGTACTGATCTGGTGGCATATATATAGCTGCTAATATTATATAAATTCTAAGAGTTTGTGGCAATTATGTAATCTGTGGTGTTTGCTTCATGGGTATTCAATTTATCAAGTAAACAGTGTTTACCTACTTCATTTCCTACTTTCCATCAGATTATTTTTGCAGATTAGTTTACTTCTCTTTTCTTATTTTCTTATGCTGACACTAGCCTTCACTTCCTCTAATACCAGAATAAAACAAAGTTGTCTCAAGCTCTCTCTTTGTTAAATTTAGTCCACATTGTTAATCCAAGCAGCGCAGGGACAGGACAGCAAGCTAGTGGGAACAAATTGTGACAAAAAAGCAACAGAACTCCCACACGGTCTTGCAGATTGGCCACAGCAGAACTGGATCCTTGCCGCATGGTGTGCCATTCAACAGACCCAATCATATTAGCAGCACAGCTTCATAATTTTACTGAACTGCTGGAACAGCTATAGGTGGATGTGCTCACTCTCTCAAATAGAATCTCCATGATGGAATTGGAGAGTCTAATTCTCTGAATTATGTTAAATCAAAGCAAAGAACAGGAAGCCCTTCACCCACTGAACAATGTGTTGCATGCAGAAATCCTTGACCTCAAAACCAGACGAGGAGATTCAAATTAACAAGCCACATGCAAACAACAGAACAAAACATGCATTAATTCATGGGCATGGATTGTTTAAGGGACCGACAAGGCTCCCCCTCTTGTTGCACTTGAGGAAGTGGTGCAAGCCAAGTTCATAGAGGAGCATACTAGGCAATCCTAGGAGCTGAACCTCAAGGTGAGGAGGCTCCCTTCACCCCCTCCATCCCTAGAACCCATGCAGGTTGGCTTCATGTTTCTCTGAGATGACACTCGAATGGGCTTGGCTCAGACACGACTACATTTTTCCTCCTGTACAGGTCTATAGGAGACCAACTTCAGGCCAAGTGGAAGTTGTTCTCCCTTCCTAGAAAGATATTCCTAGATGAGGATCTTACTAGATACCATGTTCCAGAGCTCAAACACTCCCAAGGAGTAGGTTGTTGTGTCATCAGAGATATCATGGTCATCATTCAATATTTTCCCTCTCCTAGGTCCCAAACTAGGTTCTTTAAATGGCGGACCTGTTGGGAGGGGCAAGAAGTTTCAAGAATTTCAGCGGGGTGTTGTAACAGCAATGAAGCATTATGATCATCATTGAGCATGATTTATGATGCTCAAAACCAGACGAGGAGATTCAAATTAACAAGCCACGTGCAAACAAAAGAACAAAACAGGCATTAATTCATGGGCATGGATTGTTTAAGGGACCGAAAAGGCTCTCCCTCTTGCTGCACTTGAGGAAGTGGTGCAATCCAAGTTCATAGAGGAGCATACCAGGCAATCCTAGGAGCTGAACCTCAAGGTGAGGAGGCTCCCTTCACCCTCTCCATCCCTAGACCCCATGCAGATTGGCATCATGTTTCTCTGAGATTACACTCGAATGGGCTTGGCTCAGATGCGACTACACAGGGGACCAACTTCAGGCCAAGTGGAATTTGTTCTCCCTTCCTGGAAAGATATTCCTAGATGAGGATCTTACTAGATACCATGTTCCAGAGTTCAAACACTCCAAGGAGTAGGTTGTTCTGTCATCAGAGATATCATGGCCATCATTCAAGATTCTCCCTCACATAGGTGGTCCCAAACTTGGTTCTTTAAATGGCAGACCTGTTGGGAGGGGCAACAAGTTCAAAAATTTCAGTGGGGTGTTGGAACAGCAATGAAGCATTCTGATCATCATTGAGCATGATTTATGATGCTCTCTGCTCATCGGATTTCTCTTTATCTCTGAGCTGTCCCAGCACTCAAAACAGAGCAAGTTATCACCGGTTTTCCATTTGTAGGCAAGAGATCAAGTGTTCAGGTGAGATAGATTAACTAACTAGAGACTCTTTTGGGGTAGGATTTCTACATACACCTCAAAGTAGTTTGTCAAGTTCATGTGGATTTGGATCATAGGATTAGCTCCTCTCCTTTAGAGACATCTCCATTGCAGTGTGCTACTTCCACCTAAACTTCATCCCAGTCTGTTATTCATAGAGATTCATATAGGTGCCCTACCAAGAATTGTATAATAACATGATTTAGTATTCTATTGAAATTTTCTACTAATTTTGAATCAACTTCCTTTAAAGAAGCTGCTTCTCAGAATGAATAGAAAGAAGCAATGTAAAACGACTATGTGTGGAAATTCAAATGCTCTATGCAGAAACAATTACTTATTTCAAAAACTTCTTTCTGCTGCAATATTAGTTAAGAAATTGTAAATAGAACATAAATCAAATGCACAATATCAGACAGCGAACAACAAAATGAGACAAGGGGAAAACCCAACCAGATTCTTCTTCTATTGGATATCAATTGTTCAGCAGAGATACAGAATACAATGAGAGATCAAGAGAAGGAGTAAGTTCACCCAAATCTGAACAAGTTGTAGCATGAAGATTACTCGTAGCAGCAGCATGCAAACACTGAATCAACCTTCCCTTCAACTGAACCAACACTGAAACACTGAAGCACTGAATCAACCTTGGCTCACCAAGTTCTACTCTTACTCTCTAAGTCTTTCTCTCTCATAATATTCTTCAAGTCTCTCAACCTCTATCTCTCTCAAGTTCAAATTATTCTTTCACAATGCACAAGTAATAGTAAGGTGAGATGATATGAGACACACATATATAGGAAGTGCAACGAATTCATGTCATAAACGAGGAGCAATATGCATGCCTTGAGGAAGAGTAACACATGCCATTTAGGGGAGTGTAACTCATGCCATTAAGGAGAGAAACACATGCCTTAGCAACTTATGCCATTAAGAGAGGTACACATGCCTTAGTTAAGGAGATTGTAACATATGCATTAAAGAGAGCGTAAGAGGAATCTTTTATGACATGTCGTTAATGAGTGTAAGAGGAATATTCCATGTCTTTAATGAGTGCGTAAGAGAGTGTAGTGTATCATTAAGAGAGAGAGAGAGTTATGTAGTGCCATGTGAATCATCAAGGAGAGAGGTGCGAAGAGATTGAGGTGATGAAGGTCTTGTAATTCCTTTTAATAATAATATCATAGTATCATAAAGGATAATAATAATAATATTGATGATATTGATGATTAAGTCGAGATTGAACTATTGGGATTGATTAATGAGAAGTTAAGTGATTTTCCTTCAACTATACTTGATTACCAATTGATGCAAGGTGATTTACTATTTTTGGAAAGTCACTTGAGATGCTAGACATTACTTTTTATTTTTAGAAAGTCACTCCAAAATTGTCAGAAATGAGATTTTATTTAAGGAAATTCATCCCTGAGCTGCCAATTTTCAACACTCCCTCTCAAGTAAGGAGGAATTTCTTTCTACAACAAAGGATCTCTGCTTTCTCTGCTCAACTTTGTTCATCTCTGCTCTGGAACAATGATGTCTCAATCTAATGAAGAAGAATCATCATAGGGGAGATTCATCTATCACCCTATATCCACTGAACTTCCCACCTTGACACAAACTTGGGGGGATTACCACTTGTCAACACGTGACAAGGATCATGCACAACCAAGCTTTACCATAAGAGTCAAGTGGTAGAACACCTGCATCCACAGACTTTGGAGGGATTACCACTTGTCAACACATGACAAGGATCACACACAACCAAATCTTATCTCCGCTTGGGGGAATTACCAATGTTTTAAAACTCCAACTCGAGTTCTGAACCGGCCGAGTCGACTCCAACTCCGACTCCGACTCGGTATCGACTCGACCGGTTCAATTTCAATGACTCGGCTTTGTAAAAAAAAAATTTAACTAAATATTTATTCTTTTATAAAAAAACATAATTTTAAAGATTTTCATTCATGTTTCCAAACACAAAGCATTAGAATTTAGACAAAAGACAACATATGATCAAAGTAGGCTCATGAATATATCATTATATCAAAATGGCAACCAGTGCATTGTCCAATACTTACATGATATAGAGATCAGAACAAAAACACATAACCAAGAAGGCTCTAAATGGCCTCTACAACAAAACATCACTAGTCACTACTACTAGGCAAGGCAAGATCATTTGGCTCAGACTCTGAATCAGAGGGGGAAACCCATGGCTACTCCTCATTAAGATCTTCAACTGGAACTGTAGAAGTAGTAGCACTAGCACGTTGAGCCTGAGATAGACGAGTTATGCGCTTGCGTGGTGGCTGACTAGAGGAAGTGTCTGCGGCTGCAACTAGAGGACTTGAGGCTGGCCCTGGTACTAGTGGATCTGCATTTAGCTTAACCTCTACCTATAAATCGAAGTCAACATCAATATCCTCATCAAATTCAAACTTTGTTGGACGACTCTCCACTACCCAATCTGATGTTGGATCAATATCATCCAACACAATGGGATTTGAATCAAGTCTTTTGTTCAGCAATTGGTTGCGTCTTAGTCGGAGGTTGTATTGGACATAGACTAGATCATTTAACTGTTTTTGCTCCAAACAGTTTCTCTTCTTCGTGTGAATCCTCTCAAAAACAGACCAATTGTGCTAACACCCAAAAGCACTGCAAGTTTGACTCAAAATGCAAATTTCAAACTTCTGCAATTGAGGACAATAGCTACCAAATGCCTCCCACCATCGTGCTGCAAAAAACATAGTTGTGTAATTAGTTTCAATTAGCTCAACAAATTATATCCAACTTTCAAATTATAAACAATTTCACAAAATAATAAAATATGAAGTTGAATATTGATATTCTTTGCTTACCTGGCTCATCTGGTTCCCTTGCAATCCTTGCTAGGTTCTTTCCAAAGGTACCTGTGACTCTGCTGAAGCAAGTGATATGTCGGTGTATCTCCAGCTGGTCACTCTCCTTGGGGATCATACGATCAATGCAATAAATCAATCCATCTCTAACCTCCCCAGTCAAAGTTTCTGCCTCCAGAGCTTTATAATGATACCTTGGGTTCAGAAAATACCCCGCCACATGTATAGGGCGATGGGGTTGATTGTTCAATCTTTGATCAATGATTTCCCAAATGGGCCCATACTTAGCCACTCTTTCTGTATGTTGCCTTTATTTTCTCCTTTGCTTGATCCATAGCCTCATAAATGAAGCTCATAGCCAATCTTTCCCCATCCACCAACCACAACACCTTAACCAGTGGCTCAGCGACCTTCACAATCTCTGCTTCCTTTTTCCAAAATATTTCTTCATTAACTTTCTTTTTCACATATTTTCCATCCTGTTTGCGAGACCATTGGCATTCATTCCATTCATCACTGAAAAACACTTTTGCAAGTTTCTATGTTGAGAAAGCATAGATTGCAGTGTCAAAAAATGTGTTGCAAATCTAGTGATGGCAGACCTAATAATATCCTTGCCCCCTGTGTGTTTCCTCATCAGGTTCAAAATCCATGAGTGATTGTAAATATATTTTGTTATGCTTTTGGCA
This sequence comes from Pinus albicaulis, assembly GCA_034641835.2. Taxonomy (NCBI): domain Eukaryota; kingdom Viridiplantae; phylum Streptophyta; class Pinopsida; order Pinales; family Pinaceae; genus Pinus; species Pinus albicaulis. Next base: position 138,769,835 of record CM076582.1, read on the forward strand.
TGCTCTACAGTGTTCTTGATCCAATCTATATTACCAATATCCTCAAGCATGAGTTCTATGCAATGTGCAGCACATGGGGTTCAAAAGATGGTTTTGTGTTTTTCCTCTAACATTTTACAAGCAAGAACATCATTAGAGGAATTATCTGTGATGATTTGAACAACATTAGCTACCCCCACCTCTTCAACAACCTCATCCAAAAGCTGAAACAACAAGTGTGCATCTTTCATCCTATCAGATGCATCAACTAATCTTAGAAACATGGTTCCCTATGGGCAAAAGATAAGAAAGTTTATGATGGTACAATTCCTTTGATCAGTCCACTCATCTGACATGATGGTACATCCTCTTTTTTTTTTTGCAAAAGAGATCCCCTTAACTCATGCATAGTAGGGCCTTTGAAGCCCTTTTCAGCAACAAATATGGCATCAAACATAGGTTCATAATATGGTGAACGAGAAGGGTATATCAACATCATACCACCATCTAGCTATGTAATCACAAGCAGTTTCTCTCAATTCTTTCTTCCAATGCTGATCTAAAGTGGGTTGCATTTGACCTCTATTAGCTTGAGGACCATGTGCACTATTAGAGCGAGAGGGTGTGAAATAACTTTTGATATTACCCTTATTTCTCATTGTACCCTTACCCTTTTCTTGAATAGACTCAAAAGAGGGAGGAGCATAGAGAAGGGGTTTTGATGCATCAGTGCAAGGGATAGATGAAGAGCCCTCATAATCAAAATTGGGGTTGGCAGCCATCCTGTGTTTTATATTCCTCTTCCTCCCAATTTCAACCTCTACTTCTTTTTGCCTCGCTTTTTCTTCATCAAACTTCTGAAATTTATCTCTCAACTCCTTCATAATTTTCCCAATTTGTTCTGTTGGTGCTTTACATGGAGTAATTTGGCCTCTAAGACCAGCGAAGTGTTGTTTCAGCCTATGAATACCCCTCCACCCCACTTAATTTTTCTCTTACAAAACTTGCAATGCATTTGATTATCAATCATCTCAGCATATGCCTAAGCAGCGTCTTTCATTTTAGGAGCCATTTTGGAATGATATTTGGAGTCTGGACTTGGAAATGAAAGGTTTAAATCTGAAAATGAAAACAAAAAAGAACTACTCATTCAATGTTCATTTCTTTCACAAAAATTTATGTTTTCATTTCCAAATTTCCAAAAAAGAAAACAAGCAAAGGCAGATTTTAGAAGTGAAAAAAAATACCTCTAAGCTCTAACCTCTTCAATGCTGCTCCAACAAACCAACTCCTCAATGTTGCCCCAATGACTGCCCAAGAAGCTCCTCACTGCTGCTCCAAAGATTTCCAAAGAGACTCCTCAATGCTGCTCCGAAAACCAACTCCACAACTCTTCACAAATTCCTCACAAATGCTCACTCAAATGCAATGAGATAGTTGTGAGGAAATGAGAGGTGTTGGGTAGCTTTTATAAGCTTGGGAGAGGTTAGAGGGCATATCAAAACCCTAAAACACAATTGAAATCCGGTTTGGGGTCCACTTAAGTCACTTTTTGGGGTCTGTGGCCGATTGTGAGTGGCTCAGCCAGTTTAACTCGGACTCAGCTGCGCCGACCGGTTTGTTACCAAACTGGACGAGTCGGTGACCAGCTCAGACGGTTCAATAACAAACCAGCCTTCGGTCTAGTTTTTCTACTGAGCCGGCCCGGCTCGGCCAGGGGGTTAGCTCGGTCGACTCGACCGAATTTTAAAACAGGGGGAATTACCACTTGTCAACACATGACAAGGATCGCGCACAACCAAGCTATACCACACCCATTGCCCAGATGGGTGGCAATCCCAACAAGCCCAAATTGTGGGTAGGATGCATATTGGGGTATACTGTTGGCAAGTCCCAGACTTGATGGAAGGGGGGATTACCACTTATCAACACATGACAAGGATCGCACACAACCTACAATCAAGAGTTCCCTCAACCCAAGGAGCTCTCCTGGCTCTATTCCCAACTTGTGAGCTCAAACAGGAGGGAAGAGCATAGCTCAGTGTTTTCGATTATGCATGACCACCCCCACCAGGAAGGGTCACATCCGTCAGTGCAAGTTGCTCTCTAAATACCAAGAACTTCCCTTTCAGCAAAGGCTTGGTAAGTGTGTCAACTATCTAATCATCAGTTGCATTATGATGGAGTCTCACCGTTCCTCTCTGCACCATATCCCGGATATAGTAATATTTAATCTCAATGTGCTTGGACTTGTCATGGAACACGGGATTTTCTGCGAGTCGAATCCCACTCTTATTGTCACAGTAATTTACTATTGAATCTAGGAAATTCTCAAACAGCTCTCCAAAGAGCTTCCTCAGCCATATTGCCTCACAGCTAGCCATGCTAGTAGCAATGTACTCAGCATCTATCGTGCTAAGGAATATAGAATTTTGTTTTCTGCTCATCCAAGATATCATGGCAGATCCCAAGCTAAAGTAGCATCCAGATGTGTTCTTTCTTTCAGCAAAGTTACCAACCCAATCAGCATAAGAGTACCCTATTATGAATAAAATATATATATAAATAATAAAAATAATGTAAATAATAATAATAATGATTAATGATTAATTAAACTAATACTTAGCAGTGAAGAGGCATGTCTCTATGGACATGACCATTTGTGAAATGGTACCTACCTAGCTATATATATAGGACCCTCAGTTGTAATCAAATAATATCACTTGTATTCAAATATTCTTATATATATACTTATGCTACAATGGATGTCTTTGATTTCGAAGTGTTCTAAAGATTACTGCATAGAACGAACTTTGTTTGTAACATTGGTATCAGAGCATTTATGAACTTTGTTGATAACATACCCATGTAGTCTCACATCTTTGGCAGTATATCACAATCAAAGATTGATGATCCCATGAAGGTATCTCAATGCATGCTTTGCAGCAATCCAGCGTGCACGTGATGGCATAATCATATATTGGCTCAAAGTATTGCCTACAAAACATATGTCTGGTCTAGTGTTCACTAAGAACATCAGTGCCCCAATCAGTTGTCGATACTCAGAAGGATTTTTTAAATCAGGACTTGTAGTTTCACCACATAACTTCTTGAAATTCATTTCCATTGGTGTATTCATGGACTTACAATCTGTAATACCAAATCTTTCTAGTAGCTTGACAACATATTTTCCTTGAGAAAGGAAAATCTCACCAATTCTTTGCCATACCTCTAGGCCCAGAAAGTAGTGCATCAAACGAAGATATTTCATTTCAAATTCAAAAGCTAACTCCCTCATACACTCAAGAATTAGAGGTTCTCCACCTATCAAGAATAAGTCATCAACATATAATACCAAAATCAAAGGCATACATTGGACCGTTTTGAAGTAGTGATTTGGATCAGCATGCTTCTGGTAAAACCAAGCTTCATCAAGAAGCTATCAATGCGGGCATACCAAGCTCTTGGGGCTTGCTTCAATTCATAGAGAGATTTCTCTAGTCTACACACGTGAGTTTTCTGGTCATGTACTTCAAATCCTTGTGGTTGCTCCACAAGTACTTCTTTCTTGAGGAAGTCATGCATTAAAAGCAGTTTTCACATCCATTTGGTGAAGTGTCCATCCATGGCTAGCCACTAGACCCACAATAGATCAGATGGTAGTATTGTTAGAAAATCAAAAGGCAGAAAATATTTTCTTACTTTGATAATAGCTTGTGATAATTTTAATTTATATTATCTTCTTTTGTCTTCTCTTCATCAAGCAACTATCAAACCATAAAGAACAAAAGATCACAAGAACAATAGAACACAATATGTAGGCTCTCAGCCAAGGCAAAACCCCTCTCCTAGGGGAAAACCCAACCAAAAATTTTCTTCTTATGGAGCCAAGACAAAATGAGACATCCAAGACCTTTAGACCAAGACCAAGACCCTCTTCAATCACCAAGTCAACCCTCCTTTTTAAGAAGTCAAAGCCAACTAGTGTCAACAAGAATCAATGTCCTTCAAATATTTTCTAAACAAAATTTCGACCCCTACAACTTCAGAATTTCGGTCTTGTAGTCACTGCAGAAATTTCAGCCCCTGCAATTTGTCAGAAACCCTAAAACTTTTGCACGTGTGAGAGAGAAGCTACCCCAAAACTTCGACTTTCTTCCTTTCATTTTGACTTCTTTCTTCTTGGATGTCGTTCTCTTTTCTCTTCTTTCTATTGCAGATTGAACTTGCTTGGATTGGATGCCCGAATAGGTCGTCTTCTATATATACCTTTTCCAGAGTCGAATAGTGCTCCATAGGGCCAACTTCATTCAGGCAGGGTCGACTTGGTGAAGGAGGAAAATTTGATTTTCTTAACACAAAATAAATTTTTCTTTCATGTTACAAATGCCCAAGAAGAGTCTTATATATATGATAATGACTCTATTAACTCAGTAAAAACCTAGAAGCATGAAGAACATGCTTGACTTAGTTGACAAATAAAAAGGAGGATGAAACCCATGCTTCAAAAATAATTTTCTTTTTCTTCTTTTTCATTTTTACAATAAATATATAATGATACAAATACAATAACAATTATGAAGATTGAGCATAATTACATTTCTCAACATTCCCTCTTAACTAGGGAGGTATTCATAATTGTACAATTGGTACAAGGATGACCTCAAGTTGAAATTTTCTAAGAAGAGTATAACAATCTACATATACAATGCTAGAGATCTTGATACCATCTAGGCTAACTACCAAGGTATCAACTCATCAAGGGATCCAAGTGTCGTCTAGACTACCTGCCAAGACACCAACTCAACAAGGATCTAGGTGTCATCTACACTACTTGCCAAGACACCAACTCAACAAGGATCTAGGTGTCATCTAGGCTACCTGCTAAGACACCAACAGGGATCTAGGTACCATCTAGGCTACCTACCAAGATAACAACGCTAATAGTACCATCATATGGGTTATTCAACCTAAGGTACAATAACTCGTCACCATGATCTGGTCAGTGCTTCATCCTCATGGTTATACATACTAGTACAGATTTGTCATTACCAAGACCAAAACTTCTAAGAACATCTATCCTCAAGGAGTACCACTCTCAGATGCTTATCCAATCCTTCACCATTTTCTCTCCAAGGCCTTCACTTAGAATTACGGTTGTTAGTCCTGGTCAAGTATGTGATGTCCATCAATACTCCCTTCTCAACTAGAGAGAATATTCGAGATTTCTTTAAGATTTGGGAAGTCTACACCACAAGCCTTATAACTTGTCTTCGAAAGAGTATCAACTACCTATCATAGTATTCAAAATCGGCCGGTTCAAACCGGTAACTGATCAAATCGGCCGGTCAGATAACCAACCGGGTCAAACCGGCCTAAAAACCCGGTTAAGGGAGGGGCTTGACCAATTTTCCCAGTCTGACTGGTGCTAACCGACCGGTTTATGGATAAACCGGTTGGTTTATGGAACTCATCCAAATAAACATATACATATGAACTGTTAAATCAAAAGTTACCTCAGTGATGATCTTTCACCATGACATCTTGCTGTAGGCATCGGCATCCTTTATTCAAATTGACACGTCTCCTAAAGATATGTCTTGTCAAAGGTCTTCTTCTTTACCAGACTTCTATTAGACTCTACATATTCTCCCAAGAGATCTCCTAGTCACATCTTCTTGGCTTTCAGATGATAACCACCTCTTTACATGGTTGCACTTCATGATCTCTTCAATTCTTTCTACACAAAGCTTCATACCAAGGAACTTCGAGTATCCAGTTCCTTGAATGTATACAACTACCTCATATTCTATATGAGGACATATTTAATTTTATCTGTTAGTGGCAACTTGTGCATCGTGAGAGATACTCCTCCATAGATCATACTTCTAAAGATAGAAGTCCATTACCTGCAGCCATATGACTTCACAGCATCTAGTGTCAACATATAAATATATATACCTCATACCTTTTTCCTTTGAGTCATCCTGTAGCAATTTTTACTAGAATGAGGAACTTCATTCCATTGCCCTGCCTCATCAATATGTCATCACATCCTAATCCCATAATTCTGTAGCATAGAATTCTCGATGAAACCTTTCTGCTTTTTTTCTAATCAGTAAATCCATAGAGAACTCCATTAGAAAAATGTCAGCACTTGTTCCCATGATGACCCTTGATCTTGATGACTGCCTTCCATCAATGTTGTTTAACAGTGAGATTTTCCAGGAGTTGTTTCACCAAGAGCTCCTACCATGCTTCAATCACGATGCTATTAATATACATTACCTCCTGTCATACTATTTTACAACCAACTGAAATCACTTAAAGATGAAGATGATCTCAATCATAATAGAGATCTCTCGCTTCTTCTTTCTTAGATTTCTTTATATCAGGTTCTTCCCTTATATTTGTGACATGGGCTTCTTCCTTTTTCCTCTTTTCATTTCCAAAGTTAGGACAATCCCTTTTATAATGCCCAAGTTCATTACATCCAAAGCATCGTACTTTGTCCATATTTCTTGTTTTATTCTAAAGACCAAATTTTCAGAATCTTCCTTTCTTCCTGGACATGATGGCAAAGGCTTGATTCCTTTCACTTGATCATGTATCAGCATTGGCTTTTAATCTTGTTTCCTCTATTTTACATAGAGACCATAAATCATGGAATGGTGTTGCTTCTTTCTTCCCGTATAAGCTTGAAGTGATGTTTCCCCATTCTTCCGGTAGAGCATTCAGCACCACGGTAGTCATCTTAGTATCAGACATTACTTCTCCCAATTCCTACAGTTGCTCTCTTATTTCAGAAATCCTTATAAAGTATGAAGTGATTCCTTCTTCTCTTGACAATTTCATTTTGTATAGTTCTTGTCTCAGAGAGATTGCTTCTCCTGCAGTACTCACAAAGAATAGCTCTAGCAGTTTCTCATATATTTCTTTTGCAATTTTTAGTTTTGATACAAAGTGTATGAGTGAGTACTTAATGGATTCTATGAGAATCCTCTGGGCTCTGATTTCTCTTTTCGTGTGTTTGGCATGAGCTAGAGCATCTTCTTTTGAGAGTTGAATTGTAGATCCTTCGATGTAGTCCATAACTTCGTCTTCAATTAGATTAAAATCTGTCCTCTTATTCCATGCACTAAAGTTTGATAACCCAACCAATTTGTTGCTCTCTTTGCAATAAGTCATTTTGACAGATTTAGTTAAGGTCATAGATACTTACTTGAGTAGGATAACCTTCTCCTTCTAGCAGCTTCTTTGATGATGATGAAGATAGGAACTCCTTCTTAGATTGAATTCTCCAATGTAGGTGATCTTGAATCCTTGATGATAAAAGATGTCTTCCAAAAAGATGATGTCTCTTCCAACAATGTCTTGAATATAAATCTTTGATGGCAAATATTATCTTCTTGATTAGTGGATCCTTTGAAGTATCTACCTTGCAAACTAATCTGACCTTTTAACCCAAACTTTGATCTTTGCTTCCTTGAGTGTCTTCTTGTCAAATAGCCCTTGTGTTTAGAACCTTAGCTCTGATACCATGTTGAGAATTTGGAAGGGCGGTGGTTAATTAAAATTCTCTCCTTGATAATTACTTTTGATCTTACTTTACTTATATTTTCTTCTTCGCTTATTACGTCTTTCATCAAATTAACTACCAAAAATACAAAAGACACAAATATAGGCTCTTCAAGCCAGGGCCAAAACCTCTCCCTATTGGAGAGGAAAACCCGCAATGAATTCTTCTTATAGACTTTCATATGATAAGTACCATGACCAATTCTAGGACCATTGACATATGAATGCCTCCAAGACCTTGTCACTGCTTCTTGTTGACCTCTAACGCTGATCCTTCTTTTCTGCACCTACCTGCACCAACACTAGAGAACTCGGTCTCTATCTTCCTTGATCTGTTCTCGGTTACCCAAACACTTCTTCTCGCTTATTCAGATATTGGAGACAAAGTCACTTGAGATCTTATCCTTTACTGCCTTATACCCTTGAGATATATTACTTTCCTCTTATGTACTGTAATTAGGAAGCCTTTTCTCGCACTGCAATTCAGAGTTTACTTATCATAACCCTTGCATAAAAGTATAACCTAGACTACACATCAACCTTAGTCCTTTTAACTTCGCATTATATCACAGAATGTCATCCGACTGCTTCCACACTTCGGACTAGTCACAGTCCTTGCTGCGTATAGATTACAGACTTCATTCCACTTTTATTGCAGGTGTATGTCAACATACTCACCTCAGGTTTGACCACACTCTACTTCAGACTTGACCGCAGCTTCTACTTACTGATCCACACTTTTTACTTCAGATCTGTCCGAAATACTTGAGCACAAATGAACCGCAGATCAGTCAATATATAGTGCACTGTCCAGATTTAGGCCGACCCTACAAGCTATCTTGTAGGCCGACTTCCCCACTGTTTATTAAGCCGACTTGGAGGGCACACCTTCTAGCGTTGATGAGGTAGACATGAGGGCTGTCTAGAGCCATTCCTTCACAGTTTCATGACAAGGTCTTGAAGGCATATTCTGATGACTAGACTCTTCATATACATGACTCTTAATTTACATTTATAACCAGAAGACAAATTCTAATAGACATCAAGAAGAAGTCTATTGACCTATAATAAAAATCTTGCTCATGAAACCCATGAAGCAAGCATAACAAAAATACATTTTATTATCTTTGTCTTCTTCTTTACATAAATACATAATTACATAGTCAATATGAAGACCAATCCTAGTTACACTTTTCAACATCCACCAGTCATAGAACACGAGCTTGTAAATTTGGTGAACCGGTTTTACATGAAAATAATGATGTAAGGACTATAGAACATTTTGCTTTGCTCCTAAAAACGTTATGTGTATACAAGCCCACTATATTTACCAATTCAGTATTCCTTTTCTAAACTACTAGTGACTTCACACATGGGGTTACTGAACTCCCATCCCGTCCCAGGTTTCCATTGGAACAACTAGCCAAGTACACAAATAAACAGTCAATGCAACACCTCAAAGTGGATTCAACATATAAATATATGGCATAATATAAAGCACATAGAATTGTTATTTGCTCCTGTCACTTACATTTAACTTCTCTAGTGTGAAACATCAAAATGATATCTATACTTAGTACTTACCATTCTAGAAGAAGCGTAATCATCCTCTTCATCCTCCTCATCATCCTCATCCTCCCCATTGCTCCCAAAATTTGGCATATTCATCAGGTCATCCTTAGAGTACATTTTCATATTCGATGCTCCAGGCATGCCCTATAATAATAACTTTATTACTTTAATATTAGCATGTCTTTTCTTTGTATAATGCAGAATTCCACTTCCATAAGAAAAATAAAGAAAAATAAAAGCATCTTCACTTACAGACATAGATCTCATGATCTTTTCCATCTCAGCCTCTTTGGATGACTTTGGTACAAAAGGCTCCCCTGGTGCTCTATCCTGCAATAATATAAGGATTGTGATCAAAATCCAGAGCAATAACTCTCGATTAGCTTTCAAGATGAGATTGTATATCAAGGTGAAGGAATTAGTGCCATTGTACATCAATGTCTTGCCAGTCTTTATTGACATAACAAATGCATCTAAATGAGGGAGACTTGATATTTAAATTGACAAATTGACAGCAAAATAAATGTAACTAGTTCTCATCTTGTATCCCTCAAATTATTCAATAAATTAAGAAAACATTGGAAACAAAAGAATGACAGTGAGAAACATGAAAAATATGTGTGAAGAATAAGGCGTCATCTATTGATACAGAAATGCAAACTCATCTCTCCTCGAACATGAAAACACTTACCAATGCATTTTTGTTGAAACAATTTTCCAAAATAAATTTCAATATTAAAATAAGTGAAACATGCCAGAAACTTTGAAACTGGGCCAAACATATACTCTGCATCAACCCAGCCATCGTCTTTTACTCCTTCTACCTTCATATAAATTCATGCTTTTTCACTTACCAGAACAAACATTGAGATTATGAGTTCTTTGAAAACCTCAATATTAGGTGCATTAAACTTGGTCAACTAAATTCAATCCTTTTGTTATTCCACAGTGCCTACTACATGCCATTGTTAAAACTCTGGTATTCTATAACTAACCTTTTAGATTTGATCCACATTATTAGATTAGACAGATCAGTCAATTGATATGATATCTACGGATCTAATGCAGAAGAAAAGCAGAGAGAAACAGTATCACAGTAACAGAAATATAATGTAGATAATTAAGCATCACATCCACAGTATGCACAGATATGTACAGTATGCACAGATATGCACAGAGAGAAAAAGAAAGAGATCACAAAAAAGTGCAAGCATGAAAAGAGGCAGGCAGTCAACATCCAAGGAAGCCAAGAAGACTTGACTAGAAAATCTCCTGGGAAGATATGTAGACTCTGATGAAAAGCCCGGAAAAGATGGAGACCCTTGTCAATACATATCTTTTGGAGATGTGTCAACATATACGAAGTATGTCGATGCCTACAAAAAGGATGTCATGGACAAAGATCATCACTGAGGTAACTTTTGATTTAAGTATTCATATTTATAATTGAATAATATCTGAATGAGCTTATGCAAGGCTGCCAAAGGAAAGTATATGTCTTCCACAAATTAATAACCATATGACAGGATGAAAGATCCTTGGAAGATATATGGTTCGAAGGAAAAGCAGCATGACATGAAGCTAGACCAGATAAGAAGATTGATGGATCACTTTTTGAAGACATGACTCATGAATAAAAGTGATGGATGATCTATGCCCTATGAAGAGTTGAAGGCTCCTAAATTCATGACATCAACGGAAGGAGTCCTTCATGAGCAGCTGAATGTTTTTCATCATTGCTGCTGTAGGTCCCTGATTAAGAGGGAGCCTGATAATGAATCTCTTACTCAGAAGAAACTTTGTGACTCCTAAGCCAAGAAGAAAGCTTAGGTACATTCTTTATAAGTATATTCTTTTGTGGAATATGTCCTCCCTAGTTAAGAGGGAGAGATAGACATGTCATTCTGGTCTTCCCCTGGAAAGACAGAATGGAGGATTGGGTAATCATCTGGCATCTGATACTCATTGAGAATATGATAAGACGTTCTAATAAGAGTAGTCGTGAAAGGATGGATATTCTTTAAAGATTAGCTATGCCGATATTAGATAAGAATAGTCCTTACAGGTCATACTCACTGAACACCTGGGTGGAGTATGTACCTTGGAGACAATGATGAAGGTGTCTATAATCATTGGTCTCGCCAGCATTGTAGCTCATGATGGAGCTGTTAATCAAGGCCTTGCACTGCAACAATGTTGGTTAATATGATGCTATAACAGATGATTACCAATTGAATTCTTCTTATGAGATTCTTCAGATTGAGAGTGACCATGTACCATCATGAATACCTCCCTAGTTAAGGAGTATTGAAAAGTGTAACTAGGTTTGGTCTTCATAATGACTTGTAATTATGAATTTATGTAAAAGACAAAGATAATAAAATGTATTTTGTAAATGATTGCCTCGTGGGTTTCATGAGCAAGTAGTTTTTATTATAGGTCAAAGACTTCTTATTGATGTCTTTAGGGGTTTGTCATCTTGTCATAAATGTATAATCTAAAGTCATGTATATGAAGTGTTGTTACACTTGTAAAGACAATTATTGATGTAACGTATATGATCCAAGACATTGTCACGGTGCTCCAAAGAATTCGGCTCAAAATATGGTAGAAATATTCCTTCGTGAAGTTGGCCTACCCTTCACACCTCATGTCGGCCTACATACTAGAAGACAGTCACTATATAAAGAGTGATGTGGCCTCATGGTAAAGCAAGTAATTCGGATAAGGTCTGTAACAAAAATGCGAGATAAGGTCTGTTACAAAAATGCGAGATAAGGTCTGCATTGATGCTAAAATAGGAGACTGATCTAAGAAGAAGAGAGAGGTTTTCTTACCTCCTGTCCTGGGTCTATCCTTCTCGGTCAAAGGGCTGACATACATCCGAACTGCAGTGCGAAGAAGAGGATAAAGTCTCAGTCTAAGGAACTCAGACTAGTGCAGAATACAGTGGGAAGAAGGAAAGGAAGACAGCATAGTAAAGGGAACTATGATCAGTGCAGAGATAAGACAGTTCTAGCCACGGTCCTGAGTCTATACTCTCGCATAACCTCAGAGATATACACAGAGTGAAGAAGGGTAATTGCAGTGACAAAGAAGGTACTCACAGCGTGAAGGAATACTGCAGTAAGCTCAGAAATACTTCAGGAAGAAGCCTCTACTGTTTGGTCTTGGGTTGAATCAATGAAGAGACCGAAATCTCAGTCTAGGATTGCAGCAACAAGAAGATCTAGAAGTGTGGTGCAGTGCAGTGCAGTGCAGAAAAGGGAATATCAACATAAGGAGCCTAGAAGAGCAGTGACAAGGGTCTTGGAGGCATACAAGAGTCAAGGGTCTGTCTCATGGTCATGATACTCGTCAACTGAAAGTCTATAAGAAGAATTACTTGCAGGTTTTCCTCTCCAAGAGGGAGAGGTTTTGGCCCTGGCTTGAGAGCCAAAATTTAGTGTCTTTTGTGTTTTGATAATTGACTTGATGAAAGACCTAATAAGCTAATGAAGAGAAAATCTAAGTAAGAGAAATAAGTTCACAAGTAATTATCAAGTAGAGAATTGAATTAAACTCTGCCCTACCAAATTCTCAACATGGGTAACAGGTCACTTCAGAGTCATTGCTCAGAAATGAGATACTCTTTAGCCATTCAGCAAAAGATTTGGCAAACTCCTATGGAATTCCAACATAACTCCACTCATAAACATGCCTACATTCCCACTATGTACTCAACTCCGATGCAACACTGTAATACTTTGTTATATGCTACCACTTCAACTAACAACTCCACCACTCAAGCTAAAGACATCACCAAAAGTTAAACCCTTGTTGGCAACATCACAGTCCCAATCCATACTGCTAATCCAAGCAGAGTTGGTTGTTGGTTGGAATCACCCACCAAAATTCAAATATTGAATGTAGTTCCACATTGGTCGTATATACAAGCAAATTTGGTCATTGGTTAGGATCATAGCCTTTAGATACCTTAAAATTCTCTTCACAAGTATCTTATGGTATCAACCAACATTGGCAATAAATCTAAGGATCACTCATACAACTTCTGCCATGTCAAATCTAATACAAACCATGTCATACATCAAAATTTGGATTGCACTACGACAAAGAAAATTTTCATCTTGTCACACTTAGTGTCGGTCTCAAGACTTGTAGACTTTGACAACTTGATGCCAAGTTTTGTTGGGTTCCTAAATGGTCTGCAATCTGACATTCCAAGCCTTTTCAAAATAGTGTCAATATATTTTCTCTAATTCTAAAAAATAATTCTTCATCTTCCTATCTTGCCAAATCTCAATACCTAAATGATAATCGTAATGTTCCAAATGGAAAAAAATACAGTAGATAACATGAAGCAAAGAACTAGCTACAGCTGTAGAATTCAAAAATGAACAACCATACATATTAAACACTTGAAATATGAGCAAAAATTCGGAGCCATTATATTAATATGGGTAAATCTGGGTACAACAAATGACAATAGAGGAACCTGGGCTTGCTACTACAAGCTATGACAGAACCCAGGTGTGAATACAATGCTCAAATGCTGGAAAGATCCCCCAGGAAGCAGGGCTGTGAGGGAGTAACTTCCCCCCCGCCCACCCTCCCCGAAGCACGCTCCAATCGGGAGCACGCTCACGCAAAAATCGCTCCCTAGGTTTCTTCGCAAAAAAAATTCCAAAAGATGTTCCAAACACAAAAAAATTTCAAAGAAACAAGAGTTCTTGAGTGGGGTAGCCTAATATTCAAGCCTATGGCCCTAGTATTGATATGTAATTTATGGTAATGTTAAATTCTTAGAGTAAAAGTGAAATTATCCTTATCTTTCATTTTCATCCTTTTACTTAAATTTTTAATATTACCATGAAATGACTCGAGATGCTTGAGAGTGGTTCTGACCTCAATGGATTTCATATGGAGAAAGCAGAATTTTAGATCTCACTCAAAATCCAGCAGACTTATCAGTTTTTCAAGATTTCGGGATTGGGGAGATTGCAATGTTTCCATTGGATTTTGTCATGTACTATGATATGGAACTCGTACTTAATCAAGAGCACCAAGCCCTCTATGTACTTTCATGTTAGTGACATTCGTTGTCCAAACTCCTCTATCATGACCCTACTAAAAGTGTACCAATCCCTCAAACAAAATCTTGACTTGACATGCTACGTTTTTTCTATCGAATGTTAATGCTTAGAGGGTGATATTAATGACAAAAATCCCAAGATAGGTAATTATTTTGATGATATGTAGGTACTTGTTGTAGCATGCTTTTTTTGGTTGCTAGCGGCCATCTAGAGCCTTTTTATTGATGTATTTTCGATTCAAAGATGGATTACAATCGATGCTATTTTGGTTATGTGAACCCTTACATGTTATATAAATGAGAACTTGTAATTTCTGTACCTATGGTTGATGAAGATTTTAGCTACTAGATGAATGATGTTATATTGGTTTAATCCATGTTTTTAAGTTTTTTACCACTAATTCATCATTCTACATGCTTTTGTTGACATATATGCATCAAAATATATAAAAACATATATTATATAAAATTTGCTCCCAAAATCGCTCCCAACCCGAGAGCTTTTGAAAATGTTGCTCCCCACTCCCGCTTTCGCTCTCGCTCCCAAGTAGCCATGCCAGGAAGAACTGCGCATGCCTAGGAAGAACTACTCGTTCTTGTAAGGAAACTAGAGAAACTTCTCTGTAAAGTGTCCGAAATGAGATGAAACTAAGTGAGCGGCCTCCTCGCAAGAACCCTAGAAAAACTCAGAAATATCTCAAGAACCCAAGTGTGGAAGTAGTCCCAACGTGAACTGCGCCCTCCAATAATTTATGTGGCTAACTGTTGTATGGAACTAGGGATTCTTCCCTCAGAAAATCCTGCAAAATTAATCCTAGCCTCCTCTCACCAAACCCAAAAAAACCCAGAAAGGGTTTGGGTTGAATCCACAGGTCACCAGTGACCCCCAAAACTGTGTGCTCCTCTCCACAGGCTGCCAAGAATGCTACAGGATTAAATTGCTGCATTAATGTCAGCTTTCACCCTAACAATGACTTCCACTAATCCTGTGAAATTTGTTAAATATTTGAAAGTTACATGCAGAAATTTAAAAATTCTTTGCAGAAACTTGAAATTTCTATGCAGAAAATTGAATGTTCTATGCTGGGACTTGAAAGTACTTCGCAAAAAACTAAATTTTCTATGTTGTTACAATTACTTAGAATGTGGATTTCTTCTTCAAAACTTTTTAGATCAACAGTTGTAGATAGAACATAAACTTAAGGATCATATAAAGAGAGCCAAGCACAAATATGAGACACTGATATTTAGGTCCAATGACCAGGGAAAAACCCCTAAAGGCGGAAAACCCAAATGATTCTTTTTCTATTAGATTTCTTCAATTGTTCAGCAAAGTACAGAGAGAGAGAATGAGAATAAATAAAGTCACCAATGTCTAATAAAATTGCAACTGAAGTGCTATTGATCATTGTTTGAAGATCTCCTTCTTCTCTTGATCAGATCTTGTCCTTCACACTTGCTTTAGCTCTTCCCTTACTCTTGCTCTTCACTTGCTCTCACACTTCCCTTGCACACACTAACACTTGCTCTCCTTCTTCACAATGAACATGTTACACCCAACTCTTACTTTCTCAGAAGTTTCTCTTGCTTAAATAGATGAGAAAGAAGAGGAGTTACAAAATGAATTCATGTAACTCATCCCAAGAATAGAGAGAGAGGTACAATTGTCTTGAGGAGTTACAATTCGAATTAAGGAGAGAGAATTACACTTAGATGTGAGAGAATATTTAGTGAGAGTTACAAATTGAATTGAGTGACAGAGTTACAATTGCATTTAATGAGGAGTTACATTTTTGCCATACATCGAATTAGTGAGGGAGAGTTACATTCTCATAAGTGTGGAGTTACTATTTTATTCCAAGAGAGAGGTTCGATTTTCCAAGTAAGAGATTCTCAATTTAATTGACTTATTCCATGAGAATATCGAGAATTTGTTTTTTTTTTATTAATACATTAAAGGTGAATGATTACAAACTATTTTATAAATAATAGTATCATAATAATAATAATACTAGTAAGGATAAAATATTAATTCTTGAGTTGTATAATCATGATTGATTTGATTTTAAAGTGGATTCCATATGTCATGATCATTTAGACATGAATTTCTATTTTTGGAAAGTCACTTCCAAATTGAGATGTGACCTACTATTTTTGGAAAGCCACTTCCAAATTGAGATGTGACTTACTATTTTCAAAAAGTTGTATTAGAATTGTCAGAAATGAAATTTTATTATAGGCAGCTCAAACAGAACTGAAAGATATGATTTCTTCTAGGACAAATTCATCCCTGAGCTGCCAAATTTTAATAGAATTTTCTCTCTCTACCCAAGCAAAATCTCGCTCCAAAACTCTCCACAAATCACACCCCTTTAGTGACTGCGTAAATACCCAGTCAACCCCTGCGCAAGCCCAAATTAGAGTACCTCAGCTCACTCAAAATACTACAGCTCCAGCCCCGGAAATTTGCCAAGTATCTCTTCTCTTCCAATAGGTGATTTTCCTGCAAAACTCCTCCCCCAAATTCCCAATTTGTTGCCCCAACCCAGCTCCACAAAATACCTTTGCGTCCTTCGAGAAATATGCCCTTATTGAGGGATGCACCTGAAATTTACTTTCCCAATACCTACAACAATCTCCATATAGCTCCCTTAGGGTGACACTCAAGGTTCATCGAAGGAGTTGGAATTTTTGCCCGGAAACTCCTTGTGCTAAATAGCACTAGTACTATTGGCTAAACAGCACAAGATAACTTCAGTTCAGATGTCAAATTGTCAAAAGCCCCAAAATCAAGTCCTCTCTTATTATGCTTGATGGTCCCTATCCCTTGTGGGCTCCACCAAATTCGAATTCCTCCTCCCTCCATCCCCACAAGTGTGAGTTTCCTAAGGTTGCGAATTTCCCTTTTCAGGTGGCCCCCACCATCCACCAACACTTTAATTTTTCCTTTTTCCTTATGTTTGAGGCCTCTTCTTTTCCAAAAATCAAGTGGTGTCTCCTCAACCCACTTTTCCTAAGTTTTAATGCCAAAATATTGCCTAATTGCAAAAATTGCAAAAATGGAAATTTGTTGAAATATGACAACAAATGTAAATAATGTAATTTTGGGCAAATTTACTTATTACCTTTTAGTTGGTTGTATAATGAAATGAAGTTAGAATAACGAAATAGCCCAGGTTAAATTAGATGGCCCGAGAGGCTTGTAAGATGAGAATCATTCTTGATTAATAGAGTTTCCAATCCCTTGCCCCGTGGAGGTTTCCTTGACACCCTGTCAAGGTTTTACCACGTATATTTGTGCATTTACCTATGTGTGGTTATCTTTCAGTTTTTCATTCAGGTGGTTGTCCTATGAATAAATGGTATGACCACGAGTGTAAATCTTTGCACCAGGATCTCCGGCACGCCTTCAGGCACTCCCTGCCATCTTGCTCCACCATCTGTTCGGCCTACTGCTACCTCTTTCGCCAGAAAAAATGTCTTTTCATTTCCCACCAGAGACGAATTCTTTCCGATCTCCTTCTCCACTCTCCTAAGGAGTTCTGGAGCACCGTCCTTTCCAGGCGGTCTCCCACCCCTACCGACCTCGACCCCACCTCCATGTTCTCCCACACCTACAAGCTGTATGATATCCCTGGGCAACCCCACACTAAGGTGGTTTCCCCCCCAGCCACTTGCCACTTCTTCTCTGACAAAGATATCAGAGAGGCAATCTGGGCCTTAAACAGCAGCAAAGCCGCAGATGAAGAAGGCTTCTAGGCGGAATTCCTCAAACTTGGGCGTCGTCCCCTAGTTGGTTATCTGACAGATCTTTTCAACCATGTCATTTGTGATGGTTTCCCTGAGGAATGGTACCACCATATTATCTACCCTATCCACAAAGAAGGGCCCACTTCTGACCCGAACAACTACAGAACGATCATGGTCGAACACACATTCTCCAAGTTTATGCTACTGCCCTCCACAGGGGGCTCTCCAGCTTCCTAGAACAGAAACATCTCAGGGCCAGGGGGGAAGCTGGGTTCAAACCGGATCACCAGACCACCGACCATATCTTCACTCTTCGGGCAACAATCGAGGAGGCCCGGCATAGATCCTCCAAAGTGTACTGCTGCTTTGTGGACTTCAGGAAGGCCTTCGATTCGGTCCCAAGGGAGGACCTCTTTCAGAGTCTGAGAGAGATTGGTATCTCTTCGACTCTTTTGACTGCCATTATGCGTCTCTACGAGTCTGTACTTGGTTGTCTCCGCACAGTTGGAGGGATGTCGGAGTTCATCCAAAGCACTATTGGGGTCAAGCAGGGGTGTCCTCTTTCCCCCGCTCTTTTTGGGATATACATTGATGAGCTAGAATCTTTTCTCCGAGAGCATCTCCAGGAGTCCGATGGGTGCCTTCTCCACCAGGTCCTGGTCTCCATCCTTCTCTTTGCAGATGACATTGTTCTCCTAGCCTCCTCCCTGGAAGGGCTACAGAGACAGCTAGACGCCCTCGCAGCTTTTTGTGACCTTCGGCACTTGACGGTGAACCTGAGCAAAACCAAAGTTATAATCTTCAATGGGAGGAAGAATTCTTCGAGTTTCAAGCACGGGTCAAGCAGGGGTGTCCGCTTTCCCCCACTCTTTTTGGGATATACATTGATGAGCTGGAATCTTTTCTCCGAGAGCATATCCAAGAGTCCGATGGGTGCCTTCTCCACCAGGTCCTGATCTCCATCCTTCTCTTTGCAAATTACATTGTTCTCCTAGCCTCCTCCCCGGAAGGGCTACAAAGACAGCTAGACGCCCTCGCAGCTTTTTGTGACCTTCGGCACTTGACAGTGAACCTGAGCAAAACCAAAGTTATAATCTTCAATGGGAGGAAGAAGTCTTCGAGTTTCCACTTTGTTATGAACCTAATTCATAACTTATGTAATAAATATAGTCATTAATATAATAAATAGAATAAACATAATTATTAATTAATCAAATAGTAATTATGTAATTAGTGATTAAGTTAGCTAAAAAGGCATGTCTAAAAGACATGCCCATTCGTGAAAAGGTACCTGCATAGGTATAAAAGCGGGACCTCATTGTAATCATTCATCATGTCTTATATCATATCAATAAATATTTATTATTATAAATACCTCTTGTGTATTTTTATAATTAAAGCTGACTTTGCTATTAAATCTACAAATCTACAAGTCTTGCCGCTACAGTATTCAAATCTATAACTTCCGCTGTTACAGTGGTATCGGAGCCATATTAAGGACAAGTTGAAGCAATGGCACACAACATCGTTCTATAGGCCTACGAACGTAGTTTACAAGCCCGAGCACATTGTTTACCATATAATGTGCCATTACGTGAAAATCCCAAAATAATTGAGCAGATTAGAAAAGTTCAAGAAAAGTTTCAACAATTAGAGAATTCTTGTGCAAAATTCACAAATTCATGTGCAGAAGTCAAAAACAGTTTTAAAAAAATTTCTGCAGTAATCAATAAGAGAGAAGATGAACAATTTCATAAAAATGTGGAAAAAGGAAAAAAAGAAAATCATGAGAAACAAAAATATGAAAAATGTTGTAATAATGAGAAGGCAGTTAGTTTTGCTAAAGGGAAATCAAGTAAAACATCCATGGAAAAGTCAACCAAATATATTCCCCCACCAATGCGTAAAGGAAAACAACCAACTAATATTGAAAATAAAGAAGAAGGGAAATGTTGGAAGTGTGGAGACAAATATTTCATAGGACGTAAGTGTGCAATCCAACAACTTTATAACTGTTAAGCAGATTATAATGATGATATAGATGTTAAATGTAAAAAAGATTCTGCTAGCCAGAAAACTATTAAAGAAGCTGGAAAAAGTAATGAACAGCAGAGTGTTTCATCCTCTGTTTTGAAAGAAATTTGTGATCCTCAAGTGGAGATTACAGCTGATAAAAGGCACGAGTCTTTTTCAGATTTAACTTCTGAAGCTGCTCAATTGAAGCCTGATGCTTTAGATGATAATCAACGGCATATTTCTGAACAAGGCAACACTGCTGCCAAAGGTTTCATTTCTAATGAAAAAATGCTATCGGTGGCTCTTGAGGAAAAAGCAGTTACTCTCACAGTTCATCCTTCTAAGATGATAACACAAGTGTTCGCAGCATCCGACAGATCTGCCATTATTTACAATAGCAACAAGAGTTTGGTGTACAGTAATGTGAATCTGGAGGAAGTTAATCACATGTGTTCATTCAATGCAGTTTCATTTCCTGGCAGTGTTGCAATTGTCAAGAAGGATAAGCTTACTATTGGGTCAATTGATTACATTCAATTATTTAACAGCTCCTCAGTATCTCTTGGGGAACGTCCTTATCGTATTTTCCATCAAGATATTTCTCAAACATTTGTCATTTACAGTGAGAAGTATGATTATGATCACAGATACAAGATGATGACAGAAACAGTAAAGTGCTTTGTGCATCTGTTAAGTGATAGAACATTTGGGATTATTTCATCATATGCACTTGGCACTGATGAACATGGATCTGGCATTCTGAGTTGTTCATTTGCAAATGACAGCAATATTTATATTTGTGTTGGGATAGCCTGTGTGTATCGTGTGGACAGTGAATCTCGAAAGGGCAAAATTTTGGTATTTTCGTTTGAAGATGGGCAATTGCAACTGGTTAGTGAGACCAGGATAAAGGGAGCTGTATACAATCTCAATGCATTCAATGGAAAATTAGTTGCAGGAATCAATGAAAAAATGGCTGATGCACCTGATGCTGAAGAAGGTGATTCATCTGCATTATTGGATCGCTTTCTGTCCCTTGCTGCTGCCTCCCTAAAGGAAGGCACTGTGGGTGAGATAAGCAAACAACCTTGTTGTGCAAACTTGGGGTTTAGGGATCAGCCAGCGATAAAACAGCAGTTAATAGCAGTACTGGAAAGTCTGATAGAGAAAGGAGGAGCATTATGCATGCGATCTTGTTTTGAATTATCAATATTGCTGCATCAGCTTCAGTCTTCAGATGATGACGGCAATTGTACATCCTTTTCACGCCACAAAATTAAGAAGTTACAGCTTCTTGATACTGGCATTGGAGAAGATCTCTTGAAATGCATTTTGAGTGGGGTGGAATAATCAAAACTCATATGGCTTCGCTGGAACAACTGTCCCTGTACCTTCCTCCCTCCTTTTATTTCAATGAAGAAGTCACGAGTGTCAGAAGTGGACGGAGAAGTATTGAAAATATTATGGGAAGACGAATTGCAGGCACCTTTGCACTTGCGAGAGTTACGTGTTGGGGCTCCACTCTCGGAAATCCCGAAGTCCATAGGGCACGCCCTTTACTTCTACCTGACAAAACGACTTTTGGATTGTTACAAAACGACTTTTGGATTGTTTCAAAGCTGCTGGGAATTTTCCTTCCAAGAAACTGGCAGACGTCAAAAAGCAATGCGGAGAATATTATACGCAGAAACCCAATAATGGAAAGAGAAAAGGTGGTGAAAATGGTGCGAAAATTGAATTGGATTATATTCCAGTGTTGCGCTATGGTAGCTGCACCGACATAGGAATCACGCGACCACAGATGGAAGACGAACACATCTACATCAACAAGGTAGCAGGTTTCGAGTCATTGGCGTTCTATGGAGTGTTCGACGGCCATTGCGGCAGTGATGCAGCCACATTTGTTAAAGAAAACCTCCTCAATTTGATACTCCGTGAGGGCGACCTCAATTTTTCCGAGGGAGCAACAGGAATTGAGAAAGCCCTGAAGAATTCTTTCCTCAAGGCCGACGATGCCCTGGCGGAGGCCATCATCTCCGGCACGACAGTGCTTGTGGCCATGGTGTCGGGAAAGTCGCTCGTTGTCACCAATGTGACTGAAGACAGGTATCTCAACGACAAGATGACAGTCCGCCAGGATCAACATATCCTTCATATGCAAACACAAATAATAGCCGCACCAGACAGCAACAGCAGCAGCAACCTCCTCATCGGTCGTTCTCTGATTTACGTTTCAGCTACGTTCGGCGAACAGCCGCCGCCAGAGAACCAGATAAACGTTGGTGCCATTTTGTTGATGCGGGCTCTGCGGGTCATATAAAAACAAACAGCAATCAAACGAACAATTTGGTGAACAGGTTTGCCCAAACGATGTATCGGTTTTACTAACAGGTGCGATGTGTGACGTTTAAAAACAGACTTATCTATGCGGTGGATAGAGTCTATTTAATTAAAATCATAATCATAATTAAAAGTTATGATATCTATAAATTATAATTATATAATTTATATATATATGAAAAAAATAATAATAATAAAAAGGGAGGTTATTTAAAAATTCATATATATATATTAATATATGGAAGTACAAATTTAAATGAAAGGAAGAGGCTTTTCATCCAAAAAAAAAAAAGAGAAGATAATTATATATATAAAGGAGTTAAATAATATATATATATATATATATATTCAAGTTCCATTTAAAGGGAGGCAAAAAGTTTATAGCTTAAAAAGGCATTTAAAATATAAGTAGACCAACGTATAAGGATTAAATTTGGAAGGTCAACTAAGTTCTCAAGGTTTAGAATCAGAAAAGTCGTGAAATCTTTAAAAAGCAAAAGTATCAATAAGGTCTTCTAGCAGATAATCTGAAGTAAAGGAATTGTCGAAAAGTTAAGCTTTGAAGACAAAGCTTTTCGAGAAGAAGGCAATGTTATGAACCTAATTCATAACTTATGTAATAAATATAGTCATTAATATAATAAATAGAATAAACATAATTATTAATTAATCAAATAGTAATTATGTAATTAGTGATTAAGTTAGCTGAAAAGGCATGTCTAAAAGACATGCCCATTCGTGAAAAGGTACCTGCATAGGTATAAAAGCGGGACCTCATTGTAATCATTCATCATGTCTTATATCATATCAATAAATATTTATTATTATAAATACCTCTTGTGTATTTTTATAATTAAAGCTGCTTTTGCTATTAAGTCTACAAATCTACAAGTCTTGCCGCTACAGTATTCAAATCTATAACTTCCGCTGTTACACACTTTCTATTCAAGGGAGAAGAAATCGAAGTCGTCAGCAGTTACACCTACTTGGGAGTGCAGTTCTCGGGCCCTCGTTTCAGCCTTTGGCCGGCCCTCCAGCCCAGGATAAACAAAGGATACGGCGCCCTGGCCCTTCTAGAGAGACAGTGCTTCCGCCACCATTTCCAGGATATACCATCCAAGATGAACATCATGGACACCTTGATCCGCCCCACCATGCTCTATGGATCGGAGGTTTGGGGCCCATCACTACTGGAGTCAGATTGGGCATCGGCTGAGCGGGTCCATATTCTTCTCTTGCGTCGCTTCATCCGGTGTCAGCAGACAGTCCCTCAAAACATCATCTTAGCAGAATTCGAGACTAAACCCTTCCGCCTGGAGGCAATATTCAGGATAGTCTCTTATCTTCATCGGATATGTAGCTTGGCAGAACAAGAGAGGGGAGAGACAGGTACCCATACCTGGCCTATTTCTCCTCGGAGAACATCGCTCATACGCAGACTGACCGCACCAAATGCTGGTTCACCGGGATGACAGAACTCCTCGGTCTTATCGGTATCCAGACAAATCATCTCCCCCTGTTCCAGTATTCACTGAACGCCCCAGGGCACCTTCTTCCAAACCAGCAGGAACTCAACAAAATAATCAGGGAGGACATCTATAGGCAGTACATTCAAACCACATGGGTCAACCCTCCGGGTGGTGTGCGGCCAAAGATGGCCTTTTATGCTGAACACTTTCTAGAGATCAGAGAAGGTCTCATCACTCGACCCCCATATACCCTCCAGCATTGGAAGCATGCCATCAGGATCCCCCTGGGGCAACTCAGAGTGGGATCGCACAAGCTCCAGGTGGAAACAGACCACCATATTGACAGGAGGGAGAGGATCTATCAACTCTGTCACTTACAGGAGGTGGAAACCGAGTCACACTTCATCTTCAGATGCCCGGTCTACTATAAGATCCGCGGGCGCTTTTATTGCCTATTCAGAGGTCCCCAGAGCCTGGCCAGCTACCTTAGATACACTGATTAGCGATGCCTGGCTCTCTACCTCCAAAAGGCTTTCAGATACCGTTCGACTCTGCTCCAGGCCCCATCTACTTCGGCCACCACACAGAGGATCACAGACTTCTTCAGAGTACTCTCAGCACCACAGGGCACCAAGAGAACGACCGATCGATCCATAGACCATGACTCCAGATCAGTGAGACTCCGAGAATCTCATCCCACTAAACCCCATCAGCGTTCCAGAACCAGGCACCCCCCCCCCCCATCCAGGGGGCGCCCCAAATCCTCTAGGCAACGGCGACTACAGTCCAAATCCAGCTCCTCTTCAGGGCAGCAGACACTGACAAGTTTCCTTCAGTCCTCTTCTTTCGGCCTTGGATGTTAGGAGAAGGAGTCTCTCCCCATTCTGGAGACTCATCCTCCTCATCATCATCCCCCTCCTCCAGGACTCCCTCATCGCAGTTCACCGTCAAGATGTATCAGTCATCCAGTTATCCAGACTTTAGTTTTACATTTCTTATAGCTTTGTATTTCCCGCCTTTATGAAGAAAGGGGACCATTTGGTCCACCAACTAGTGTGATGTAACCATTGACCATTGTAACCAGCAGTCCCATTGACCTTTTTGTGGTCATTCGACGGACATTAATAAAATTATCTTATCTTATCTTATCTCTTCTTTAATGTGTTCAAAGAACAATAAGTGGTATCAGAGCAACCAAAGCAGGAGCCTGTGGATCAGTCATTCTGAATTGACGTTGTGTGAAAGAACAACAAGAACAATTTGATTGTTACTGTAGCCAGTTACTGGAGCACTAAGTCTTAGAAATGGAGGCCGTGAGCCATAACCACCGAACTAACGACCGTCGAGGGAGAAGAGCATAACGTCCAGCAAAACGACCTATTTGTGCCTAAAGAAAGCTGAGGTTGTGAAAAAGGGCCGATCAGTTGAGCCGTCAAGGGAGAAGAGCATAACGTCTAGCAAAAGGACTTGTCTGTGGCTGAAGAAAGCTGAGGTTGTGAAAAAGGGCCGATCAGTTGAGTCGTCGAGGGAGAAGAGCCAAGGCGCGTTGTTGAAATTTGTCTTGCACACGCAGCCGACAGAAGAAATAATCTACACGATGCAGAGATAGTCAACGCCATATTCAGAGAAAAGGGGTCGCTAAAGAAAAAGGGGTCATCGAAGTAGACTGGAGAAGTCGGTTGCAGAGGGAAAAGCATACACGCCGGAGAAAAAAGGGTCGTAGTAAAAACTCTGCTCGAGTATGCGAAAAAGGGGCCGTAGCAGAAAGTCTGCTCGAGTATGCTCATAGAAAAGCCTGCCCCTGCTAAGCAACTATCTCTTGATTAACGCTGGCATCCAGATGATAAAAATCGACTGCCTGAGAGGTATTTTATTTTTATGAAGGATTTTGTTGCCTTTAGAAGAAAAATTAAGGCTCAACAATATTTTTTTTAAGACAGTTTGATAGAGGGAAAAGATTGATAGAAGGAATTCAATTTTTCTGTTCCTGTGGAAGAAATTGTTTGTTAAAAAAGGGCTCAGATTTCTGAAAAATTGATTTAGTGGAAAAGGGAGAAAAATAGAATTTTTTTTTAAAACCCCTAGCAGAAGAAGGAAAATTAGAAACCCTAGCAGAAGAAGGAAAATCAGAAACCCTAGCAGAAGAGGGGAAATCTTTTTTTTAAACCCTAGTTGGAAATTTAAGTAAGAAGGGAAAACTAGGAGGAATAAATGGCCAAAATGACGAATGCAAAGTTCGAGGTGGAGAAGTTCACCGGGAAGAACAATTTCACATTGTGGAAACTGAAAGTTAGGGACTTGCTAGTGCAACAAGGGTTGCACAAAGCATTAGATGCGATAAAGAAACAACCTGCAAGCATGACAAATTCGGACTGGGAGGACTTGGATGCCCGAGCCCTCAATACCATTAGATTATGCTTGGCAGATGAAATTCTCTTTAATATTGTTGAAAAGAGTACAGTTGAAGGTTTGTGGGAAAAAATGGAAACTTTGTATATGACTAAATCATTGAACAATAGAATTTATTTAAAAATACAATTGTACAGGCTTCGGATGAAGGAGGTTACAAAAGTTGCAGAACATTTAAATTTTTTTAATACACTTATTTGCCAGTTGTCAGATATGGAAGTTAAAATGCAGGAAGAAGACAAGGCTATAACTTTGTTGTGTTCTCTGCCCGAGTCATGGGACCACTTCGTAACTTCAATCAGTTTGAGCATTGCTGATTCTTTGAAATTTGAATTAGTTGTGGGTGCTTTGTTATCTGAAGAAGTACGAAGGAAATCCAGTATTGAAACATCTGCACCAGAAGCCATGGTAGCCAAAGGTCGGTCAAAGGAAAGGGGAGAAAGCAAGGGGTTCTTCCAGATCAAAATCAAAGAGCAGCAAGAAGTGTAAAGCCAAGTGCTGGTACTGCAACAAAATTGGACATCTCAAGAAAGATTGTTGGAAACGAAAGGAGTCGGAAAACCAGAATAAGGAAGCAAATCAAGTTGATTCAGGTATGATTGATGAAGTTTTAACTGCTGAAGCCCTACCTGTTTGTAATGTCTCTCAAGATGTTGAAAATTGGCTATTACACTCTGGTGCTTCTCATCACATGAGTCCACACAGAAGTTGGTTTACTTCATATGAAGTTGTAAATGGTAGTTCTGTGTTTATGGGAAATAATTCATCTTGTCAGACTGTTGGGATGGAAAATGTAAAAATTAAAATGTATGATGATACAGTCAAAACATTATTTGATCTTAAGCATGTACCTGAACTAAAGAAAAACTTGATTTCCTTGGGAGTTTTGGATTCGAATGGGTATAAATTTACATGTCAAAATGGAGTGTTGAAAGTCTCAAAAGGAGCCTTGATTGTTATGAAGGTTGAAAAGGTCAGAAATCTATACAGACTCAAAGGAAGCACTCAAGCTAGTGAAGCAGTGATTGTAACAAAAAAAGCAGAAGAAGGTTCACATTTATGGCATCAGCGGTTGGGTCACATGAGCGAGAAAGGTCTTCAGGTACTGATGAACCGCAAGTTGCTTCATGATTTGAAATCCTTGAAGTTGGATATTTGTAAACATTGTGTGTATGGAAAACAATGTAAACAAAGGTTCAAAATCGGAAATCATAATATTAAACAAATTTTAGACTACATTCATTCTGATCTGTGGGGACCATCTCCTACTGTGTCTTATGGAGGTGCATTATATTTCCTAACATTTATTGATGATTTCTCCTGGAAAGTTTGGGTCTATATGTTGAAAAAGAAAGTTGATGTATTTAATGTTTTTTAAACAATTTAAAGCTATGGTGGAAAAGAAAACAGGCAAATCAATTAAATGTTTAAGCACTGACAATGGCGGTGAATTTACTTCTTTAAAATTTGAACAATTCTGTAAGGATGAAGGGATTGTTAGACATAACACTGTTGTTTATACTCCTCAACAAAATGGCGTTGTTGAACAGATGAATCAGACTCTTAAGGAAAGAGCCAGAAGCATGATCAGCAATGCTAACCTGCCAAAAGAGTTGTGGGCAGAAGCAGTGTCTACTGCTTGTTATTTAGTTAACAGATCACCTTCAGTTGCCATAAACTGCAAAATTCGTGAAGAAGTTTGGTCGGGTCAGTCTTGTGATTATTCTTATTTGAAGATTTTTGGTTGTGATGCCTATGCTCTTATTCCTAGAAATCAGCTTTCAAAGTTGGATCCAAAATCGAAATGTTGTGTCTTTGTTGGGTATGATTATGCAGTGAAAGGATATAGGTTGTGGGATCCTTCTTCACGGAAGATAGTCATTAGTAGAGATGTAACATTTGATGAATCTTTTCTTCTAAAATCAGATGTTGGAAAAGTTGAACATGAACAGGTATCGCCAAATCAGCAAATTCAATTGGAGACTAAACTTTTTCCAGAAAGTCGAAAGGAAGGAGAGACTTCTGATGAAAAAGATTAAGAAGCCAAGGAAACTAGAGAAATTCCAAAACCAATTCAGCAACCAGTCACTCTAAGAAGGTCTACGAGGGAAAGAAAAACACCTAAAAGGAATGAAGATTTTGCCTCATATTTTGCATTGATTGTTGAAGATGGGGAACCTTCTTGTTATAAGGAAGTAGTAGATGATGCAGATAGCGAGATATGGAAAAAGGCTATGGAAGAAGAAATGGATTCCTTAGCCAAGAACATTACCTGGGATCTTGTAGAACTTCCTGAAGGGAGAAGCGTTGTTGGGTGCAAATGGATCTTCAACTTGATGAAAAAAGTTGATGGAAGTATTGAGAGGTATAAGGCGAGGTTGGTTGCAAAAGGATATTCTCAGGTTGAAGGTATTGATTTTCATGAGATTTTTACACCAGTCATTAAACTTGTTTCTATTCGTACTGCGTTCGCACTAACTACGTTACTTGACCTTGAGTCAGAACAGTTAGATGTTAAAACAACCTTTCTTCATGGTGATTTGGATGAAGAGATATATATGGATCAGCCAGAAGGTTTTGTACAAGGTCACAACAAAATATTAGTTTGCAAGCTCAGGAAATCATTGCATGGCCTGAGGCAGTCACCCAGGCAATGGTACAAGAAGTTTGACTCCTTCATGGTGAGCCAGAATTTTATCAGAAGTGAGTATGATCATTGTGTATACTTCAAAAGTTTCAATGGCATATTCATTATCTTGGTGTTGTACGTTGACGATATGCTTATTGCAAGCAAAAGCATGGAAGAAATCAACAGGTTAAAGGCTCAACTCTCTAGGACGTTTGATATGAAGGATCTTGGAGCGGTAAAACATATCTTGGGCATGGAGATACACAGAGACAGGAAGAATGGTAAGCTTTGGTTATCACAACAGAAGTATGTGGAGAAAGTACTTGAAAAGTTCGGTATGAACAATGTGAAACCTGTTAATGTTCCATTAGCTTCCCATTTTAAGCTTTCTTCGAATTTAAGTCCTAGAACTAATGAAGAAAAGAAGTATATGTCTCGTGTACCATATGCAAATGTTGTAGGCAACTTAATGTATGTGATGGTATCTACAAGACCTGACATTTCACATGCAGTTGGAGTTGTCAGCAAGTTCATGGCAAATCCAAGAGAAGAACATTGGCGAGCAGTAAAATGGGTGCTTCGGTATTTGAGAGGCACAAGTGACCATTGCATCAGCTTTGATGGTCGTGAAGGTTCAATCTGCGGATATGTGGATGTTGATTATGCAAGTGATTTGGACAAAAGGAGGTCTACTGCAGGTTATGTTTTTACTCTTGCAGGTGGAGCAATCAGCTGGATGTCAAAGCTTCAAGAGACAGTTGCTTTGTCCACTACTGAAGCAGAGTATATAGCTGCTTCAGATGCCTGTAAAGAGGCAATCTAGTTAAAAGGTCTGCTTGATGAGGTTGGAAGGACGCAGGAGAAAGTGAATGTATTCTATGACAGTAAGAGTGCTATTCATTTGGCTGCAAATCCAGCCTATCACAGCAAGACCAAGCACATCAATGTAAGATATCACTTTGTGAGACATGTAATCGAAGGTGGCAAAGTAGTTCTCAAGAAGGTCCGTACATAGGAAAATCATGCAGATATATTCACGAAGCCAGTTACAGTAGAGAAGTTGAGATGGTGTCTCACTTCTCTTGGCTTGCAAAAGAGATGATGAATGGGCATGGGCAAGGGATTAGGAAAATTGTTGTCAAGGTGCAGTTTGTTGAAATGTGACAACAATGTAAATAATGTAATTTTGGGCAAATTTACTTATTACCTTTTAGTTGGTTGTATAATGAAATGAAGTTAGAATAACAAAATAGCCCAAGTTAAATTGGATGGCCTGAGAGGCTTGTAAGATGAGGAGAATCATTCTTGATTAATAGAGTTTCCAATCCCTTGCCCCGTGGAGGTTTCCTTGACACCCTGTCAAGGTTTTACCACGTATATTTGTGCATTTACCTATGTGTGGCTATCTTTCAGTTTTTCATTCAATTATTAATTATTTCTCTCTTCTTTAATGTGTTCAAAGAACAATAAGATTCCTCTTAACAAAATTAATTAATTGGGGACATTACAGTCCTCCCCACCAAAAATTTCTTGTCCTCAAGTAATGCCTGAACAAGCACCCTCTCGATCAGTTGACCCAACAGTCACTGCAAACAATACCAAGGTCCCAAATGTGCCGTTGGGTCATCCCTGAACTCTACACTGTCTTGCCATGGGGAAATCCCCAAATACCAAGATCCCAAGCCATCTCGATCAGCATGAGGCATCCCTTTCTTTACTCACTATCCAACTCGGCAAAGGCATCAAGCACCCTCTGCATACTGCCACTAAGTAGAGCATCATGGTAATATAAAATCTTGATCATCTCCTCATGAAATTGCTCTATTAAGTAGTCCCTCGCATACACTTCAAGAGTAGACTCCTGAAGATGTAATCCAATCTCTATGGGGTTGAATCCTCATCTGCATGAGCCTCCCTTGATCTCTTCATGTCGATCACCCTGCCACACTGGTGAAGTCCCCCACACCATCAGTGAATCACTAGAATCCAATGGAATATTTGGATAACCTTCCCCTATAGAAACCATCTTACCCCTATGGGTAGTTGAATTGTTAAGTCTTGCGATGCCAGAATCCCATGCTCGTCGCCGAATGAACCTATCCTACTGACACCGCGACACCCCGGTCATGCCCGACTACCCAACATACTCGTACCTAATCCTCCTCTCTAGTAACTCTCGGCCACTATATCTGTCACGATCGGCGTGTGAAAATTTTTGAATCCAAATTACAAAAACCCTACTGCAGTATTCTGATTTACTTCTCCTACTTGTTTGATTTAATTAACAAGTTATTTTTCTGAAATATTCAGTAAAACATCAAAGTAAACACTATTGCAGCCTACACATACATACAGATCAAGCACAGAAGAATAAATCCCACATGACAAAGGACACAATATTTTTTGGACAAATGTCCCCGAAAAAACCCAATGTGGGAAAACCGGTGCAACAACTTTTAGAGCGTTTTAATATTATGCAGAATTATGAATACATTCAAGAGCACCAGACATGGTTTGCCCAAACAGAGAAAATCACGGCAGATGTACCTATAACTCTCGAAGACAAAAAATATGATTGATTCAGCTGAGCATGAAGAACCCCACAAGAGCCTATGTAATCACTACGTCACCCTTCAGTGTGGCTGCTTCACACCTTCTGGATCTGCTGAAAACGGGCCCTTTCTGGCCCACTGAAACCCCAACATTGCCTTTCCCGGCATTGCGTCAGCCCTACGGCCCTGCGTGAAACTCTGCATAGCTTTGGCTGGGCCTGCATCACCCTTGTTGAGTCTCTGTGTTGCTCTGGTACGGATCTACCTCTCTGCCAATGTATCCTCGGCCTCGGATCTGAAATACACTGCCCATCTACCCCTCACTACAATGCAAGCTCACTCGAAAATTTTCAGCAAATCGCGCCTCAGAATTTCGACTTAGCTCAAGTGTTGCCACTATATGTGTGTCCTCCAACTGACCCCAAGCCTTCCTTTAATACTTTTCTCGTTGAACAATCAACGGTCGTGATCTAATCTCTATCAACGGCTAAGATTAGAAAAGACTTGATCCACGTCACTTAGAACATTCTCACCCACATGTCTAAATTAATTCACTTTAATTATTTAATTTCCCTAAGTTAGACTTAGGGTCTCCATTAAAATAATTAATTATTTAGATAACTTAGGCTCCGGGTGGAATTTCTCCAAATGATTTCTAGGTCTTGGAGATCTCACATGTCCTAGCCCCTCCACAAAGTTTTGGAGATAGAGCACATCTGATGCTACCCAAAATCTCAACACTCCCTCTTAGCGAGGAATGTGCTCTAGCAACACTTCAACCTAGAAGCATTACTCTAATCCATGGCATCAATCCTCTGCATTGTTGATGCTCGTCTGTTGCCCCTCATCCACTACGATGTTGCCTTTTGTACTGCTGTCGATGACTCTGCCACAGTCACTGCCTCATCTGTACTACAGCTCCCTCTCAAATGCTGCATCATACTGCCCATCGCACTTCCTCATCTGTACTACAGCTCCCTCTCAAATGCTGCATCATATTGCCCATATCACTGCCACTACTAACTGCAACTCAGTTGTCGAGAAGTAAGCAATTGAAGGACATCACCCAAAATATTGACAGACAAGTTAGTTTGGTTGCATCTTGATAATGAAGCACCCTCTCCTGCTGGACTGTGCTGACCCTCTGAAGCTCTGCGTTGTTGTTGCTCTGCACTGCGTAAGCAATGCCCCTCTACGTTGTTGAAGTCCCATCAGCCTTTGCACTACTGCTTCCACATTGTTGTTGCCTCTGCACTGCGTTGCTCCAATCTTCAGCGTCCGAGCACTGTCAAAGTGCCTCCATGATCCTCTGCACCAACTACATTCATCCTGCTACTGTCTTTAAGGGCTCCCGTAGCTCGTATGTGATCCAAGAATTTGGGAACCTCAAGGATTATGCCCCTCATCTGCAGTTCAAGAGAACTACAGATCAATGTCACCCCACCTCTTCTCTCGAGGCACATGGCACTCATGGCCACATCATCATCACTGCCATCATCCCCCTTGGCTGCCACAACCTTGGAATTTGAAATTTCCTTGCCCTTGTTCTTCTGAGGACAGGTATTGGCGAAGTGTCCCAATTCGCCACATCTAAAGTACCGGACCCTTGAGAGGTCCTTCTTCTTCTTCCCTTGTTGTTGTTGTTGTCCCTTAGATGTGAGAGTTGCATCTTCCTCCTCCTTCTTGATCTTGGCTTCTCCAATGTTGCTGCCCATCTTGGACATCCTCCTGATCTCCTCTTGACAAAGAGTTGCCCACATGTCCTCCCAATTTGGAAGTTGTGCTCTGCCCAAAATACTTTGGACAAAGGTCACCCAATCATCAGTGACTGCATTCAGGGCAATTCTCACCATGAGACCTTCGTCAAGAGTTGCCCCCATAGCAACCAATTGATCTCGAATTGCCTTCAATCAAATGAGGAAGGGATCGATTTCCTCTCCCTTGTGCATCTGAAATAGTCCCAGCTAATTCTCCAGAAGCATCTTCCTCTGGACAAGACTACCTTAATACAATGTGGTCAAGGTTGTCAACATCTCATTTGTCGTATTCTTCTCAGCGATATGTGGGACCACATGATCCTTTACCCCATCCATTATCAAGTGCTTGGCCCTTGCTTGCACTTCCTCATGCTTCTTCAACGGATCAACATCGTCTGGGACGGCCATAGCCTTCTTAGCAGAATCTTTGATGCGATACTCATCTAGGATAGATAAGATCCTGACCTTCCAAATGACGAAGTTAGATGCTCCATCTAACCTGTCTTGATCCCTCAATCCATGAGAGGCCATCTCTACTCAACGATGTCGAAACAGATGTTCTTCTCCCTTCTTCTACTTTTCTCTCAGCAAGAGATCGAATCTGGGTTTCTTGACGATAAAAAACCCTCTAGAGAATACGCTCAATCTGACCAGTGATTTCCTTCTCAGAAATCCTCCACCAATTTTGTCAAATGAGCACTCTCCAATCAATCCGTTGATCAAATCTCAGACTTCTTGGCTAGAAAGTCTACTGAGGAATTGTTTCCCCTTATTTTTTCAACCCTATTAGACATTGTTCTGCACCGGCAGAAACAATTCCCCACCAGCAACTTCAAAGATCAAAAAATTGCACCTCCAGCCACAGCAACTGGCACAGCGTCACCTCCTCTCGGACTGCGTCACCCTCTTGGGCCTGCGTTAGCTCTGCGTTAGCTAGAATACCTATGTGTCACCCTTATGGGCCTTCATCAGCCTCTATATTAGCTTTGCGTGAGCTAGCCAAGCTTTGCGTCATCCCTATTGGGTCTGTGCTGCCTCTTTCTGGATCTGGGTTGTCTCAACCGCCTTCCTGCAGCAAAAATCTTCGTCACTTCGTTGATGGCTTCAGCTCCCCCTGATCTGCAATAGCTCTGAAACCATGTGAAAAATTCTGAATCCAAATTATAGAAACCCCATTGCAGTATTCTGATTTACTTCTCCTACTTATTTGATTTAATTAACAAGTTATTTTTCTGAAATATTCAATAAAACGTCGAAGTACACACTGCAACAGCCTACACATACATACAGATCAAGCACTGAAGAATAAAGCCCACATGACAAAGGGCACAATATTTTTTGGACAAATGTCCCCAGAAAAACCCAATGCGGAAAACCAGTGCAGCAGCTCTTAGAGGGTTTTATTATTATGTAGAATTTTGAATACATTCAAGGGCACCAGACATGGTTTGCCCAAACAGAGAAAATCACGGCAGATGTACCTCTATCTCTTGGAGACAGAAAATATGGTTGATGCAGCTAAGGATGAAGAACCCCAGAGGTGCCTATGCAGTCACTGCGTCACCCTTCAGTGTGGTTGCTTCACACCTTCTGGATCTGCTGAAAACAAGCCCTTTCTGGCCCACTGGAACTCCAGCGTTGCCTTTCCCAGCACTGCGTCAGCCCTACGGCCCTAAGTGAGCCTCTGCGTAGCTCTGGTTGGATTTGTGTCACCCTGGCTAATCCTACGTTGCCTTTGTGCTGCTCTAGTTGGGCATGCGTCACCCTTGTTGAGTCTCTACGTTGCTCTGGTACGGATCTACCTCTCTACCAATGTATCCTCGACCTCGAATCTGAAATCCCACTGCCCATCTGCCCCTCACTAGACTGCAAGCTCACTCGAAAATTCTCAGCAAACTGTGCCCCAAAATTTCAACTTAGCTCAAATGTTGCCACTATGTGTGTATCCTCCAACTGACCCTAAGACTTCCTTTAATACTTTTCTCGTTGAACAATCAACGGTCGTGATCTAATCTCTAATCAACAACTAAGATTAGAAAAGACTCGATCCACGTCGCTTAGAACATTGTCACCCACATGTCTAAATTAATTCACTTTAATTATTTAATTTCCCTAAGTTAGACTTAAGGTCTCCATTAAAATAATTAATTAATTGAATAACTTAGGCTCTGGGTGGAATTTCTCCAAACGATTTCTAGGTCTTGGAGATCTCATGTGTCATAGCTCCTCTACAAAGTTTCGAAGCTAGAGCACATCCAATGCTACCCAAAATCTCAACACGGCGCCATTCCCAACTTACATCGGCAACTCAACAATGCTCGAGTCCACCACTCCATTGCTGGCCTCAATCCTGAGCAGCAACCTACCTCGCCATATGATGAAGGTCTTAGCAATTCCCCATGTATCAACCTGAGAAAGAATCGGATAACTCTCCATCGTAACCCTGCCCATAGAGAAGTGGAGTGATCCACCCACCAACTGGAACCCTGGATCCCGCAACCATAGGAGCTCACAACTCCCACTCCTCACTTGTTGTCATTGTATAGCATTGCTACCCACTAGAGCCCATCCAGCCCTCATCTTTGAACCCTGTATGTATCCCATAGGTGGACCCCAAGCACCAAGAATTTGTCCAACACATACCAATATGCCCTATTCTTTCCAGAACACACAGTGAAGTTTGTTATCCCAACTCCCAACGATAGACCCGGACACTACTTGGAATCTAGACACCCTCCTATAGGCAAAGTATACCACCCACTATCCCTCATGCTCATGTAACGCCTCGGACAACCTCACCAAAAGTATATCATGCAGCTCCCTTGCAAACACCTCCCCAAGTGTGAGCCCAGGGGTGGAACATTTGCTACTTCGATAGTAGACCATGCCATCCCTAAGCCTATATCCATCAGCGCGTGCACCATCCACACATCTCAACTGGAGAGTCTCCCTCCTACCCATGACATACTGTGTCTCATCCAACTGCCTAGGGTGTGTTGAAAAGTGTAACTAGGTTTGGTCTTCATAATGACGTGTAATTTTGATTTTATGTAATTGATGTAAAGAAGAAAAATAAAATTATTATTGCAATACTTGTCTCATGGGTTTCATGAGCAAGGAATTTTATTTCTAGTGATAGCCCCTTTAGGATTTGTCATCTAGTCATAAAAGTCAATTTGAGTCTATGTCATGTATGAAGGACCCTTCTTGGGCATGTTACACATTTGTATAAGTCATTGAAAGAGTCAAAAGATCCTCCAAGACAAGCACGAGTATCTCCCTTCAAGTCGATTTCATAATAGAATAAATAACCTCCTCCAAATGACATGTCGGCTCGCCCTCCTTCAAGTCAGGTAATTTGAGGGGGAAACTAGTATAAATAGGCAGCTCGGCCTCAGTTCAAAATACAAAATTTCGGACAAGCATAGGACCGCAGTAAGAAGTGTGAAGGGGTCAACGAAGAGGCCTCCAAACCAGCGAATTAAGGAAAAGGAAGAGCAAAGTCCTTAAGGATATTTTTGGGTCTGTTTTAAAGGGTTGTAAACCTCCACACGTGTAGGGAAGAAAGAAGTTTGTTGCAGCAGTTGGAGCCGAGGAAAATTGCAATCCTCCAAGTCAGCAGAATTGGAAGAAGGGCTAATCAAAAGAGAAGTCGAGATAAGCCAAGAGGATACTCTATCCTAAGCAAGGGTATCAAGAAGAAGGTTTATGAATTAGGATTGCAGACCTAATTCAAGGAGGACGAAGGTCTGAAGCAGAAGGAGGCTAAGGTTGAAGAAGAAGTCGAGAAGGAAGGAGCAGAAAGGATCGTGGACTAAGGATCTCATCAAGGAAGCCTTGTATCTTGATCTTGGAGTGGCAAGTAGGTCAAGGGTCTTGGTCTTGGTATTCGTCAATTGAAGTCTCTATAATGAGAAGAATTGTTCCGGTTTTCCTCTCAAGTGGGAGAGGTTTTGGCCTTGGATGGTCGCCTATAGTCTGTGTCTCTTGTTCCTTTATGGTTTATGCATTGGTAGTTGTTTGATGAATAATAACACTAATAATCTAAGAAAGAAAAGATCATAATCTAAGAATGTAAAAAGCACTCACAAGCATTTATCATAAGGACAAAAATCACCTAATACTTGATGCCCTAGATTTCTCAGCATGGTTTCAGAGCTAAGGTGACAAAGTCAAGGAAGGGCATCTTATCAAGGGACACTCAAGGATCGAATCTCGAAAAAGACACCAAAGCAAATTGAAGGATATCAAAAGTGAAATGAAGTATCAAATCCTAGATCGAAGAAGAAGTCTACACCAGCAAAAGTTTTGGGATCCTCTAGTCATCATCAAAAGACCACAAAGACCCTCATCAAGTTGAAGAGATCTACAAAGCAAGGTAGCCCAAAGTATATAAATCCAAGAGAAGCACTTCAAGGACAAAGATCACATCATCATCTTGAAGAAAGTCAAAACCCTAACAGCATTTATGGGATCTGCACTCATCACCAAAGGAGTCGAAGTATCTTAAAGATTGGTTATCCAAAGAAGGCTAGATCAAGGGACGTTGTCATCATCTTCAAAAGGGCTATAAGGCACTTTCCCTCTCAATTGAAGCAAGGTTCCTCCCATTGAAGGACACCACCAAGAAGTATTCATCAACTAAGTGATCTCCCTCTTTGTGGGGTCAAGGATCATTCTTGAAGAGATCTATCTTCATAAAGTAGAAGATTTCTATCATCTATATCATCATCAAATTCAAGGAAGCAACAAGTGGAAGAAGCATCTTAACAAGTAAGTATATGACCTTATATGAATCTATCAAAATGTCTTCTACAAGGAAAGCAACAAATTGGTTGGGGCTTCAAACTATCTTGCATTGAAGAAAAGGTTAGATCTGAATCTCATTGAAAATGAGGATATGGAACATGGCAAGGGATCAATCACTAAACCAGGAAAGGAAGATGCCCAAGCCCTTGCAAAGTATATGAAAGGGGAAGTTC
This sequence comes from Pinus albicaulis, assembly GCA_034641835.2. NCBI lineage: Eukaryota > Viridiplantae > Streptophyta > Pinopsida > Pinales > Pinaceae > Pinus > Pinus albicaulis. The sequence continues at coordinate 138,807,960 of CM076582.1, forward strand.
GGGCTCAAAGGATTCTCATAGAATCCATCAAGGATCCCCTCATCCCATATGTATCTAAACTCGAAACTTCAAAAGAAATCTAGGACAAACTGGTAGACTTATATTTCGTAAGCATTGTTGGAGAAGTCATCTCATTAAGGCAAGAACTCTACAAGCTGAAGATGTCAAGGGAAGATGGAATAGCCTCATACTTTATAAGGATACCTGAAATCCGAGATCAACTTCAAGATCTGGGTGAAGTCATGTCTGATGGAGAAATGACTACAGTAGTACTAAATGCACTACCGGAGGAGTGGGGTAACTTTACTTCAAGTATTTATGGGAAGAAAGAAGCTACTATGTTCCACGAACTATGGTCACTGTGCAAGATTGAAGAATCAAGGCTAAAAACAAAATCTAATGTGGGATCAGGGGAGAAAAACCAAGCATATGATGCAACGACAAAAATAAAAGAAGAACATGGCTAAGATTCAATGTTATGGGTGTCAGGAATATGGGCACTATGGAAGAGATTGTCCTAAGCTCAAGAAGGACAATAAAAAAAGAGGAAGAGAAGAAGCCCATATCACCGAGGATGTGGAAGAAGCTGAAAAGAAGAAGTCCAAGAAAGAGGAAGTAAAATATCTCTAATATGATTGAGATAGTCTTCCTCACCTAGTTCTTTTCAAGTTCTTGTTTTCAAGTTTTACAGTTGAAAGGTATGACTATCATGATACAAATCATTAGAAGAGCATGATAGGATGCATCATGGCATTATAAAAGCATTGAAAGAAAGTGCACGGGACATCATCACAGAAAAGAATGAAAGATGGTTGAAATTGAAATCTATGGCAGTCAACTATGAAGGATATAGTTCTTGGTAACCTCATTGGAATCATAAGTGGCACTTATGGGAAAAAGGAAAAAGTCATCCAGGACAAAGCTCATCATACAGTAGTAAAAGGGAAACATATGCTGGATGGGGATACTCTAGATCCTCAAGATTCTCTGATGGAATCTTCATCAAAAGGTTCACTGATCAAGAGAGGAAGTGAGTGTTTCAGCAAGAATTCCAAAATTGTGGAATTCATGGGATGATGGTATGATGACATAAAAAGGTAAAGCAAATTAAGGGATTGAAGCTCTTTCAATCAAGGAAGTTGTTGCAGCAACTCTAGATGACCCAAAGGAAAATGAGGTATGTATGCTTATGTTCAATATTGAAAATTCATGTCATATAACATGGATCAATGCTCTATCTTGAGAGCGTGATCAAAAGAAAGGGGATCTCCTCCACGGAAGAATGCAAGAAGGCATAAGTCACACTTTGTCTAAATAATATAAGGTGGTTGACAACAACTGGAGGAATTTTGACTGGAAATTCCTGGGAATGAAATGTGTGAAGAAAGGAAGGAAGAAATTGTGAGATATGCAACCATGGAAAAGGAAATCAACATCCAAAGACCAAGAAAAATTGACTAGAATATCTCCATGAAAGATATGAAGACTTTGATGGAGTCTGAAAAAGAAAGAGACCCTTGACAATATATATATCTTTGGGAGATGTGTCGATATGTATGCAGGATGTTGATGCAAACTAGAAGATGTCATGATGAAAGACCATGACAAAGGTAATTTTGTCTAGAAACCTGAGGATTTCTAGACCTTACCACAACATTTGTGCTATGGATTCGAAAATTATTGAAGTTTGTGGTTTGATAAAGGATCTTCAAGTCCACTTGGTAGTTCATCCTGATATTATGATCACCATGGATATCGTGGTCATTGATGTGCCTGATGCATGGGGGATGTTATTGTCTAGAAAGAGGGGAGCTGATATAGGGGGTAGGTTGCAAATGGATTTAAGTTATGCTACCATCCCTAATAGTGAGGGCAACATGGTTAGGTTGGATAGGGAATTGGAGAGAAAGTTTCACGTGGAAAATCCCAAGGAGCCTCATAATGAAATTGTGTATGAATCTGATGACTTGGGAAGTTATGCTATCTTGGCTAATTCTATTGCTCCTTTGGAGAAGGAGGTGGGAAGTAAGAAGGATTGGGTGTGGCATATGAATTTTGATGGTGCCCATTCGAGGTTTGGTAAGGGTGTCGGAATTGTCCTTACCTCCCCCCTTGGTCATATATTCAAGTTTGCCTTTAGGTTGGAATTTGATGCAACTAACAATGTAGCGGAGTATGAAGCTTTATTGTTAGGTCTAGAGTTGGCAAAGGACTTGAACATTAAGATGCTTAGTATCAAGGGGGATTCTGATCTAGTCATTCTTCAAACAAAGAATCAATTTGCATGTAAGAATGATAGATTAAAGAAGTATCGAAATGTTGTTTGGGATAACATGGAATATTTTGACGCATTAGATCCTCAAGCAATTCCAAGAGAAGGAAATAAACAAGCTGATGAGCTGGTTGTTGTTGCATCTACCTTACAGCTTGGAGAGAACTTGATGGATGATAAGATCAAGATGGAGGTTATTTTTAGACCATTGGTTCTTGATAATGTTGAGCATTGGCAAATCTTTAATGAAGAAAGCCAAGTGATTCGTTTTTTAAATAATATGGAAGAATTCTCTGGTTTCAAGGTTGGCTACAAGGAAGAAGTTGGTTATTATGAGGAGTGTAATGTTGTGTCAAGACTCAAATCCCACTCCTAGGGATCGTATAGCCATGGAACAGAGGTTTGACAGACATGATGTTGTAAAGAGAAAAGAGGATAAGAAAATTGACCCAGGGGAATTTATTGAAGTAAACATTGGTACCCCTCATGACCCAAAGATTATCAAAATAGGGAAGGGCACCACTGAGGAGGAAAGGAAAAAATTAATAACTTTACTTCAAGAATATAGGGATGTTTTGGCCTTTTCATATGAGGAGTTAAAGGTTATAGGGAGGATGTTATGGAGCATACTATCCCTCTTAAGGATGAAAATGCCAAACCCTTTAGGCAAAAACTTAGGCAAATAAATCCTAAGTTAGCCCCCTTGGTGCAAAAAGAGTTGCAAAAGATGCTTCAGGCTGGAATTATAGCTCACACTCGGCATTCCACATGGTGCTCAAACTTGGTTATTGTGAGAAAGAAGAATGGATCAATCAGGTTATGTGTAGACTTTCTAAATCTTAATTTAGCTTGTAAAAAGAATAATTACCCTTTACCCAATATGGAAACATTGTTGCAAAGGGTAACAGGATCTCGAATGATGTCTTTATTAGATGGATTTTCAGGATATAACCAAGTCATGGTGAAGAAGGAAGACAGGAATAAGACAACATTCACCACACCCTGGGGTACTTTTGAGTATTTGAGGATGCCTTTTGAATGAACAAATGTTGGAGCAACTTTTCAAATGGCTATGGACTATGCCTTTAAGGGTCTAATTGGGAAATTCATTGAGATTTATCAAGATGACTTAAATGTCTTTTCTAAAAATGGAATTTCTCATATCGGCCATTTAAGGTGGATATTTGACAGGGGCAAAGAGTATGGGATATCCTTAAATCCTGCTAAATCTATATTTGGAGTGACTGAAGGGAAGTTGCTTGGTCACATCATCTCGAAGGATGGGATCAAGATTGACCCTGAGAGAGTTTAGGCAATTCAAAAGATTCCTTTGCCTCACAATATTAAAACCCTTTAATCCTTCTTAGGAAAGATCAATTTCTTTAGGAGGTTCATTCCAAATTATGCTAAAATTGGTAAACCCATTCAAACCCTTTTAAAGAAAGATGTTAAGTTTGTCTAGGGAAAAGAGGGAAGAATAGGTTTTTAGGGAATTAAGGATTCTATTGGTAAGGCACCTATTCTAGTGAGCCCTGATTATTCGAAGGAATTTTTTATTTTCTCTTTTGCATCTGAAGATACTATTGCTAGAGTGCTACTGCAAAAGAACAATGAAGGGTATGGGCAACCTATTGCCTTCATGAGTAGATCCCTTCAAGGTTCTGAGTTGAAGTATAGCACCTTGGAAAAGCAGGCTTATGCCTTAGTCAAGTCCCTTAAGAAATTTAGAGTTTATGTGGGGTATTCAAGAATAATCGCGTATGTCCCTCACTCTGCGGTAAAAGATATTTTAACTCTGATTGATTTCTTAGGAACTCGAGCTAGGTGGGTCCCTATAATTCAAGTGTACGATTTAGATATTAGACCTACCAAGTTAGTAAAAGGCCAGGGATTGGCCAAGATCTTGACTAAAGGGAATGAGAAAGCGTTAGGAATGATTTGTCAAAATGATTTGGAATTAACTTCATTAGAACTTCAAAGATTGAGTCAACTGGAATGGTATAAAGACATTATTTATTACTTGCAAAATTTGTCATGTCATAGCCATTTAGTTGGCTATAAAAGAAGAGCGTTAAGGCTTAGAGCAACTAAGTATTGCATTGTGAAGGATGCCCTGGGTTGGAGAAATCCAGAGGGGGTAATACTTAGATGTGTTGACGAAGTTGAGGCCAAAAAGCTTCTATCTGAGTTTCATTCAGGATTTTGTAGAGGGAATTACACTGCTAAGACTAAAACCCATAAAATCTTGAGAGCTGGTTAATTTTGGCCTTCTATTTTTGCCGATGTGCACAAGTATGTTAGAGGTTGCCAAGCTTGTCAACTTTTCATTGGGAAGCAAAAGTTAGCTTATATGCCTCTTCAGCCTGTGGTCATGGAAGCTACCTTTCAACATTGGGGGTTTGACTTTATAGGGAAATTTAATGAAAATTCTAGAAATGGCTACTCATGGATTTTAACTGCTACTGACTATTTTACCAAATGGGTAGAAGCCATCCCTACAAGACATGCCACCAACAAAGTAGTGATGGACTTTCTTGAAGATATGATTATCACTCGTTTTGGTGTCCCTGCTAAGATTACAACAGATAACGCCAAGGCTTTTAGCTCTGTTGAATTCTCACATTCTACTTTTAAGTATGGCATTGTCTTATCCCATTCATCAAACTATTATCCTCAAGGTAATGGTCTAGCCGAGTCTAGCAATAAAATTTTGATAACCATAATCAAGAAGATAGTGGGGGATAATAAGAGAGCATGGGATAGAAAAATTAAATATGCATTGTGGGCTAATGGGATTACAAAGAAGAATTCTACTGGAAAGAGTCCCTTTGAACTAGTTTATGGCTTGGACGTTACCCTTTCGGTGCATTTGAAGCTTCCAGCTCACCAATTGCTACAGACTTTTACATCTGATAAAGATGTTGTGCAACATAGGATTGATCAAATTGTAGAATTGGATGAAACTAGGAGAAGAGCCTTTGAAAATTGTTGTAAAAATCAATCTAAGGTAAAAATAAATTTGGACAAATCAAATAGGAATAGAGGTTTTTCTAACGATGATATGATTTTACATTGGGATTGCATGAATGAAAAGCCAGGTAATCATGGTAAGCTAGACATTTTATGGCTTGGACTGTATATCATCAGGGAAGCAGCGGGACAAAATTACTATCATTTGAGCACCTTGGATGGAGAATCACTAGAGTTACTTGTGAATGGCCAACTGCTCAATATGTTCCATAGAGAAAACATCTGATGCCATAGGGCATCTTTTTGTATCATATTTCTAACCTTATCCCTTGTCAAATTTGTTTAAATAGATTTCTTTCATGAATAAATTGTTATTTTATGCTCTTAGAATAAAATTTCCATTTCTGTACTTGATTTTATTCAATGATATTTTGAATGGATACTGCTAATATATATCTTTGGTTGGTGGATGCAGATTCCAGGTCCTTGCACACTATCACTTCATATCTAGCATGCATCCCCATATGGAGCCAAATGTTGACCAATGGAGTGGCACCTGATGATAATGAGAAGACTCCATGCCCAAGGATGAACCATACGATATTTGTACCATCAAATATCATCAGATATCATCAGTTCAACAGAGTTTTTAGACTCTATTTCTTCTTATCTTTTTCTTCTTCAGTCCTGAGATTCCGCAGCCCTATGGGGATATTGTATAAATGTCACTAGCATGATGAATAAAGCCATGTAACAGGCCTAGGATGTTGGACTCGATCAGCAAGCGATGGGCTTATGCAAGGTTGCCAAGGGAAGAGTTATGAATGTCTTCCATCGTTGATGACCATGTGGTAGAATAAAAGGTCCTTAAGGAAACATGGCATGAAGTAAGGCCAGATATGGACTGATGGATCACTTTTAATGAAAGGAATGATGGCATGGCTCAAGGATGAAAGTGATGGATGGTTTGTGCCCTATGTAGAAGTCCCAAACATGAAGACTCCTAAATAACACAAAGAAGTTCATGACATCGTGAGGAGTTCTTCAAGCAGTTGGTTGTCCTATCATCTCCAAATGAGGAGTTGTTGTAGGTCCCTAATTAAGAGGGAGCTTGGAAACAAGTTTCTTACTTGGTAGAAACTTGGAAGCAAAATTCCTATGGGGTCACCCACTGGTGGTGGGTAACAAAAGGTTGACAAAAGAAACTTTGCATTTTTAAGACTAAGTCGGGGCTTCGTCCTCAAATTAATACAAATGGATTGGAGAAACTACAAAAACATATGTCGACCAAAATAGTGGGGCAGGCAATTCTATGAATCTACATTTGAAACTCTTTAAAACACATTGCAATTTAATTAGGAAAAAACAATGATCTACTGGATGTGGAAGAACAGGGATGGGTTCATTTCCTCAAAAGAGGAAAGCTAACCCCTGAAATGATATTTCCTCAAAAGAGGAAAGCTAACCCATGAAATGATAAATATCTACCAAAGGACAATGATAAAAAATTATTTCCAAAATCAAAGCCCATATCAAGTATAGGTTGCATACAATCTTTGAACACTGTAAGACCTCACGAAAACCATTATGTCAGTTATAATGCTTCTGTGGAAATTTCTGAATCTTTACACTTTATCCAGAAATTATTTACTGTTAATATGGTTATGCTCCTCCTACTCAAACAAGTTATTAGTTGAATAAAATTCAAGTTAAAATCAAAGCAAAACACATAACAAATCTCCACCAATCCAAATCTAGAACAAGTTCATGCACACATAGACAAAGTGACACAGTTATTTCTGGACAAATAGTCCTCGAAAAAATCCAATGTGGGAAAACCGATCTTCTGACAGCTAGAGGGTTTTATTATTAAGAATTTTCTGAATACAACAAGCCTGAATTCCAGATCTAGAAAACCCGAAAGAGATATAATAGATCTACAGCTCACTAGTTGATCTAGGGCCAAAATAATGACTGACCCACACCCTTAAACGAGATTTACATAGCTCAGCCAAAATTAGGGCCTAGAAACCTCAGCGCTGCCCCTGAAAGCCTCTGCGTCAGCCTCTGAGGCCCCTCTGTCCCTCAGCGTTGCTCCGGAAAGGTCTGCATTACCCCAGACTGGGTGATGTAGGCCTTACGCTACCCCTTAGGGTCTCTGCGTAACCCCTGAGGGCTTCCTATTGAAAATCACACTGTCCTTGAGGGACTGTATTGTCCTTGCTGCTGTTGCTTTCCTTTGCGCTGCCTCTCTGAGCTGATCTCTGCCTCTTGCTAATTGTAGACCTCGAGATCAGATCATCACCTTGGTCTTCCCCTCTCTGCAGCTGAAACACTTCTAAGTATTCTTAGCAAACCCTGCCCTAGAATCTCAGCTTAGCTTCAGTGCTCTGCCTCTGTGTGTCTTTACAAATGACCCCAAGCCTTTCCTTTATACTTTTCTCGTTGGAAAACCAATGGCCATGATCAGATCTTGAATCAATGGCTAGGATTAAAAGAAAGCTTGATCCGTGTGACTTAAGACAATTTCATCACATGTTTAATTAAATTCACTTTGATTATTTAAGTTCCCTAAGTTTTAACTTAGGAAATACATTATAATAATTAATTAATTTAATATCTCCTAAACCAAATGAAATTTCCCAAATCAATTTATGGGTCTTGTAGATCAAGTGTACTCTAGTCCCTTTACAAAATTTGGGAGCTAGAGCACAATTGATGCTACCCCAAATACACAAAATATCAACACTCCCTCTTAGCATCAAGGGTGTGCTCTAGCAATACATCACACTTATGCATTACATGATTTTGGGCACTAGTTCTGTGTTGTTGATGCTTGGCCTGTTGCCACTCAACTCTGCACTGCTGCTGCCAATTCTAAACTGCTGCCCATGACTCTGCCTCTGCCACTGCCACTGTAATCTTTGTACTGCAACTCCCTCTCAATATGTTGCATTTGTGCTGCTCATAGCACTGCCACTGCTGATCTGCTGCACTGCTACTTCAATTGTTGAAAGAAACAACTAAATCTCCTGCCTAATCTTTGATAGACAAGTCAGATAGACTCCATCCTCATCACTGGAGCTCCATAGGCTACAGATCTGTGTTGGCATCTGAAGGATGATGCACAACTACAGCTCTGCACTACTTAAGCAGACTCCCTCTGCACTACTGAAGTCACATCAGCCCCTTATGCTGAAATCTCTCACGTTATTGTTGCACTACGTTGTCCCTCTGAAGCCTTCTGCGTTATTGCATCTCTGCACTGCGTAAGCAGCTCCGCTCTGCGCTGCTGAAGTCACATCAGCCTCTGCGCTGCTACTACTTCTAGGCTACTACTGCTATGCTCTGCGCTGCTCCTCCCAGTCTTCAGATCTGCTTCTGCTTCATCTGTGATCTATACACCCACTACTCCATTTGTCCCGCTACTGTCTTAAGGCTGGCGTAGCTCGCATGATCCAAGAGATGAGCTGCTCAAGGATCCCACCTTACTTCTATGTAGTTTCTCTATATATCCATGTCACCCCACCTCCGTAGTTCATGAGCACTCATGGCTGCATCATCTTCTGACCCATCATCTGCCACAGCAGCTTTGGAAGAAGAGGCTTCCTTGTCCTTTTTCTTCTGAGGACAACTGCTGGCAAAATGTCCCATTTCACTACGCTGGAAGCACTTGATCTAGGAGATCCTTCCTCTTCTTTGGCTGCTTCTTCGATGCCAAGGCTGCATCTTCCTCATCTTCCTTCTTCACTTTGCTCGATCCAGAGCTATACTGCTTCTTGGTGAATCTGCGGAGTTCTTCTTGACGCAGAACTGACCACAAGTTCTCCCAATCTGGGAGGTTCGCTCTACCCAAGATACTTTGGACAAAGGTTTCCCACTCATCCGTGACTGCATTGAGAGCAGTGTTAACCATCACATTGTCTTCCACCTTAGCACCCGTTACAGTCCACTAATCTCTGATCGACTGCAGTCTGAAGAGGAAATACTCCATGTCTTCCCCCTTGGCCATCATGAACGACCTCATCTGTGTCTCGAACAGCATCTTCCTTTGGACAAATTTTCCCTCATATGGGGATATCAAGGCCTTCCACATTTCATTAGTTGTCTTCTTCTCAGCTAAATGTGGTACAATATGGTCCTTGATTCCATCAATAATCAGCCGCTTGGCATGCCCAGCAGCCTCCTTATGCTTATGAAGGAGATCTGAATCTGTCGGTGTGGCCAGAGTTTGCTCTGCATAGTCTCTAAGATTGTATGCCTCAAGGACTATCAGGATCCAGCCTATCCTGATCACGCAGTCCATGAGGAGCCATCTACTCAGAATGTGTCGGAACTTCCTTTTCTCTTTGCTAGAGAAATGGATCTAAGGCCCTTGGTGAAACAGACACCTTCTACTCCCTCTGACAACTGATTTCCCACCTTGGAAATCTGCCAAATCAACTATGATTCAGCTCTCTTTGATCCTCTGATCAAACTGCAAGTTTCTTTTGCCTAGAAACTCTCTGAGAAGCTAATCTCCTCCCACTCTTTGTCACTTGTGCTAAGGCTAAAAATTTGAAAACTTTAGAAATTTAACCCCACCAGCACCTTCTGAATTTATGCAGCTTTTCTTCAGTCTTTTCTGGATCTGACAGATTTAGATCTGCATCACATTGGTTGGCTTCAGACCAATCCAGCATTGTTTCTAAGTTGCCTCTACGCAGTAATTGTGTGGGCTTGCTAAGAGACAGCATCACCCTTCCCTCTGCGTGAATTTGCCTCTGAAAACTGTGTAGTCCCTTTAGATCTACGTTTCTGCTGCTTTTCCAACTGCTTCCTGCAGCTAGAACCTTCAGATTCTTGCTGGTGACCCTCCTAGATCTGCAATTGCTCTAATACCATGTGGAAATTTCTGAATCTTTACACTTTATGCAGAAATGATTTACTGTTAATCTGGTTATGCTCCTCCTACTTAGACAAGTTATTAACTGAATGAAATTCAAGTTAAAATCGAAGCAAAACACATAATAGATCTCCACCAATCCAGATCTAGAACAAGTTCATGCACACATAGACAAAGTGACAGTTATTTCTGGACAAATAGTCGCCGAAAAAACCAAATGCGGGAAAACCAGTCGTCTGGCTGCTGGAGGGTTTTATTATTAAGAATTTTCTGAATACAACAAGCCTGGGTTCCAAATCTGGAAATCCCGACAGAGATATAATATATCTATAGCTCACTGGCTGATCTAGGGCCAAAAAAATGATTAATCCACACCCTCAAACGATATTTACAGAACTCAGCCAAAATTAGGGCCTAGAAACCCCAGCGTTGCCCCTGAAAGCCTCTACGTCAGCCTCTGACCCTCAGCACTGCTCCGAAAATGTCTGCGTTACCCCAGACTGGGTGACGCAGGCCTTATCTGCGTAACCCCTGAGGGATTCCTACTGAAAATCACGTTGTCCTTGAGGTATTGTGTTGTCCTTGCTATTGTTGCTGCTCTCCTGCTTCTGCGCTGCCTCTCTGAGCTGATCTCTACCTCTTGCTGATTCTAGACCCTGGGATCAAATCATCCCCTTGGTCTAAATTCCCCTCTCTGCAGCTGAAACACTTCTGAGTATTCTTAGCAAACCCTGCCCTAGAATCTCAACTTAGCTTCAGTGATCTGCCTCTATGTGTCTTTACAAATGACCCCAAGCCTTTCCTTTATATTTTTCTCGTTGGGAAACCAACGGCCATGATCAGATCTTGAATCAATGGCTAGGATTAAAAGAAAGCTTGATCAGTGTGACTTAAGACAATTTCATCACATGTTTAATTAAATTCACTTTAATCATTTAAGTTCCCTAAGTTTTAACTTAGGAAATACATTAAAATAATTAATTGATTTAATATCTCCTAAACCAGATTAAATTTCCCAAATCGATTTTTGGGTCTTGTAAATCAAGTGTACTCTAGTCCCTCCACAAAATTTGGGAGTTAGAGCACAACTGATGCTACACCAAATACACAGAATCTCAACAGCTTCCACTCTTTGTGTATCCTCGATCATCCATTCCTCACCTAAGTAGGACAGCACACCTACCCATAACCATATGCAGTCTAACTTTAGACTTGAGCAATAAAATTTCAAGAATATTAGGTCAAATCATTTCTACAAAAACTGAAGCATCAGAATCGTGAAATCAAACAGTTGCACTCACCTTTGGAACTGGGGGTGGCTTGACCGAACAAGCTTTACTGAGGTCATTACAAAGAAACTTCAATAAAGCAGAACTTTGAGGCTTGCTTTTAAATATATATTCTGCAACATCAGTATCGTGATATCCAATCACCTGCATGGTATGCACAGGTTAGAAAATATCATGCTTAAAAAGCTGTATATTGCATAAAATATATACAAATTAATTTCTAATATGTTATTCACTAACCACAGAAAAGAAATAGATGCACAGATAAGGGAAAGAGCACCAAAAATTCCGAGGTATGTTGGAGACAGTGAGTTAATGTTGCATGATATTGTGGATTCTGACTGCGATGGAAATGCAGGTGGTGAGAATAGTGCTTCAAGGTTCTACTTCAGTTTGGGTTAAAGTGTGATATCCTGGTTCAGCGAGAAGTAGGCAGTGTTGGAAGAATTTGTCATTGATGTCAAAGGGTGAATGGGCTAGCATTAGTTTGATGATTTGTGTGCCCTAAAGGCATATTTCAGTAGCCTGATTCTGCCCTGCATGAGGTCCTATTTTGACCTGCCTGAGGCAGACTGCGGTGTCTCTGAGGCAGATTTTTGGCCTGCCTGAGGCCTACTTCAAGCCTGCAATATGAGACTGTTTTGGGTTTGTTTAAGCTGATCTGACGATGAATTAAAGGCATATCCAAAGGCATATTTCTGATGGTATAACCTGAGCTTAAGGATATTGATACAGGAAGTCTGAAGCAGTCCTTTGAGCATACTTTCATATTCAGACCTTGATATCTGTTTGTGGAAGTTTTGAAGTAGCTGTTTGTGGAAGTTTTGAAGTAGCCCCTGATAAGTTGTCAAGCACGCTTGGCAGAGTTTTGGAGCTGGAGCAAATCTTGAAGAACTGTAAGGCAGAGTTAGGGCATATCTGAAGCACTGTTCTAAGTAAATTTTGGCACAGACCTTTGATGATCTCAAGTAGACTTTGATAGAAGCCTTGAAGCAGACCTCTAATGAAGTAGTGAAACAAAGTTTTGAGCCATCCTTGAAGGACTGGTGAGGCAGAACAAAGGCAGAGTAAGGACACTTGCATTGACGATCTGAGGTATGCATGTTATTGATTGAACTATCTAAGGATTGCATATGACAAAGGGGCAGAACTAAAGTTGTTTGAATGTTGTTGTAATTGGGCCATTGTCCCTGGTACGAGAACCCAAGAAGATTTTGTTTTACCTTTTATTATATAAGGTGCAGGATGGTGCTAGGGAGGGAAGTTGTAGCTTCCTTCAGGAGGTTGTCACCTCCTTCCAGTGGGAGCAAGTAAATCTTGGGGTTGTAGCCCCTCTAGTTGTAGCTGGTAAATGCAGAAGTTGTAGCTTCCCTTATGTGTGTGTGTGTATATATATATATATATATATTGTGTTCCTTTGACGTGATGTTAATGTGATGTTATTGGTTAATGCTTTTGATACTAAATTGTAAAGAAAAGTGAAATACGGATTCACCCCCCCTCTTATTATTTCCAACAGGCAACAATTGCACTCAGTGTCACAAATGCAAAATACATGGCAAACAGCTCTACTAGTTTTGAAGTTATTTGGTTTCATATGTTTATTTAAGAGATGACAGATGAAATGTTGGAGCCTGCAATGATATATTGCGACAATTAAAGTCATGTCAGACTCCCTAACGATACGGTGTTTCACAATCACTCCAAGCACATAGACAGTTTGTATTATTTCCTTGGAGACAAAGTGCAAAAAGGTGCAGTCATCCTAGAGTTTGTTCCTTCAGAATCACTGGATGTAATGATCGTACAGTTTGTTCCTTCAGATTAGCTGGGTGCAAATATTTTGACAAGGATCTTGGCCATGGGGAATTTTGAGATGCGAAGGAAGAGATTGTCTTCAGAGGAGAATACTTTCCTTGCAAAGAGGGAGTGTTAGCTTTTTTTTAACTTTGTTACTCGATCAGTTTTCTTTTACGATGATGGCACTCCAGCTTCATTGCTCTTGGTCACTATGCATAAGAGGAAAGAGAGCGCAATGTATATGAGGTTGCAGGACTAGTGGAATAGAAAAAGCGCAAAACAATCATGTACGAGAGAGATGGAAAGGGTGCATGCTGGCACCAACCTTAGAATACTTCCAAAACTAAACTATTGTTCAAACTCAGCAATTTCATTCGCTTCCTTGTTTTGAAGTTTGTTTCTGCATGGAATATTGATTGTTAGAATGAAACACAGATCTGAAGGGAGTGTTTGCATCAGTTGAGGATGGCACAAATCACAAAAAGGAGTATGCATACATGTATGCCACGGAGACCCTTCAATTGGGGCGCAGTATCTCTAGCTCTTCTATCCACGGAGGAGAGCATACTTGTGGATTATATTAGAGTTATGCTTTGACTGAGTAACCTTGGGCACTTCATGCATGTGATCAAATACATTGGATCTTATTCTTCTTCCTGTTCTACTCTGTTTTAGTTTTGATCTTATGCATTGTAATTTTCTTCTTTACAACTTAAAATAAAATACATATGCAATTTGGGTGGTTACATTTAGTGTTTCCATTGTTCATAATTTCCAACAATATGTGTTTGCAAATTAACCTAGCTTAGGTTTGCTGTTTTCATTGACGTATTTCCGCTTTAAGCTACCTAGATTTTAGGGTTAGGTTTTTAGTGCAAAATCTAATTTCCATGTTTTGAAATTTCGCACTTTTTTTAATACATCTTATATGTACAGAAATATTTACATCAACACAACACAAAGCAAAAGTGTATAGACAATGGAGCTTTATTCTCTTCCTCAAAACTACTAAAGTGGAAATGAAATCAGAATATGCCACTTTATGTAGAGATTTGGCAACCTTAATAACCAAAGAACCTTTGGCCAACAACTACATATGTACCTCAACATTCCACATGGTACAAAATGCACACAAAGAACTGACCTCATTATCAACCAGCCTAATCTTAACTCCGGATCTACCAAATGCCAAGAGGGATCAAACCCCTTTTCACTCTAAAAGAGGTTTGCATCTCAAGAGATTTGATCCCTCTCAGCGCTCGGTAAATCTAGAGTTAAGATGGATCTAGGCTGGTTTAATTTCCCCCTTTAAATAGGCCATATTCCACATGAATACCATGGGTTCTCAATACCATGGATCAATACTATGTGTCATTTTTAATTTTATTATGTTATTTTTATTTTTATTTTATTTTTTTTGACGGAGTCAAAATGTTTACATTATATTACATTACAACATCTCTACCGGTAACCATACTGGGCTGGAGAGCGCCTCTCGGCGCAAAAACAAGCCTACACTAAATATTCTAGAGGGTATACAGAGCAGAAGTCCTCAATGCCAAATCAAAACAAATAGTTGTAATCACCAAGTAGAGTTGCCCACCAATGAATCCTTCCTTGAGAAGCACTGACTACTGGTCCTGAATGTACTTTGAAAGTTCTAACCTTTCTTCACAAAGGAACAATCCAAGAGCATGTGTTTCACTGGCTCCGAGTATTTGCAAACAGGACAGAGAACATCAAAAAGCCCACTCTTTGCCAACCTGGCCTTGGAAGGGAGCCCCACTAAATAACCTGCAATTTGTAGGATAGTCGATAGACCACACACTATGTGGTCGAAGAATACACCTGTCCTCCAAATCTGTGGACATCCAATGCGCATTGAGGACAGGGACCAGTGCACAACCTTGATGCAACATGGAATAACCTCTGTGAGTTACACTGCTGGTTGAGGCAGCCAAAACTCTACCCCCAATCCTATCAAAATGGCCCTAATGCTGCAAAATTCATGTTGGATGGTTCCTCAGGGATAAGCCCAACAAGTTCAGCAATAGTTGGTCGATCTTAGGAAGCAGAGTATACCAATCCTTCCACAAACATGCCACAGAATCCCTTAGATCCTGCCAAAAGAATATGCCCTTCATACTCAAACAGCAGGATTGGAAGACAGCAGCAGGTTTGGTAAGATGGAATACGGATGGCAGAAAAACAGGTTAGGATTTGGCATGACGACCTATTTGGAGTTAAATGTAACAAGGTTCTTCTATTGCAAGGATTTAAATTTTATACTTTTACCCTTATACTTCATCTAAATTTTCAATTAAAAAATCAAAAAATCCCTCTCCTCCTTGCAGCTTTTTGTTATCTATCAGGGACCAGGGTACATTAATTTCTGAACTTCAATGTGTTTCATTATGTTTGTCACTGCTATTGCTGATTTTTGAAACCACAAAAGTCTTAGAGCTTCCCACGAACCACTTGCAAATCCAAAAAGGATTATTTGATACACACATTTTGTAATTTTGTGTGTTTCTAATAAGTTTTATATAACTAAAAGCCTGCCTCCAATTATAATACATATTATGTTGTTAATAGATCAAGTACTAACAGTTTTTTAATAGATTGACAATACGCGTATTTGGAGATGATCCAACTAACTATGATGGCAACAGAGATAATCTTCGAGAATGTCAACTGTAATTTCAAGTGCAATAGCACAATGGAACCATGAAGAGATATTGAATGACTGTATACTATCTCTCACAAATTTCTGTGCACGATGGGTAGGTTTCTAGTTGCATGCACTATTATAGTAAAGACATCAGGGATTTTTGAGCAATAATAGTGCTCAATAAGGCTTTTGTGAGAGTACCCATCTTCCAGTAACAAGAGATGAACATACAAAATCTGCCCATTTACATTAATCTGACATAAAACAAAATGCCAACCTAGCAGCATGGTAGGTTTTTAGGATTGACCAGGGACCATATTGTGGATGGACCAAAGATTCCTTAAAGTTCTTAGCAGTGCAAAGCATACATTATTCCTTAAAACTGCTCTAGGTCTAACTCTAAAAGAAAAGGATGATCATACCTCTTGGCAAGTTCGTTCTATGGTCTTGCACTCTGCATTACAATCTCCCTCTTGCTCTTGTTCAACAAGCTGAATCAACCAGAAGTATGAGCACATTATCATGATTGGTAAAGTTTAAATGCATATACAACAATCATATCAAAGGATTTTAAAATTTACAAGACATTCTCCCCAAGAGTGCAACCAGTATGAAGCGATGAAACTAATGAACTATTATAGAATGAAAAGCATGATAAGATTAAAATTTCTCCAGGTAAGTTCAACTTCTTTATATAAAATCACTTCACAGATAAGGATTGTTTTGACTCGAATGCTTCAACGGTACTACATTCTAATCACTCAGAAGGAAATGTAGAGCAAGATATGTTGAACACGGGAGCTTCGCACCATAAATATTAATTGGAAAGAATGGAATTTAAATGCATCCAAATATTTTGTGACAGAAAAAGCATAGGATGAAGCTATGCCTGGAGTATATACTGTATATACCATCATGGAGCCAAGAGAATAAAACCATAAATGATATGGCAGGTGTTACAAAGCAACTTAAGAGATGAATTAGTATGTATGATTCAGGATGTGATTGATTCATTTAATACCACAGTTGCACATGTTTCACGGAACGCTGAAACAATCAGTTAGCATAAAAAAAATATCTGCAACAGGTATACAAAACAAAGCTAAGAGGAGATAGAATGCTATTGAAATTGCCATCCATCCATGCTAAAAACTTATCATATTTGGCATCAATAGCAAAAAATCAATAGCATCAAATTTAATGATTGACAAAACAAAGTGGAAAATATTTAAGATCCAGATATGTATTAGCTGGTTTTTTAGGAACAAATTCCTACGGACAACTTGCTCACCCTTGAATAGAAGATTTATTAACATTTTACTGGATAACGTACACTTTCATAGACACCAAGTAGTCAAGATAAAGAAGTCATAACTAAATTGTACAATGAAATCATCAATCATAGGAGAAACTGGTCCTTGGTGAAGAATTGAAATCCAGTGCATCAGTGGGTTACAAACCAATGTTGCGAACATCGGCATCGGGATAAAATCGGAAAGGGTCTGGAAAACCAAAAAATCGTAAAAATCGGGAAAACACTGGTAACAAATTGGCAAACATCGACAAAATTAAGATACCATAAAAATATCTTTAAGGATCGGCAAACATCGGCTAGGCAAAAAATCGTGATTTCGAGATAAAATCGGGATGTTATCGGGATGTTCGCAACACTGGTACACAGGAAGAGATGGTAGCAGTGTGGTGTTCTGATCCATCCAATGTGAAAAATCTACACCCCAAATGATTGGTTGCCATTTACCATACAGTCAACTACACTTAGGAGCTTAAATTTGTTTAAAGGTCTCAGAGTCTCAGACTTCTGGACTTTGATCCCTTATTGCTGTTATGTAGTTTGTATAAAATTTAGTTTGTTAGTAAGATAAGATAACTATATTAATGTCTGACAAATGACCACAAAAGTAGGAAAATGCCACTGAAGAGTACAACCAGTATGCACTATGAATATAATGTGGAAGTGCAAGCACAACTCCTAGAAATGCCAAAAATAATATAAAGAAGGAAAACTACATAAATATAACATAAGAACATATGTATAAAACGGAGACAAAGGTGCAGTAATAAAAAACACTAACTGAGTTTGGACAACTCAAGAACCTGTCAAGAGAGAGAGAGAGAGATCGGATGATGAGGCCATTGATGCCAAGCTCTCCTGAGTTTGATTGTCAAGTGCGAGGGGGAAGAACATAGTACTAGCTCACTATCGGAGTCCTCTGGAACCATAAGGGAAACTGACCATATGATGTTGGGGGGAATGTAAGAGCAAAGGTAACTCCTAGCATCCAAGGTAGAAAGAAGGAAACTCCAAATGGATCTTTGGCTGCTCCTCTGGGTGTGGGAGGTATAACAGGTGGGAGGTGCTCTACTCTGAATTTGTTTGGAGCTGATCTCCCTAATGCTTTGAGAACATCTGTCTTGATGTATGAACTAGTATCACCAAACTCGTCTTGCTAATATCAATTGGCCTTCCAAAGGGGGAGGCGGAGGAGAAACCCAAGGTCTCAACATTCTATTGTTTGGTGCACTCTGGAATATTGCCTACCATTTATTGCTCCGAACTGACGAATCAGCAAGGAAGTATGAATTACTGGATTGGGTCATCTCGGGACAAGGCATGATGCATAGAAACTAATATCTAGGGCAAAAGATCTCGCTAATGAAGAGGGATAAGCATCTTTGGTTCTGGAAACAAAAGAAAGTAAAGAGGGAGCCCCATGAGTGCCTATGGAGGCAATGATAGTGTCCTATGATCTCATAGTATAGGGAACATTGAAAAATAAGGTGCATCTCCGTCTCCAGCTCCTGAAGGTGGCACACCTAGCAAATCCTATCAGATCGTGGTATATGGTGATATGTCTCTATCATGATTCGATGGGAGAGGACTCGAAGCTATCTCAAAGGGATCCTAAGCGAAAGAATCCAATGCTTGTGCATAAAAGGGGGTCAACTAATGATGCAATCCCACAATTCCAAAAAGTGTTGTAGTTCGAAGGACATCTATGAGCCCAATCTCATTGAAGGTGAGGTCCAGGTGATCCAAACATACAATCTATAGATATCCTCTCCAATGGCTTGATTGAATACCTATCTAGTCAACAAGAGATGGCTCAATGCATCAAGCAAGAATCCGAACTAAGGAAGCACTCTAGCGAAATAGTAATCAACTAGAGAAGCTGAGACGCCTCTAAGAACCAACCCCATGCCAAGCCCGAGGGAGGAACTAAATCGAGAGTCTCTAAAGGCAAAGTGCAAAGTAGGGATAACTCTCTCTCCTAATGGAAGAGTCTCTGAGAGATCGGACCTTATGAAGGACAGAAACCAACCAGAAAATTACCTCTAGGAGGAAAGGGTGGACACTAAACTCTACCTAGATGATGGGATACAAAACTATTTTCTTACATTGGAATGATGATGTACCTGAGAAGCAATGTCTGTACTCCCTCTAACCTAGTCTAATCTGCCTACAACAAGCTCGGTCGTCGGATCTCGAAGCCATAAAGAACTATAGGTCAAATAATTTCCTCCATGAGTTTAGTCAAGATGTCTCTCAATGAGGGCTAGAGAACCATACCCATTACTAATCCAAGGTTGGAGGGCCTACTGCAACACCAAAGCAAGGTCCCATGAACTATACTCCCAGGATAGTGTAAGTTGTGGTGATCTCAATCTTTATCCCTCGGTAGAAGACATGTAAGCCTATATAAGAGAGCTCTTTGACATAATGAAGATCAAAACCTTGGATTTGCCCAAGTTGATTGTCAACAGTTGGAGGTCACAAAAACTAGCCAATGCATCAATCTATCTTTGTAAACCCTCAAGAGTAGAGGTCAACAAGACAAATTCATCAATGAATAGGAGCAAGGAAATCCAACACTTCATGTAGATGACAACCATCCCCCTCTTGGATATGCTCATGGAGGAAAGACTCTAACTCATTGATATAGATCCCAAAGAGGGTCGATGAGAGGCCATGTGCCATCATGAAGCATCCCAAGACTGACACATTTAGTCTCATGATAGCTGCACGCGAGGTCTCAAATATGCCAATTTCACGAGATGTTTGGAATAATGCCTGCCTCGATGCTAGTCAAACACTTTCCAAAAGTCTATGAAGCAACTGTAAACCTTCGAAAAATGATGACGATCCCTCTCAATAATGGCTTGGAGTGTGAAGATGTGATCAATCATCTGGTAATTGGGGCAGAAATCTGCCAATCCTCTAGCCCTAAAATATGACAGCTCCCCATCTGGTAATTGGGACAGGAATCTACCAATCCCCTAGCCCTAAAAGATGACAGCTCCCCAGTTCCTAAAAAAGCCGCTAATGTAGGACTCTAGAGTAAACCTTAGATAATGTATGACTCACCATGATAGTCTAGTAGTTGTTTGGATCATAATCGCTCTCCAACTCATGGATCGGATGAATAATGTGTCTGGTCCAGTGGAGGGAGGCCTAAACATACCACATGATTACATAAATCAGCAATATGGGAATCAAGGGACCAGACGCCATGCTTAAGGAATTCGGCTTCGAGCCCTTCCTCATCAATTGCTTTGTTAGCACACATAACTATGATTGCTCGCCTAATGTCCCGCTTATAAAAAAGTTGGCAAGCAAAGTGGGGGAGGAGACGCGGGTGGGAGGTTGTCCAGTAACATTGTATGGAGAGGTGGTGTGGGAAAACATGGTTTGGGGATCAATGTAAACAAAATGGTATGGAATGGAGGAAAAAGGGCTCAGCAAAAGGCTTTTCAGGAGTAGCAGAGGGCATTATAAAGTTTACAACGAAGGAGGTTACGATGTGTTTTTTAGAGGTGAGGGGAGGAAGATGGGTCGTGACAAAAAGTAGAGTTGGGGTAGGAGTCAAGGGTTGCTTCCACGAGGATCGAGGAAAGTATCTCATATTTGGTTGTGGTTGTTTCTAGTGACCTGAAGAAGAAAATGGTGGGAAAGCAACTCTTTAAAGCAAGTGGTGTAAGATATGATGTAATCCCTATCAGAAACGAAGGTGGTGCGAGGAGGTGGCAAGGTAGGATGGGCAGCGGGGGAAGGAGGAGGAGAAGTGGTCATGGAGAATGACGAGGGAGTGGCCTGCCAAGGGAAGGTGAGAACTAAGAGGAATATGTCGATTGGTCGGGGCATAGCCGACATTTGCCTACCCGCTGTGGGGGAAGCAAGTAAAAGTTATTGACCCTAGAAAATAGGGTATCCCATTCAAGATGAGTAAGTCATGGGATTCACCCAACTATACGAGGTGTCTCCCATAAGTTGTGAGAGATTCATTCCTATCCTGCAAAATCCTACAAAGACCCATTGTCTCTGGATCTAGCTCCTAGAGGCAAAATGTGTCCTCAGCTCTATCATGAAGGGTTACCTATAAGTCTCTCGTGCGGTCAATGATGTCACTGAAAATAAGTGTTGCTCTTATTGTGATATTGTCGAAATTATTGCAATTATATTGCAAAAACTAACCTCGACAATAATATCAATAGTATATATCGTAATTATTTTCCCTATTGAAATTATCGTGATAATTTAGGTAATTATCACCCAAACTCTGTCATTATCACTTTCTAACCAAAATCTTGGTCATTTAACTCTCATTTTTTAAAAGTGAGTTACGGGATAAGCTCTAAGGATATTGTGACTATTTTCCATCAAGCAAACAAGGGGAAATATGTTGCCTTCATTTTCCATGAGTCGTCTCATAAGATACATAACATAATAATTGACGGTAATTTTAAATTCTTAAAGTAAAAGCGATATTCTTCTTTATCTTTTATTTTCATCCTTTTACTTGAATTTCTGACATTACCGATAATTGTTTTACCATGTTTTGGAATGGTTCCAACCTCATTGGATTCCATCTAAAGAAGGTAGAATTTTAGATCCCACTCAAAATTCAACAAACCTAACAATTTTCAGGATTTCAGGAATGCAATGTTTCTACTAGGCTCTATAATGTATGAAGGTATGGAACTAACATTGAATTAAGTGCACCAAGCCCTCTATTTACCTCAATGTCCCATTGAACTACTTTTGTGGTCATTCGTTGGAATAATAAAATTATCTTATCTTATTTGTCATGACCCTAGTAAAAATGTATCCTTTGCTCAAGCAAAAGCATTGATTGGGCATGTCAAGTTTTCTCTACTTATTATAATATTTATAGGGTGATATTGATGGGCAAGATCCCAATATATGCAATGATTTTGATGATATGTAGCTATTTAGAGCCCTCTTTGTTAATGTATTTTGATTGAAAAATGGATTGCACTTGACGTTATTTTGGTTATATGCACCCTTGCTCTATAAATAAAAAACTTAGCATATTTGTGTACAATTGTTTGGATTCATAAGATGCACATGAATGATATGTTCTTTTCGAAATTTGAATACTGTATGTATTTTTTGGTCAACCAATCATTTGGTCCAATTCTAATAAACATTGTTGAGGATGTTGTGACAATTTTCCATCAAACAAACAAGGGAAAAAACATTGTTTTCATAGCCAAGATTCATCTCATGAGATACATTTATTTTTGTTTTGATGTGATTTTGTATCACCCTGTCAGATTTATGACTCAGGACAAATATCATATTTCAATATTGATATCTGATGTACCAATTGACATCTTCTACAGCTTACATATCAATTTTATTTTCATATTTATGTGGCAATGTGTTTGTATGATGTTGATGTTGCTTTAGAAGTTCAAGAATTGATTAGAAAAGAGGATTACTTTTGTATGTTCTTAAGTCTCCCAATATTTTCCATAATATTGTCGATAATTTAAATTTCGAACACCCAATGATAAATTTCTAATAATGATTTGTATTTTCTTAAGTCTCCCAATATTTTCCCTAATATTGTCGATAATTTAAATTTCGAACACCAAATGATAAATTTATAATAATGATAAATGTAACATTGTTGAGAAGAATGACCTCCCCGTGAATGGAATAGTGATGAATGGAATAGTGGGTGTAAATTTTTGTAGATGTTCTATGCTAGGAGCAATTTTACTTTTCTCACAGCAATCATACAAATAGTTAAGCAAAATGCAGATAGAACATATAAGTGGATCTTACAGAAGACAAATCAGAAACAGGAAAAATGTGGTGGTTCACATATTGGTCACCGTGATGCTTCAACCAGCAAAGTCTCCTTGGTCAGCCAGCCCAGCATGTGTCACAACAGTCCTCCAATCAGCAAACGAGTCAACCCAAGTCAACTCCAAAAAGTCAACGCTGTCTTGAAAAAGTCAACGCAGGGGCAGCAAGCTAAAAGTCAACGCAGCAGCAAAATGGTCAACCCTTTGACCTCGATTTCTGTGCCAAGTAGTACGGCCTTCTAAAATCGAACTTCCCACAAGTTTTCAGCCCAATCGGACCATGCGTTGACCAAAGTCAACGCCGGTCAAACTTTCTGCGAAACCCTAGCTGCAGAAAATCGTCCTTCAACTCAGCCGTACTGTTTTGTCCTTCTTCTCCTTCACACGTGTGGCTGAACTCGACCTCCAAGGAGCTCGTACTAACTCAGATGAGAGAAGATGTTGTGAGTTGTGTTGTGATGAAATGCTCTCCAACTTTGCCTGTGTTTATATCCATCATTGGGGCGTGTGACACATCTGCTGGGGGCATGCAACCTTAAGGCCGACCTGCACATATAATTTATTAAGAATAATAAATTCAAAATAAATGTTCTGCTCATCGGATTAAGACATATTATATATGGATTTTACACCTCTCCGAAAGAGGATTCCAACAAAAATATTAGCCTCTTAATCCGAGCATCATAACATGGAGTTTGGACCTAGTTGTCCAAATTTAACACTCCCTCTCAACTAGGGAGAACTCCATCCATCAGTGCAATCAAACATCGTGCGTCATCCCGACGTAACTTGCTTTGCTGGCCTCTTTATTTCAGAACAGAAGTGGGTCAGTCACAAAGACATCATCCCCCGACTGACATAATTAGTCCAAAGGTTCCAAACCTCTATCAAACTCATGAAGAGTATCCAACCAACCCAAAGTTGGTTCATCTGACCCGAAGTCAGGCAGAGGTCCCAGACCTCACTAAACTTGATCCCAGATCAAGTGGTTGGACCGTGCCATCCTAGAGAGAGAGTACGGCAATCTCTGATGCGTCCATCAGTCTTTGCTAATAGTCTCTAGCTTTTCCCACCTCATTGGCCAAATGAGAGGTACTTCCCATGAGCCCCGAACTCAATGGGTAGGATGCATACGGGGCACAGATAAATGAGAGGCGAACCAGCTCAATAATCACAAGGGTGGGGCAGAAGCATTATGAGTGCTTATAGCTCCGAGAAGCTATCCCCAAAGCCCCCCAGAGCTCCCAGAGCTCATCGTCCAACAGGACCCACATCATAAGGTCTTTCCACGACACCAAGACTCTCACGGAAGGTTAGGAACTTGACCTTCCCCAGGGGCTTAGTGAGAATATCCGCGACCTGCTCATCAGTTCCTATATGATCGAGCCTTACGGCGCCTCGCTGTACCATATCCCGGATAAAGTGGTACCGATATCAATATGCTTGGATCGGTCATGGTACACAGGATTCTCAGTCATACGAATCCTAATTTCGATTATCTCGTAGTATCACAGTGGTATTCAGCACATGTCCAAACATGGACCACTAAAGAGCTTCCGCAACCAAACCGTCTACAACAAGCCATAATACAAAGAATGTATTCACTTCCGCGTGCTCAAAGCCACCGACTTCTCGCTTCTGTCACCCATGAGATCGCGTAACCAAGATTGAAGCAGCATCCAGATGTGCTCTTACGATCCACTACACCCATGTACCTAACCTGCATCGCATATCTACCTTATATCACAATTTCATAAAGGTATCTCTTTACCATGGTTTATCGTGCCCCGAAGATACCTCAAAAGATTCTTGGCACCAACCCAGTGAAAATGATGAGGCTCAACCATCCGTTGACTCAAAGTGTTCACTGCAAAACATATGTCCGGACGGGTGTTCACTAAGAACATCAAAGCTCCTATGAGTTGACGATACTCAGTAGGATTGGCCAAGATAGGCCTAGCAGCGCTGCCACTCAACTTCTTAAAGTTGAGTTCCATCGGTGTCGACACGGACTTACAGTCCACCATCCCAAATCTTTCCAGAAGCTTCACAATGTATTTTCATTGAGAAAGGAAAATCTCTCCAGGTCTCTCGCCGTACCTGTGCCCAGAAGTAGTGCATCAATCCTAGGTCCTTCATCTCGAACTCGAAGAACAGCCCCTCATATCGATGAACAGAGGGTCAAGACTGCTAGGAAGAGGTCATTCACATACAACACTAGAATGGAGAGGTCGCACAACCTTGAAGTAAAGGTTCGGATCAAGACATTTCGAGTGAAGCCCAGCCTTCATCAAGTAACTATCCATCCCTCTACGTACCAAGCTCGGTGTGCTTGCTTTAACCCATAGAGGGCTTTCTTCAACCCGTGACATGAGTGTCTCGATCCGAACTTCAAATCCCGCAGGTTGTTCCACAATCGGAACATTCCTATCGCACCGTTTAAATCCCCTGACATCCATCCTGAAGAAGACTCCATCTTGCGTAGGCAAAGAAGGGCTATGATTGATCGGATGGTGGTATATCGTGCCACAGTAAACATGTCATCATAGTCTATACCTTCCTCATAGGCAACGAATCTTGCCTTGAACTTTTCAGCACTTCCATCAGATCCATGCTTGATCTTGTAGAGCCATTTCGAGGTGACAACTGCTTTGTCCTATGGTCTTGGAACTACATCCCATACATCATTCTTCATAATGGACTCATACTCTTTGTGCATAGCATCCTTCCAGACTTGATGCTTTACGACTTCCTCAAAAGGATCCAAGGTCGATTGTACAATAGTACTCATGGCTGCTAGATACCCTTGGTATCTACAAGGCTTCTTGCTTTCTCGGAATGTCCCCCTTGGGGCAGCATGACCCTCAGCATCTTCGAGGGTGTCCCCGAGCCATGATGGTCTCTTTCCCAGTGAAGGAGATGGATCGATAGGGTCCATTGGTCCTTCAATATTAGGCATTGTCTAGGTCCATTGGTCCTTCAATATCAGGCATAGTCTCATCCTGGGGTTCTTCCAGATTTCCAGGCCTTTCTTCATGATTTTCTCCAGATCTAGGAAGATCTACTACTTTCTTCAGGGAAGCATCTTCGTCAAAAGTGACATCATGGCTTATCTCTACTTCCCTTTGACCAGGCACATAGACTCTATATGCCTTAGAAGTCTCACTGTAGCCCACAAACATTCCTTTCTTCCCAGTAGCATCCAGCTTACTTCTCTTTTCTTTCGGCACATGAAAATAGACAGAACATCCAAAAATTCTAAAATGTGAGACATCAGGTTTCTTACCAGAGAAAACCTCTTCGGGAGTTTTGGAGTCCAAGGCGGAATGAGGCCATCATTTTGAACACTGCACATACAAAGATTTATGCCTTCTCCCCACAGAAACTTCGGTAGACCCCGGTCACATAGCATGGCACGAGCAGCTTCCACAATAGTCCTATTCTTGCGTTCAGCAACATCATTCTGCTCAAGAGTATATGCAGTGGTAGTCTCCCTCTTAATGCCAGCTTCTCTGCAAAAGTCTTTGAACTCATTTGACTCATATTCAGTGCCATTGTCGGTCCTCAAAATCTTGATCTTCTTTCCGGTCATATTTTCCACCAAGGTTTTGAAGGTACGGAACCACATGAAAGCCTCATCCTTCTTCTTCAAGAAGTATATCCAGGTTTTGCGAGAGAAGTCATCAGTAAATGTCATATAGTAAGAACATCCCCCAGGGATGTTACGGGTAACATACCAGAAAGATCAGAATGGACCAGTTGCAATATATCAGATGTCTTTGTGACACTTGAGGGGAAAGGTCCCCTTGTATGTTTTCCTTCAGCACAGCCCTTACATACACCTTCATGATTATTTCCAAAGTCAGGCATCCCTGTCACCACTTTCCTTGCTTCGGGAAGGGCCTTGTAATGAAGGTGTCCAAATCTTCGGTGCCATAGTTCGGTTTGTCGGATAGTATCACAAGTCATAGCTCCCAACGGACTCCCTCCAACCCGGTAGAGTGTACCAACTCTAAAACCAATTGAGATAGCTTCCTTGAAGCTTTCCTTCCACATGAGCACCTTTCCATCAGAGAAAGTTACATTGAATCCTTTGTCTTCCATGGCAGATACATACACAAGGTTCTTCTTCAATTTGGGTACATAGAGTACATCTTGCAAACGGAGGACTTGACCTTGGGACAAGTGGAGGGTCACAGTCCCGGTCCCTTTCACAGGATAAGTGGCATTATCTCCAAGGATAATTTCTAGATTAGTATCCCTTTCAACCATGTCAGAAAGTGCTTCCTTGAATCCGGTGATGTGTCTTGAGGCACCACTATCGATTAGCCAGACATCCATAGTGTCGGGCGGAGATGCAGCTGAGAGAGCAGATATAAGAATATACTCATTTCTTTTATCAACAACATTAGACTCCTCATACCTGGTATTTCTGGACCTTTTAGAAGGTTGATTGTTTCCACCAAAGTGAGCCTTCCTCTTTCCTTTGGATTTGTCATTTCTTTGATTCCCATTCCTTCGGTTGTTGTTGTTATCGTCACTATCGGGAGAATCCTCCTTGAAGGGGCATTCTCTAGCATAGTGTCCAGGCCTATGGCAGGTGAAACATTTTCCCTTTTTCTCTTGAGTCTTTGTCCTTCTTTTGTCCTTAGAACCACCAGAGTTCTTCTTTCGGGAATGAGCACCATAGGCAGCATTTCTTTCATTATCAAATTCCTTCATCCTTGTTTCTTCTTGCATACATCTTGACAGAAGCTCATCAAAGTTAGAAATGGTATTATTGTTGAGAATGGTAGTTGTGAATACTTGCCATTCATATGGAAGTCCTCCAAGTGCGGTGAGAACCATCTCACGATCAGCTATTGTCTCCCCAATAGCTAGCAGATTGTTCCTTGTTTCGGTCAATTTCAGAAAGTAAGTTTGAACAGACTCATCCCGGCCGTTCTTCATATTCTTCAACTTGTTCTTGAGGAATAGCACTTGGTTCACATTGTTTACCTTGAACATAAGGATCAATTTGTCATACATCTCCTTGGATGTGCCTAGTTCAGATATATAGGCAACCAGGCTCTTATGTATGGATTCCCTGATCAACAGCTTTGCTCTGATTTCTCCCTTCTTATACTTGTTTCTAACAGCAGCGGTAGCATTGGATGGAGGTTCTTGAATCTTCCCCGTCACATGATCCAAGAGATCATGATCTTCCAATTTGAGATCTAGTATCATCTTCCAGGCATGGAAGTCATCCCTTCCAGTCAGCTTGTCATTCTCCTTGAATTCAAGACTAGTGGAACCCATTTCTTCCGGTGATGATTGCTAAAGATAGAGTTTGTCTTCACCTCAGCTCCGATACCATGTAAATTTTTGTAGATGTTCTATGCTTGGAGCAACTTTACTTCTTTCACAGCAATCATACAAATATTTAAGTAAAATGCAGATAGAACATATAAGTGGATCTTATAGAAGACAAATCAGAAACAGGAAAAATGTGGTGGTGCGTTACGGCGGTCAACAGGATGCTTCAACCAAAGAAAGTCTTCTTTATTTCCACCAACCTGCGCATGTGTCACAACAAGCCCTCCAATCGCAAACGAGTCAACCCAAGTCAACTCCAAAAAAGTCAACGCTCGTCTCCCGAAAAGTCAACGTAGTGGCAGCAAGCTAAAAGTCAACGTTACAGCAGATTGGTCAACCCTTTGACCGATTTTCGTGCCAAGTAGTACGGCCTGCAAAATCGAACTTCCACAAGTTTTCACTGTCTTATCTTCACAAAAGGATTCAAAGTCAACGTCAAGCCAAACTTTCAAAACCCCAATCGCGTAAAAACTGCCCCTCCAACTCACCGCATCGTTTTGGTCCTTCTTCCTTCACACGTGTATGGTAACCCGCTCCAAGGAGCTCACTAACGCAAAGGAGAGCAGAAGATGTTGAGAGTTGTGTTGTGATGAAATGTTGCCTAACCTCGTTCGTGGTTATATCCACTGGCTGGGGCGTGTGACACATCTGCTGGGGGCGTGCAACCTTAAGGCCGACCTGCACATATAATTTATTAAGAATAATAAATTCAAAATAAATGTTCTGCTCATCGGATTAAGACATATTATATATGGATTTTACACCTCTCCGAAAGAGGATTCGAACAAAAATATTAGCCTCTTAATCTGAGCATCATAACATGGAGTTTGGACCTAGTTGTCCAAATTTAACAGTGGGGGATGTCCGAATAAAGATCAAGGAAAGGGTCTCCCCTCAAACTCCCTATGCAATGCAAAATGTGACAAAGGTGGAAGGAAGTAGTGAACTGCAATGTAGATTTCCCAGAGGGGTAACTGAAATCCAATGGGTAAGTGGAGTGCAAACACAGGTAAAGATATGGTGGCAGTGTAGCGTTATGATCCACCCAATGTGAAAAATCTAACATGCCCCAAATGATTGGTTGCATTTACCATCGTTGAAATTCTAATGTTTTATGCAGAAACAATTATTTATTCCAAAAATTTCTTTCTACTGCAATATTGGTTAAATTGTAGATAGCACATAAACCAAATGCATAATAGAAGACAGCCAAGAAAAAAATGAGACACGTAGAATTTAGGTCCAATGACCAGCGCAAAACCCACAAGGGGAAAAGTCAACCAGATTCTTCTTCTATTAGATATCAATTGTACAACAAAGATACAGAGGACAATGAGAGATCAAGAGAATGAGTAAGTTCACCCAAACATGAACAAGTTGTAGTATGAAGATCACAGGTAGCAGCAGCAAGATGCAAACACTGAATCAACCTTCTTTTCAACTGAATTAACTCTGAAACACTAAAGCACTAAATCAACCTTGGCTCACCAAGTTCTGCTCTTACTCTCCAAGTCTCTCACTCTCACAATCTTCTTCAAGTCTCTCCAACTCTCTTTCTCAAGTTCGAATTCTTCTTTCACAATGCACAAGTAGTAGTAGCCAGGTGAGAAGACATGAGACACATATAAAGAAGGAGCAACGACTTCTTGTCATAAAGGACTAACACACATGCCTTGAGGAAGAGTAACATATGCCATTTAGGGGAGTGTAACTCATGCCACTAAGGAAAGAAACGGATGCCTTAGTAACTTATGCCATTAAGGAGAGGTACACGTGCCTTGATAACTTATGCCATTAAGAAAGGAATGCATGTCTTAGTAATGTATGCATTAGTTAAGGAGAGTGTAACATGTGCACTAAAGAGAGAGTAAGAGGAATCTTTTATGACATGCCTTTAATGAGTGTAAGAGGAATATGCCATGCCTTTAATGAGTGCGTAAGAGAATGTGTAATGAATCATTAAGAGAGAGAAAGAGTTACATAGTGCCATGTGATTCATTGAGAGAGATGCAAAGTGATTGAGGTGATGAAGGTAAGGTGAGTTGTAATTCCTTTTAATAATAATATCATAATATCATAAAGGAGAATAATAATATTGATGATTAAGTCGAAATTGAACTATTAGGATTGATTAATGATAAGTGATTTTCCTTCGACCATGCATGATTACCAATTGATGCAAGGTGATTTACTATTTTTGGAAAGTCATAGTTGAGATGCTAGACATGAATTACTATTTTTAGAAAGTCACTCCAGAATTGTCAGAAATGAGATTTTATCCCGAATATAGTGATATTTAATCTCAATGTGCTCAGACTTGTCATGGAACACAAAGTTTTCTGCAAGTCGAATCCCACTCTTATTGTCAGAGTAAATTACTATTATATCTAGGACATGATCAAACATCTCTCCAAAGAGCTTCAGCAGCCATACTGCCTCACAACTAGTCATGCTAGCAACAATGTACTCAGCTTCAGTCGTACTAAGGGCTAAAGACTTTTGTTTTTTGCTCATCCAAGATATCATGG
The DNA here is from genome assembly GCA_034641835.2 of Pinus albicaulis. Taxonomy (NCBI): domain Eukaryota; kingdom Viridiplantae; phylum Streptophyta; class Pinopsida; order Pinales; family Pinaceae; genus Pinus; species Pinus albicaulis. The sequence goes on from CM076582.1 coordinate 138,838,864, forward strand.
CAGATCCCAAGCTAATGTAGCATCCAAATGTGTTCTTTCTGTCAGCAGAGTTACCAGCCCAATCAGCATCAGAGTACCCATGTAGTGTCACATCTCCGGCAATATATCTCAATCCAAGATTAATGGTCCAATGCAGGTATCTTAGCACATGCTTTGCAGCAATCCAGTGTGCATGTGATGGCTTAATCATATATTGGCTCAGAGTATTGACCGCCAAACATATGTCTAATCTAGTGTTCACTAAGAACATCAATTCCCCAATCAGTTGTTGATACTCAGAAAGATTTGTCAAATCAAGACCTGCAACTTCAATACATAATTTCTTGAAATTCATTTCCATTAGAGTATTCATGGACTTACATTCTGTCATAACAAATTTTTCTAGTTGCTTGGCAACATATTTTCCTTGAAAAAGGAAAATCTCACCAGGCCTTTGACATACCTCTAGGCCTAGAAAGTAGCACATCAAATGAAGATCTTTCATTTCAAACTCAGAAGCTAACTCCCTCTTACAGTGGAGGATAAGAGGTTCTCCACCAATCAAGAATAAGTCAACAACATATAAGACCAAAATCAAAGGCATACCTTTGGACCGTAAAACCAAGCTTCATCAAGAAGTTATCAACACGGGCATACCATGAGAAAAATCGTTTGAAATGCAGCGACCAGAATTAATTCTCCTAACTGATTAACAGTTTATTAATGTTCTGATTAATAATGAATTAATCACATTTCAATTTCTTCACCAAATAAAATAAATGTTGCGGAAATAAAATGCTGGAAACTGAAAAAAGCTAGCACACACACACAAAAATTATGACACCGTTATTTTGGACAAGTGTCCTTGAAAAAACCCAGTGTGGGAAAACCGGTGCAGCAGTGAGGGTTTTATTATTATTCAGCAACATAAATTCTTAGTACAATAAAATGGTCGCCAAACTTGGCAATTCTATCCAAGAGAAATACTGGAAAAATTGACTGAGGGAAATTTTACCCTCGCTCCAAGCAATCCTGGCTCAATCTCAACTCACAACTAGCTCCAACTCTGCCCCTGCGTCAACCTATGCATAGTCCCTTGTACGCTCAGCCCGGAACTCCCTTTGAATCAGACGTCTTGTCAAGCCCTCTGGAAATTTTCCTAGCCTCTGACACCTGAAACGACCTTCCCTTCAGCGAAATCGAACTACCTCTATGAGGCTCTGTGCAAACCCCTGCGCAGCCTCCTGGAGCTGAAACTCGACCTCCTCTTCTGACTCTTTCGAAACAAGAAACTCCTCCGAAAAATCTCTACGTTGCCCCTCTACCACCTGCTACTCGATCACTAGCCACTAGGAAATTGAATTGCCTTGATCACTGAGTATCTACACTGGTGTGCTCTCCATCTACCCATCGACCTCTTCTTATAATCTCTAGTTGGGACTCCAACGGCCAAGATCAAAACTTAATCGATGGTTGAGATCATCTCCAAGTCGATCCATGTGAGTTTATAAGGAATTCTCACCTTTCTCAATTAATTACTATTAATTAAATAACTCTCCTAAGTTAGACTTAGGAAAAATTTAAATGATGGTCAATTAATTTAATTCAACTATCTCTAGGTGAAATTTATGGAAACAATTTATGTGTTTTGGAGTACTCACGTGTTTTAGCCTCTCCACAAAGTTTCAAGACTAGAACACCATCCGACGCTACAAAAACTAACGCTCCCTCTTGGTGAGGAAGGCGTTCTCCAACTCTGCCTCCATAACATCCTCCACACGCTGGTGATATCTGACAATTGTAGTTGACTACCACTACCCATCAACCACTGTGCTAACTCTGATTCATCTACTATCAACTGTAATTGAACCATATTGCATCTGTGTTGTTGTTGACACTGCACTATACCACTGCCAACTCTTCATCTGCATTGCAACCCAACTAACGTTCCTATAGTCTACACACATGAGTTTTCCAGTCATGTACTTGTTACACACCACCTATGGGTAGTGTATATAAGAAAGAAAAAAAAATCTCCTAGATGGTCCTCAGCCGACAGCCAGTAGCCCCTTGCAACCACTAGATAGCTCAATGTGCCATTGTCCCAGCCACCTGAGCCATCCATGTGATCCCTCGACCACTTGTCATGAATGTATGTTTGAAGGTGGGCCTCCCAACCCCAAAGGTATGGATTTTCATTAGTATAGTTGAGTAATTTTCCTTACTTGTCATGGGCACTTTTGGGCATGGATTAGTGGGGGGATTCGGGGGAAAGAGTTGGTTAGGCATGTATTCTTGTCTCCACTACCCGATTTCGTGGTTACCCTTGTATGATAGTCCCATGGGATCTCCTTTACTGACCATTTCGCTGTCATTTTGGCACTACATGGGAAATCTCGATTTTGGTTGTGTGGTCCTGCTTCCCGATACCACCTACATCACTCCCCTTCCACTCATTTTAGCCCCTTTCATCTACTTTCCCATCTGGGTCCATATAGGGTTAGCCTCCCCCTCCCTTTGTCCACACCTTCGGTCAAGCCTAGAACGATGCCTAGGAGGTTGATGCAGCTAAAAAGAAAAGAAAAAACATAATTTGGCCACTCTCAATAGGAAAAGTACCACAAAATGCAAAAGATGTTTGGGACATACAAATTTAGCACATGGGCAAAGGCCTAACATGAGTTCTACCCCTTATCCATGGCCACCACCTTGGTTCCTATGGGCCCTAGATGAGCCCCCTCCATCATTAAGGAACCGATGATTGTCCCAACCCCTGGTGGGAAATAAATCGTCCCACCTTAAAGAGGGTATCCACTACTACATATTACACATCATGCTGTCATACCCTAGAGCCAGGAGCAGTTATGAAGAAAAATCAATAAAAGGCAAAAGGAATATGAAGAAGGGTGGAAAAACAAAGGTCGAGGTAACTCATGTACCACAATTTGCTCCCTCCTAAACGCACATACCCATGTGTGGGCTTCCCTTATTTTAGCGACCCTGGCACCTGGACATGTGGTTTGGATGTTTTCCCTAATCCCCACTCCATTCCATCATTATATCATTTGCCACCTACCACTTGAGGGATGTACCATGGACATGTCACCCCCTTTAGAGGTCGAAACCACCTATTAGGGTCCTCGGCTAACCCCCTATTGAGCTTGGAGACACTTGTACATGCTGAAGCCTGCTATGGAAGGGCATGCCACCATGAAGTGCCCCATTGATATTCCATGACTTGTAAGCACTTTTACTTGATTATTCTAATGATTTCTTGTATTGGAGGGCAAGGGGACGCATTGGATGTCATGCAGGATTGCAGGTGGGTCTCCATTTGGGGTTTGGTGTCCCTATACGGGTCCTAGCCCTCTCAAGGGCCACATTGGCACTTGTAGGGTGAGCGTTGAGAGCCATGGGCCTCCACCATAGCCGAGATTACTTCATGGATTCCCAACAGCGTTCGTTGATTGCCCATATTCCACCTTTGGGGTGAGGGTGATGCACCTGGTTCATCATGCCCAGCCGGCTCCACAGATGCACCATACACTTGGTAGATGTTCCAAGATCCAGAGGATTGTTCCCCGCTGCAGAGGCAGGGCTTATGTCATCATTCCAACCCTTACAAATGGTCTACATTTACTTATGATCCATTTGGAGACCCATAAGGATGACCTTGTGCCCCCACACCCACCTGGGAGCACCATAGGTTCTTGGAGAACAAGGGGCCAGCCCCTTGTCCACTATGATGGGAATCCATTTCTACATCATGGCACCATTTGGACTTCATTAAGCCTCCTCAAAGGCCCAACGACTCGCTTTGTTGATCATTTGACCCTCTTGAGAGGCTTATTCATGTATTATAGAGTTATTTGGAGGGCTTGTCGCCAAAAGTTATTGTTATTTTGCACATTATTTTATTCTAGGGGCTAAATTAGGCCAAAATTAGCTAAATCGAATTCATTAGACAATGTATAAATAGATGATGAGTTGATTCATTCTCTCATCATCACTTGGATTGGGTCATTCTCTCTTGTGAGATTTTCGTTGTCCTTCTTGGAGGATGAATTTGGATGAATGGATGAATTTTGATGTTTGGATATCTTTTTTTTGTCTTGGAACTTCAATATTGGCATATAATGATGATTGGATATACTCTTTTTTACATGTAAGTATTATTTTAATGTTATTCTTTTTATTTCTTATGTCACATGCATGTTGTTGGGGATTTTTCGCTATACTAGGCTGAAATTTACTGCTTTTCTTATGCAAAATTGTGGAAATTTGTTCTTTTATAGCATTGCATCATGTCATGAACAATGTATGAAAGAGTGAATATTCCTAGAGATGTTTTATTGAAATTTTATCTCAATAAGTCATCATATATTGCACATCGAAGTGTAAAGACCTTGAAGCAATTGTTCTCATGCCCTAATGCCATGGAAAATTGTTCTAGAGGCCTCCTTGACTAAGTAAATTGATTCCAAGCATTTGAATCTCCTTGACTCCATATTCCCCAAAGGAAACTGATCCTCCATTGGTGATCACTCAAAAGCATATTTTTCTCACCTTTCTCTCTTTCTTTCTAGGCCTAGCCTAAATAGGTCGCCTAGGGCATCACTTGTCTCGCAATCTAGCCATCCAAACACTTTGGTTTTTGGTCCACAACTGCGTTGATGTTTGCTCTAGAGGCCCTCCAAATTTGATCCGACGGTGGGATCTCGAGATATAGCAAGCCCTAGCTCAGGGACCATTTCTTGCCCTGGTTTTCCCTTGGCTAGTGTCCTCATAAGGATCATTGAATTCAAACCTCAAAGGAAATCTGTCCTGTGATCCTCTTCTCCTCCCTAATTAGGTCAAGCCCCTCAATGAGTGATCAACTCCATATCCTTGACCTAATTTTTGGGTGTGTTTGGTCCCGTGTGGTCCGCAACTTATTTCACAAAGACCACTTGGAAACCAAATTTTCCCAAGGATTTCTAGGACTAGGTATCTCCTTTACAAGTCTTATCCTCAAACCCTAGCCATTGAAATCCCCTTAGCCCTTCCTATAGAGCCTTACACCTTGCTTCTCAAGTAAGAAAGTCATACATTTGAGCCTCTCTTGTGAATAGGCTTTTAGGATCACTTTTCATCCCATCATTGATCCATTCATTATCATGATCCTTGTTGTATCGGGTCTCCTTCCATCCGTGAAAGTCTGTAAAGAGCAAGGAGGCTTAGCTGAGTTGATAGTGGGTTATCACTCCATTGTTGCCCATGACCTAGTAGTTGCCCTATAGGACCCCCCTTCTAGTTTGAGCGGTAACATTTTTGGCATGTTGTCGGGGATACGAGACGTGTGTTTTGTTCCCTATACGACAATATTGACATATCATTCTTGGTGACTCCATTCGAAGAACAAAGCCCTAGTTCTTCATTGAACTTTAAGGTCAATGCTTGTAGGGTAAAGCAATCATCTCTCTAGGCATCTCTAAATTCGCCCTGGCGACTCCATATCGAAGAGCTTACAAAAATTTGCATGGCAATAAATGGCTCATTGGAGGAGCCTATTTTACATGTTTCAAGACAATGATCCTCAATCCAATGATCATGATGTCATTAGAAGCCAAGAGGAGCTTGATTCCCCTATGAATCTCTTAAAGGCCACGAAATTGAGAAGCTTTCTCAATACCCTGAAAGGGGATAATGGTTCTTCCCAAGATATGGTGATCATAGTCCACCTTGTTCCTATTTTGATAATCAGGAAAATGTAAATGTGGATGTGGATACGCAGTCTATCTCGTTAAGCCATGAGGCCCGAGGTTGTTATTCATCGAAATTTTATGAGCTTGGTGATTGAGTTACAAGAAAGATTGTGTGAGTTGGATTTCTCTTTTCCCTCCTTGTTTATAACCATTGATGCATGGTCCTCAAATGTTTCCACCTCCCACCCTTACCATTCATTAAGAAAATCTTGCAATGGGAAAAGTGATATTTGGGTCCCCTGCCTCATGATGGTTCATAAGGGAAAATGTTTTTATATTGATTTAGTAATATGTTGGTTACACTGGCTATATGATATTTGATTACACTTAGCATTTGCGTAATGTAATATGCATGTTAGGGTAGGATGCATTACATTTTCTCATTAGAACTAACATCATATGATATTTCCTCATGATAGATTAATTGCATTTAGAGTAAATTTGCATTTTACTTTCCTATTGATTTTCACGGCCAAACATTAAGCATGGGTGATCATAAAACACCACAAAAACATGTTGCCCTGTGTGCTTGGTCTTTGATATATGCAGGTAACAGGTCTACGGTACCAAGAGATTGATGGTGTTCTCATGAATTCTCGTTCGAGTAGCTTAGTGCACTTTCCTGAGAGCTCAAGTCCTAGTTGGAGCCAGATGTTACCCACCACCTATGGGTAGTGTATAGAGGAGAAAAATTTTCTCCAAGATGGTCCTTAGCTGACAGCGCCTTGCAACCACCAAATAGTTCAATGTGCCATTGTCCCCGCCACCTGAGCCAGCCATGTGGTCCCTCGACCACTTGTCATAAATGTATGTTTGAAGGTGGGCCCCCCAACCCCAAAGGTATGGCTTTTCATTGGTGCAGTTGAGTAATTTTCCTTGTCATGGGCACTTTTGGGCATGGGTTGGTGGGGGGATTCGGCGGAAATAGTGGGTTATGCCTGTATTCTTGTCTCCACTACATGATTTCGTGGTTCCCCTTGTATCCTAGTCCCGTGGGATCTCCTTTACTGACCATTTGGCTATTGGGTTGGCACTACATGAGAAATCTCGATTTTGGTTTCATGGTCCCGCTTTCTGATACCACTTACATCACTCCCCTTGCACTCATTTTAGCCCCTTACATCTATTTTCCCATCTGAGTCCACATAGGGTTAGCCTCCCCCTCCCCCTCCCCCTCCCCTTGTCCACACCTTGGGTCGAGCTTGGAACGATGCCCCGGAGGTTGATGCAGCAAAAAGGAAAAGAAAAAGCATAATTTGGCCACTCTCAATGGGAAATGTACCACAAAATGCAAAAGATGGTTGGGACATACAAATTTAGCCCTTATCCATGGCCATCACCCTAATTCCTATGGGTCTTAGATGAGCCCCCTCCATCATTAAGGAACCCATGATGGTCCCAACCCCTAGTGGGCAATGAATCACCCCACCTTAAAGAGGGTATCCACTACTACATATTACACATCATGCTCTCATCCCCTGGAGCCCCGAGTAGTTATGAAGAAAAATCAATAAAAGGCAAAAGGCATATGAAGGGTGGAAAAACAAAGGTCGGGGTAACTCATGTACCACGATTTTATCCCTCTTGCACTCATATACCCAGGTGTGGGCTTCCCTTATTTTAGTGACCCTGGCACCTGGACATGTGGTCTGGACTCTGGATGTTTTCCCTAAATCCCCACTCTATTCCATCATTATATCATTTGCCACCTACCACTTGAGGGATGTACAATGGACTTGCCACCCCCTTTAGAGGTTGAAACCACCTAATAGGATCCTTGGCTAACCCCCTATTGAGCTAGGAGACACTTGTACATGTTGAAGCCCGCTATGGAAGGGCATGCCACCATGAAGTGCCCCATTGATTCCATAACTTGTAAGCTCTTTTACTTGATTATTATGATGATTTTTTTTATTGGAGGGCAAGGGGACGCATTGGATCTTATGCAAGATTGCAGGTGGGTCTCCATTTGGGGCTTGGTTTCCCTATACAGAGTCCTAGCCCTCCAGAGGGCCACATTGGCACTTGTAGGGTGAGCGTTGAGAGCCATGGGCCTCCACCATAACCGAGATTACTTCATGGATCCCCCAGCAGCGCTTGTTGATTGTGCATATTCCACCTTTGGGATGAGGGTGATGAACCTGGTTCACCATGCCCAGTCGGCTCCATTAATGCACCATATATTTCGCAAATGTTACAGGATCCAAAGGATTGTTACTCGTTGCAGAGGCATGGCTTATGTCATCATTCCAACCCTTACACATGGTCTACAGGCACTTCTCATCCATTTGGAGACCCATGAGGATGACCTTGTGGCCCACTGCAGAGGCATGGAATATGTCATCATTCCAACCCTTACATATGATCTACAGGCACTTCCAATCCATTTGGAGACCCATGAGGATGGCCTTGTGCCCCCACACCTACTTGGGAGCACCACAGGCTCTTGCTTGGAGAACAAGGGGCCAGCCCCTTGTCCACTATGATGGGAGTCCATTTCTACATCATGGCACTATTTTGACTTCATTAGGCCTCCTCAAAGGCCCAACGACTCACTTTGTTGATCATTTGACCCTCTTGAGAGGCCTATTCATGTATTATTCAGCTATTTGGTGGGCTTGTCACCAAATGCTATTGTTATTTTGCACATTATTTTATTCTAGGGTCTAAAATTAGGCCAAAATTACCTAAATCGAATTCATTAGACATTGTATAAATAGATGATGGGTTGATTCATTCTCTCATCATCACTTGGATTTGGATCATTCTCTCTTGTGAGATTTTCGCTATCCTTCTTGGTGGACGAATTTGGATGAATGGATGAATTTTGATGTTTGGATCTCTTTCTTTTGTCTTGGAGCTTCAATATTGGCATATAATGATGATTGGATATACTCTTTCTTACATGTAAGTATTCTTTTAATGTTATTCTTGTTATTTCTTATGTCACATGCATGTTGTTGGGGATTTTCACTATACTAGGTTGAAATTTACTACTTTTCTTTTGTGAAATTGTGGAAATTTGTTCTTTTATAGCATTGCATCATGTCATGGGCTATGTATGAATGAGTGAATATTCCTAGAGATGTTTTATTGAATTTCTATCTAAATAAGTCATCATATATTGCACATCGAAGTATAAAGACCTTGAAGCAATTGTTATGATGCCCTAAAGCCATACGAAATTGTTCTAGAGGCCTCCTTGAATAAGTAAATTGATTCCAAGCATTTTGTTAATTTTGGGCAACTAGGTCCAAACTCCATGTTGCACTGCTCATATGACGATGGTCATATTTTTGTTGGATTCCTCTTTCGGAGAGGTGCAAGATTGATCTAAAGATCATCTTGTTTGGATGAGCAGAACATTTATTTTGAATTTATTTTCCACATGTGGAAGGTCGACCAAATTTGTAATGTAGGCTCACATGCCTAATAGATGCGTCACACACCCTCACTGATGCATATAAATTGGAGAGACTTGGAGGTCATTTTCTCATCAACTCATCACACATTCTCTCATTGTAATCTGATTGGTTCAATTGTCTTTGGAGGCTTTTTTCCCCTCACACGTGTGGAGCTGAAGTCTAAAATTTGCGGATTTGTTTAGGGCTCTTTTGCAGCAGCGTTGACCAGCATTGACCGTGATCAACCCTTGGTCGTTTGACCTCAAATCTCTGCCAAAATTCTGATTTTAGGAGGTCGTACTGCTACGCACTAAAATCGAGGAAATCCGAGCTATTTGACCAAAGCCCTAATCTGCTGTGTTTACTTTTCTGTTGATGTCCTACATTGACTTTTCTGCGTCAACTTTGGGTTGACCAGTGTTTACTTGTGATGAGCTATCTTGAGGATTGTGGGTGTGACACATGGAAGATTGGTTGACCAAGAAAAACTTTGTTGGTTGAAGCATCCCATTGATTGTCGTAACGCCACAATATCTCATATCTTTGCTAGACAAAAGGAATTGTAAATCTGATCTATATTTCGCTTGTCTTCTATTGATCTATTATTGTTTTCTATCAACATTTTACTTTCATGTTTATTGTATCGGGCCTAAGAAAGATTGAAGTAAAATTGCATCAAGCATTGAACACCGTGGTTATCTAAATTTAACATGGTATCAGCGCTGAGGTGAAGACAAAGTCCAAAAGTCCAAGCTAGTGTTAGAAGCAATCACTGAAGGAAGGAATTAGATCAAGGATAAATGGCCTCCTAAACCTACAAGGATTTCAAGGCTGATGATAAATTGACTGATAAGTTTGATTATCATGCATGGAAGATGTCCTTGGATTTGGTGCTAGAAGATCAAGATGTCATGGACTATGTGTACCTCCATCAAATGAAGTTGTTGCCACAAAGACGAAGTATAGAAAAGGGGAAATCAAAGCAAAGATGATTATCCGAGATTCTATTCATAAGCACTTGGTTGCTTACATTTCTGAGTTGAACACATCTAAAGAGATGTATGATAAGTTAGTGAGCATGTTCAAGGCTAGCAATGCTAATCAAATCCTTTTCTTCAAGAATCAATTGAAGAATATCAAGAAGGGCAAGGATGAATCTATCCAATCCTATTTTATGAGGCTCACTGAAATCAGGAATAACCTCCTAGCTATTAAGGAAGCAATATTTGATCGAGAGATGGTTCTTATTGCACTTGGAGGTCTCCCCCGTGATTGGTATGTATTCAATACCATTATTCTTAATAATAATGTGATTCCTGATTTTGACGAAATATTGACGAGATGCACTCAAGCGGAAACAAGAATGATGGAGTATGCCTCTAATGGAAATAGAAGTGACCCTACTTCCTTCGCCGCTCATGCAAAGAAGAATAACGATGGTGGCCCAAGATATCAAAACCATGGTAGAGCGGGGCCCAAATGAAAGAAGGGAAGATGTTACACCTGTAACAAGACTAGTCACTATGTAAGAGAGTGCCCTAATAGAAGGGACTCTCCCAAGGATGATGACAACAACAACTCAAGAGGGAATGGTAGGAACAACAGGTTCAAAGGAAAAGGAAGGCTCCCTATGATCGTAGTGGAAATGGGCAACCTTTCAAGAGGTCAAGAAATTCCAGGTAGGATGAATCTAATGTTAAAGAGAAATGAATTTATTCTTGTATCTGTTGAGAATGATATTAATCTAGAAATTATCCTTGGAGATAATGCCACCTATCCCACGAAAGGGACAGGGACTGCGACCCTCCATCTATCTCAAGGTCAAGTCCTTCGATTACAAGATGTGTTATACGTACCTGATTTAAAGGAGAACCTTGTGTCCATTTCGGCAATGGAAGACAAAGGATTCAAGGTGGCATTCGTTGATGGAAAGGTACTTATCTAGAAGAAGAACTTCAAGGAAGCTCTTTCTATTGGTTTTAGAGTTGATACACTCTACCAAGTTAGAGGAAGCCCATTGGGGTCTATGTCATGTGATACAACTCTTCAAACAGAGTTATGGCACCGGAGGTTTGCAAACCTTCATTACAAAGCCCTTCCCAAAGCAGGAAGTTGGTGACAAGGATGCCCGAATTTAGAGATGATCATGAAGGTATATGTCAGGGTTGTGCCGAAGGGAAGCATACAAGGGGACCATTCCCCTCAAGTGTCACAAAGACAATTGATATCTTGCAGTTGATACATTATGACTTATCTGGTATGCTACCCATGACATCCTTGGGAGGATGTTCCTATTACATGACTTTTACAGATGACTTCTCCCACAAGACCTGGATAAATTTTTTGAAGAAGAAGGACGAAGCATTCAAATGGTTCCATACCTACAAGGCCTTGGTGGAAAATCAAACCGAGAAGAAAATCAAAGTTTTGAGGACCGACAATGGGATCGAGTATGAGTCAAATGAGTTTAATGACTTTTGTAGAGAAGCAGGGATTAAGAGGGAGACCACAACTGCGTACACTCCTGAGCAAAATGGTGTTATTGAAAGAAAGAACAGAACTATTGTGGAAGTTGCCCGCACCATGCTATGTGACTAAGGTCTTCCAAAGTTTCTATGGGGAGAAAGTGCGAACACTGCTGTGTATGTTCAAAATAGATGCCTGCATTCCACTCTGGACTCCAAAACTCCCGAAGAAGTCTTCTCTGGTAAGAAACCTGATGTTTCTCATTTTAGAGTATTTGGTTGTCTTGTTTACTTTCATGTGCCGAAAGAAAAGAGAAACAAGCTGGATGCTTCTTGAAAGAAGGGAATGTTTGTGGGCTACAGTGAAACTTCAAAGGCATATAGAATCTATGTGCCTGGTCAAAGAGAAGTGGAGATATGCCACGATTCGATGAAGATGTTGCACTCAAGAAAGTGAGAAATCTTCCTAACTCCAAGGAAGACAAAGAAGATGAAGACGCAGGGAGGCAGGAAGAGCCAAAGGATGACCTGATGCTCGATGTCGAAGGACCTATGGATCCTATTGATCCACCTCCTTCAAATAAGAGAAGACCCCCATGGCTCAAGGATACTCTCGCAAATGTCGAGAGACATGTTGCCCCATGGGGGACATTTTGTGAAAGCAAGAAGTCGAAGAGATACCAAGGGTATCTAGCAACCAAGAGCACGATAGTACAATCTGAGCCTGGATCATTTGAAGAAGTTGTAAAGCATCAAGTTTGGAAGGATGCTATGAACGAAGAATATGAGTCCATTATGAAAAACGATGTCTGGGAAGTGGTCTCGAGACCGGAGGACAAATCTGTTGTCACCCCGAAATGGCTCTATAATATCAAGCATGGATCTGATGGAAGTGCTGAAAAGTACAATGCAAGATTTGTTGCATGAGGCTTCTCTAAAAAAAAGAAGGCATAGATTATGATGATATATTTGCACCTATGGCCCGTTATACCACCATTCGATCTATTATTGCCCTTGCTGCAACGCAAGGATGGAGTCTACATCAGATGGATGTGAAGACCGCTTTTCTGCATGGTTCTATAAAGGAAGAGGTGTATGCGGAGCAACCTCTAGGGTTCGAAGTCCAATAGAGAGACACCCATGTATGTAGGTTGAAAAAATCTCTTTATGGGTTGAAGCTACTTGATGAAGCTAGGCTTCACTCAATGTAATGCTGATTCGAACCTTTATTTTAAGGTTGATAAAGAAAGGCCTCTCATTCTGGTTCTCTATGTGGTCGATCTCTTCCTGACAGGTGCTGACCCTCTTATTCATCAGTGTAAGAGGGAGCTAGCTTCCGAGTTTGAGATGAAAGACCTAGGACTACTGCACTACTTCCTAGGCTTAGAGGTCTAGCAGAGGCCAGGTGAGATTTTCCTTTCTCAAGGAAAATATGTAGTGAAGCTGCTGGAGAGATTTGGTATGGTGGACTATAAGTTTGTGTCGACACCGATGGAACTTAACTTCAAGAAGTTGTGGAAACGTTGTTGGGCCTGTGCTAGCAAATCCTACCGAGTATCGACGACTCGTGGGGGCCCTAATGTTCTTAGTGAACTCCCGTCCAGACGTATGTTTTGCAGTGAACACTTTGAGTCAACATATGGTTGATCCTCATCACATTCACTGGATTGGTGCCAAGAATCTGTTGAGATATCTTTGGGGCACAATCAACCATGAGCTGAGATACACATTTGGAAGTTTGAGACTCCATGGATATACTGATGTCGATTGGGCTGGCACTGTGGTGGATCGCAAGAGCACATTTGGATGCTACTTCACCTTGGGTTCTGCTTCGATATCTTGGATGAGCAAGAAGCAGAAGTCGGTGGCTTTGAGGACCGTTGAGGCCGAATACATTGCAGCGAGAATGGCCTATTGTGAAGCTATTTGGTTGTGAAAGCTCTTCAGTGAGTTGTTTGGGCATGTGCTAGATACCACCATTATCCTTTGTGATAACCAGAGTGGGATTCGTCTTTCTGAGAATCCCGTGTTCCATGATCGATCCAAGCATATTGATATCAGGTACCACTTTATCCGGGATATGGTACAATGAGGTGCTGTAAGGCTCGATCATATAAGAACTGATAAGCAGGTCGTGGATATTCTCACGAAGCCCCTGGGGAAGGTCAAACTCCTAACCTTCCGTAAGAAGCTTGGAATCGTGGAAAGACCCTATTCTGAGGGTCTTGATTGAGTTGGACTATGAGCTCTAGGAGCTCCAGGGGACTTGGAGATAGCTTCTTGGAGCTATAGGCACATATGGGGCTAGGCTTGCCAAACCTTGTTGTGCTTCTACCCCACCGTTATGATATTGAGTTGGTTCACCTCTCTTTGATCTGTGCCCCGCACACATCCTATCCATGGAGTTTCAGACTCATGGGAAGTACCTGTCATTTGGCCAATGAGGTGGGAAATGTGGATAGAGACCAATAGCAAGACTGATGGACGCATCGGAAATTGTCGTACTCTCTATGTCTAGGATGGCACGTGTCCAACACCTTCATCTAGGATCAAGTATGATGAGGTTCTTACCTCTAAACTGACTTCAGGTCAGTAAACTAACTTTAGGCTAGTATGAGATTCTTTTTGAGTCCAAGAGACGTTTTAACCTCTAAGCTGACTTCGGGTCAGCTGAGTGTGATGTCTTTGTGACTCACCTTTTTGTTCTATCTGAGAACGAGAGCTAGCAAAGCAAGTTACGGCAGGATGACGCATGATGTTCGGTAAAAGTACATGATGGTACTGATGGATGGCACTTGTGGATAAATGGAGTTCTCCATAGTTGAGAGGGAGTGTTAATTTTGGGCAACTAGGTCCAAACTCCATGTTGCACTACTCATATGACGATGGTCATATTTTTGTTGGATTCCTCTTTCGGAGAGGTGCAAGATTGATCTAAAGATCATCTTGTTTAGATGAGCAGAACATTTATTTTGAATTTATTTTCCACATGTGCAAGGTCGGCCAGATTTGTAATGTAGGCTCACATGCCTAATAGATGTGTCACGCACCCTCACTGATGGATATAAATTGGAGAAACTTGGAGGTCATTTTCTCATCACCTCATCACACATTCTCTCATTATGATCTGATTGGTTCAATAGCCTTTGGAGGCCTTTTTCCCCTCACACGTCTGCAGCTGAAGTCTGAAATTTGTGGATCTATTTAATGCTCTTTTGCAGCAGCGTTGACCGTGGTCAACCCTTGGTCGTTTAACATCAAATCTCAGCCAAAATTCTGATTTTAGGAGGTCGTACTGTTGGGCACTAAAATCAAGGAAATCCGAGTTGTTTGACAGAAGCCCTAATCTGTTGCGTTAACTTTTATGTTGTTGTCTTGCGTTGACTTTGGGTTGACCAGCATTTACTTGTGATGAGCTGTCTTTGAGAGCTATGGGTGTGATACATGGAAGATTGGCTGACCGAGAAAGATTTTGCTGATTGAAGCATCCTGTTGACTATCGTAATGCCACGATATCTCATATCTTTGCTGGACAAAAGGAAATGTAAATCTGATCTATATTTGGTTTGTCTTCTATTGATCTATTATTGTGTCCTATCAGCATTTTACTTTCATGTTTATGTGATTGCTATATTGTATCGGGCCTAAAGAAAGATTGAAGTAAAATTGCATCAAGCATAGAACACCATGGTTATCTAAATTTAACACATTTGAATCTTCTTGACTCCATATTCCCCAAAGGATTAGGCACTGATCCTCCATTGGTGATCACTCGAAAGCATATTTTTCTTACCTTTCTCTCTTTCTTTCTAGGCCTACCCTACATAGGTCACCTAGGTCATCACTTGTCTCATAATCTAGCCATCCAAACACTTCATTTTTTGGTCCACAACTGCATTGAGGTTTGCTCTAGAGGCCCTCCCAATTTGAAGCAAATCTGACAGTGGGATCTTGATATATAGCAAGCCCTAGCTCAAGGACCATTTCTTGCCATGGTTTTCCCTTGGCTAATATCCTCACAAAAATCATTGAATTCAAACCTCAAAAAAAATTGTCCTTTGATCCTCTTCTCCTCCCTAATTAGGTCAAGCCCCTCATTGGGTGCAAACCTCAAAAAAAATTGTCCTTTGATCCTCTTGTCCTCCCTAATTAGGTCAAGACCCTCATTGGGTCTGCTTGGTCCCGTGCAGTCCCGCAACTTATTTCACAAAGACCACTTGGAAACCAAATTTTCCCAAGGATTTCTAGGACTAGGTATCTCCTTTACAAGACTTATACTCAAACCCTGGCCCTTGAAATCTACTTAGCCCTTTCTAGAGAGCCTTACACCTTGCTTCTCAAGCAAGGAAGCCATATATTTGAGCATCTCATGTGAATAAGCCTTTAGGATCACCTTTCATCCTATCATTGATCCATTCATTATCGTGATCCTTGTTGTACCAAGTCTCCTCCCATTGGTGAAAGTGCGTAAAGAGCAACGAGCCTTAGCTGAGATGACAGTGGGTTGTTGCTCCATTGTTTTTTTTTAGATCTAGGGTAATCGGTAACTGGTGAGAGTTGCCTGAGCAAGGCCTGGGTTCAAATCCAACTGGCTGCCACTATAAACCTCGCTCCATTGTTACCCTTGACCTAGTAGTTGCCCTATAGGACCCCCTTCCTAGGACCCGTGATAGTTTGAGCGGTAACAGTACTTCAAAGCCTTGTAATTACTCCACAAAAACTTCTTTATTGAAGAAGCCATGCAGAAAAGCAATTTTCACATCCATTTCATGAAGAGTCAATCCCTAGCTAGCAACTAGAACCACAATAGATCGGATGGTAGTATGTCAAGCAACAGGTGCAAAAATCTCATCATAGTCTATTCCCTCTTTTTGAGAGAAACCTCTAGCCACAAATCTAGCTTTATATTTTTCAATACCGCCATTCGCACCATGTTTAATTTTATACAACCATTTAGTAGTCATAGCATACTTACCTTTGGGTCTTGGAACTACTTCCCATACATCATTATGTATGATGTACACATATTCTTCGGCCATTGCATCTTTCCATACTTGATCTTTCACTGCTTCTTCAAAAGTGCATGGTTCAATCTGAACAATGTTGCTCATGGCTACAACATATCCTTGGAATTGGCATGGTTTCTTGCTTTCTTTGAAGGTTCCTCTAGGGGCAACATGTCTATCAACATCTTGTATAGTGTCACAAAGCCATAATGGTATCTTTCTAGCAGGAGGATCACATGGAGGAGGATCCATGGGGTCCATGAGCTCCATGGGTTCATCAACAAAATCAAGCTCAGGATCTTCTTGAATTTCAAAGGCATCATCTCGTCTATCAACATTAGCAGGAGGAAGAGGAGTCTCTCTTGCCTTTCCAAGAGCTGCATCTTCATCAAATGTTAAATCCCTACTAAACTCTATAGTTTTTTTACCAGATACGTATATTCTGTAAGCTTTAGAATTTGCACAATAACCAACAAACGTACCTTTCTTACCTGAAGCTTCCAGCTTGTTCCTCCTTTCCTTTGGCACATGAAAATAGTCAAGGCAGCCAAAAATACTTAAGTGCCCAACCTCGGGCTTTTCACTAGTGAAGACTTTTTCAAGAGTCTTGTTGTTTAAGGCCCGGTGTGGAGATCTATTTTGGACATAGACAGCAGTGTTAGCAGCTTCTCCCCATAAAAACTTTGGTAACTTTTGATCATGCAACATAGCTTTGACTACTTCCATGATAGTTATGTTCTTTCTTTCAGCCACACCATTTTGTTCTAGGTTATATGGTATGGTGGTCTCTTTCCTACTTTCAACTTCTTTGCAGAAGTCAATGAAATCAATTGAAGTGAACTCTCCTCCATTCTCAAATCTAAAGATTTTGATCTGCTTTCCAATTTGTTTTTCTACCAAATCTTTGAAGTCTTTGAACATGTTAAATGTTTGACTTTTGTTATTCAAAAAGAAAATCCATGTCTTGTGAGAAAAATCATCCACAAAATTTATATAATACAAGTAGCCACCAAGAGAAGTTACAGGCATAGGTCCACAAAAATCAGAATGTATAAGATGAAATACATTACTAGTTTTTCTTTTGCTTGACGGGAATGATCCCTTTACATGCTTTCCAATTGCACACCCTTGGCAAACCCCATCATGATCCACTCTACTCTCAGGCATTCCGAAAACCATCTTTCTCACATGAGGCAATGCTTTATAGTGTGGATGAGCGAAACTCCAGTGCCAAAGTTCACATTGATTATTGCTGACATGAATCAGCGGATGGATTGATCTTCCATTGACTTTATAAAGACCTTCAAATCTCGATCCTAGAGTGAAGGCATCTCTCATGCTAGATCTCATTGGCCAAGTGAAAACTTTTCCACTTATGAAAGCAACTTTAATTTCTTTGTCTTCCAAGGCAGATATAACTAAAAGATTATTTTTCAAACTAGGTACATACAAAAATTCTTAAACATATATAGTTTTACCTTGATCCAAATGAAAAGAAACAGAAGCAGATACCTTTATAGGATATGTGGAGTTATCTCCAAAAATGATTTTTAGATCTGTCTCCCTCTCAACCAGAATTGAGAGAATTTCTTTATAACCAGTGAAGTGTCTTGAAGCACCACTATCAACCAACTAGTTGTCACAAGAGTCTGCAAGAGAGGAACTAGAAAGAGCAGAAATGATAAGGTATTGTGATTTTGTTTCAGTTGCATTGTTATCATAACATGGGTTCCTTGAACTCTTGGAAGAACGGTAGCTTTCTTTACGAACAGCAGGAGCTTCTCTTCTTCTTTTATAATCATATTTGAAATTGTTGTTCCGATTGTTGTAGTTGGATCTTGGTGCCCTTCTATTTTTTGGACAGTCACGAGCATAGTGGCCATGCTTATGGCAGTTGTAGCATTGAACTTTCGATACGTCTTTGTTCTATTTATAGGAATTGTTGGATCTAGGAGCAAGCTTTCTTGAAAAGTAACGACCTCTTTTTCCATTCTGGTTCTTGACTTGGACAACAAAGGCATGCTTGGGAATTCTTCCTCTGGAAATCATTCTCGCCTCTTCTTGATTGCACTTTCCCGGGAGCTCATCAAATGTGGGAAACATCTCATTGTTGTTGATGGTAATAATAAAAGTTTCCCAAGTTGGAGAAATACCTCCAAGCGTAATCAACCACAGAATTTCACCAACAATTAACAGTTGATCCTTGATTTTTAATATCCTCATGAAGTACAATTGAATGGTTTCTCCTTTGTTCATCTTAATATCCTTGAGTTGATTCTTCAAAGCACGGATTTGACTCAAATTGTTTACTTAATACATTCCAATCAGTTTGTCATACATTTCTTTATATTTCTTCAACTTGGAGACATAGGTGATGGGATGGTCTCCAAGAGAATCAAGGATAATCTTTTTAGCCTTGAATTCTCCCTTCTTGAATCTGGCCTTGACAACAACATTCGAATTTTCTGGTTGTTCTACTACCTCACCTTCCACATATTCCAGTATATCATGTTCTTCAAGAGTAATATCCAATCTTGCCTTCCATGGACAAAAATTCAAAGCATCATTCAACTTCTCTTCATTCTTGATGTAAGAAGAAGACATATTGATCAAGTCAAATAAATTTCAGCAGCAAGTAAGATCTCTTTGAAGTAAAATTTCTGCAAAAGGGTGGTAGCTCTTATCTTCTTGGGCTTGTTTTCACCAAAGCTCTGATACCATGTTGAAATTCTGATGTTGTATACTGAAACAATTACTTATTCCAAAAACTTTTTCTTCTGCAATATTAGTTAAGCAATTGTTGATAAAACATAAACGAAATGCACAATAAAAGACAACCAAGTACAAAATGAGTTACATAGAAATTAGGTCCAATGACCAGGGAAAAACCCACAAGGGGAAAACCCAACCAAATTCTTCTTCTATTAGATATCAATTGTTCAACAAAGATATAAAGTATAATGAGAAATCAAGAGAATGAGTAAGTTCACCCAAATCTGAACAAGTTGTAGCATGAAGATCACTGTTAGCAGTAACATATGCAAACACTAAATCAACCTTTCCTTCAACTGAATCAACACGGAATCACTGAATCAACCTTGGCTCACCATGTTCTGCTTTTACTCTCCAAGTCTCTCTCCGCCTTGGCTCCTCTGTGCCTTTTCCTCCATGGTTTGTCTATTCGATCTGTGGTAGGGGAGAATGAGGACAACCCACCCATACCACTTTCTGTTCTTACTTAATAAGTTGTTGGCGGCACTACCAATCTAGCTTGACTCCAATCGTGTCACTTTTAGAAGTCTGATAGAGGATGGATTTTCTCAGTTGCGGTTGGTTTCAACATTAAATTCGATAGGGTATAGTTATTCAGGATGTGCAAGAAAAATAAGTGACACCCCTTAGACTTTAATCCGTTGGTCGCCCCTTCCTCCAACGTGTTTAATTAAACTTAAATTAATAATTAACAATTGCTTAAGTAACATTTAAATCATCTGTGGCTTTCCCACATTGGAGTCACAGTCACATAAAATATTATAACAACAATGATCAATGCAGGGGATGTCACACATTGTGTCTAATCTAGTAGTCATCTTGGTGTTTCGTTAACTTTCCTTAGCTTGGAGACACATACTAACACCCAAAACCTAGTCAAGTCCAAAATAATGTCCAAAACGATTATGTGTTGGTCATTGAAAATAGTTGGAGGTTCAAAGGGCTTCAATACTCTAGAAAGGATAATGACCAAGCCTAAGCAAGTTCTAGTTTGGGAAATCCATCTTAAGGGAAGGACAATTCCTGTGGGCAACTTCAAAGCAAACTAAAGTCAAAACCTAAGAATGATGAAATAAAATTGGATGTCTATATGGGTAATGAGTTGGCTAAGTTTAATGTGTAGGTTCCTATAAAAGAGATGGCTAAGCTCCCTCCCCATAGGAGGAAAATTAAGAAAGCTTTAGGTCTTGATGACGAGCCCGATGATCCTCCTGTTATATTGCAAAACATGTACTTTGACAAGAAAAATGGGGGTCATTGTTAGAAAATTAAATATTACAGAGCAATGCAACATATAAAATATGCGGAAAACACAAGCACACAAAACACATAAAACCAGAGAGACACAACTATATGTGGTTCACCCAGTTTGGGCTACGTCCACCTTGAACAACCAGTCCTTCCTTTCTATTATCCAGCAAAAATGAAGAGACACAACCTATAGCAAATCCGCTGTAATATCCTCTGTTCTCTCTCACAGTCTCCCTATTTGTTTCTCGCTCTGAGAATACACACACAATACATAGCTGTAATACAATACCCTCATTAAAGCGAGGGGTTGCCTTCTAGGGCAAAGAACCCTAAACTAAACATAACTTCTACCGTCAGATCATCCGCCTAATGAATGGCCCAGATTGACTAGAAATTAATATACTTTTACAAGGAAATTTTACATCTGTTCTTAGCTTTGGGGGCGCTGCCCCCGAAACCCCCCGCCAGGGGGGGGGGGGCTCCATAAAGTCGCAGCCGCCCCCTTGGACCCCCTAGGCAGCGTTTAATTACGGGCGGCGTTGCCACCCATTAAGGTACAGGGGTCTAACGTTGTGATACAAAATAAACAAGATAATCAGGCTCCACACCCAACAATCATGACTCATAAGCTAAGTTGCACAAACGGGGAAACGAAAATGAGTTTCCGAAACGGAAAGCGATATGAAACGTGACCTCCCCAAATTTTGGAAATAGGGAAACACGATATATATATATATATATATATATTTATATTAGAATTTAGGACATTTAAGAAATGTTATGTGAAATCATAAAACATACATGATAAACATACAAAGTAAACAATTAAAAAAATTTAAAATGCACGCAAGCCCAAAAACATTAAAAAAACACAAGTTAAGTCGCTTTAACTTGAAGGAAACGTGTTTCCTGCCGTATTGGCAATGTTTCCCATATAGGAAACGTACCAGACTCCAGTACAGCCGGAAACACGTTTCCAGGCCGTACGGTATGCAGAAACGCATTTTCTTTTCGTTTTTTGGGTGAAACAAGGGTGGGACCCACGTTTCTTGCAACATAGCTCATAAGCCATTCTTATTGTCCCTAGTCATCAATAATCTTATTCTTCACAATAGCATGCTTGATTCAGGGGCTTCTAGCAATGTCATGCCATTGAAAGATATGCACCAAATAGGGATGGACATCACTAGTACATATAACAATGTGTACTTTTGATTCTAGATCCATCCCTGTCTATGTTCTTATTAAAGATCTTAAGGTGTCTTTTGCAACCAACAAAAATATTTTTGTATTGATGGATTTTGTTGTCATTAATGTGCTTGATTCATGGGGGATGTTGCTATCCAGGTAGTGGTGTGCTTCAATTAGTGGACAATTGCAAAAGGATTTATCATAGGCCACCATTCCCGAGCCAGACGGGAACCCATTTTTCCTCTATAGGGAACCTCATTTTCTCGATCATTTGGAAGACAACAATCCCTTCCTATTCCTTGTGTGTAGTAGCCCTGAGACCAAAGTTTCAAGGGTGGTGAATCAAAATTCTCCTAGTGGACCTTTGAAACCAATAAAGCTTCTTGCTTCAAAAGAGGTCGACCACATCAAGAAGCCAAACCCAAGGCCGAGCATTCCTAAGAAGTAATGGGTCCAAAAACCAAAGAGAGATTACCGAGTAGGTGATCTTGTCTTGGTTGATAACGACCTTATCTCTATCAAGATCCTTGGAAAAGTAGGTGTAGGTTACTTCTACATTGCTAAACCTGATGGTGAACTTTTACTCTCCTCGATGCAAGGAAGCCACTTCACCTTCTTTGATGAGAATTGACATTCACTTATCAGGCATAGTATTGTTGTTGCATTGCATATTGTGTGAGCATTCTATCATCATTCATGTCATGTTTCATGTAGACTAGATTGCATTTAGAATATATTTGATTTTTGGTATGGATTTATACTTTCGTATAAAACATGCGCAATACCCTATGCCTAGTGCACATGCTTTCAAACAAGTTGATTGCAATGTGCAGGTTACAAGTTTGCAGACCCAAGGATTGTTGGAGTTCTCATGAACTCCTCTTTCGAGAATATGGATCATGCACTTTACAATGAGCTCATGCCCCAGTTGGAGCTAGATGTTACCCACCAAAGAGGGTGACCTTATAGGAGAATTTTTTTCTCCCATTCTTCACATCCAACCAACCAACCATGTAGCCCCTGATAGCCACCACTAGCTTATGATGTGCCATTTTGTCTCCGTCACCTGCATTAGTCATATACTTTCTCACCCATCTGGCAAGAGCACATGGATGAAGGTGGGCTTCTGATCAAAAGATACTTTATTCATTTTGTAATTAGGTGCTTATGCTTGTTTGTATTTGGGCTTTTGATATGGATTGCAAAGTGACCTGGAAGGAGGGGTTTTGACCTTGATCTTCTTCCCTCACCTTAAATGGGGGTTAATCTTCGATGCTAGTCCAGTGGGACCCTCCCTAATGGCTCAAATGGGTATAGGAGGGGCACTACTCGGGAAGCCTTATGAGATTGCATGTCCATCTACCCTTATTCCATACTTACCACTTTCCGTCTTACATTACAAGCCCATACTCCACCTCCATTCCTCGGGTTCAACTGGCCATTGCTTCTCTGGGATTTGG
Source organism: Pinus albicaulis (assembly GCA_034641835.2). NCBI lineage: Eukaryota > Viridiplantae > Streptophyta > Pinopsida > Pinales > Pinaceae > Pinus > Pinus albicaulis. Next base: position 138,862,136 of record CM076582.1, read on the forward strand.
CACTCACACATCCACATACCTGGGTAGGGCCCAAAACATTGCCTTGGGAGGTTGATGCAACTAAAAGAAAAAGAAAGAGCATATCATGGCCACAAAATATAAAAAGAATATCAAAATGCAAAAGATGGTCAGGGCATACACATTAGCACATGGGCAAAAGCATAAAATGAGCTCTACCTCACTCATTATGGCCATCGCTTGATTCCTAAGCACATGTTGATCCATTACATCATAAAAAGGAACCCTTACATGTCCCAACCTCGATGGGAAATGAGTTGCCTCATCATTAATGGGTAATACAACTGCCATACATCATACAATCTTCAAAGCAACCTCTAACCTTATGAGCAATGAGTAGTAATACAAAGAAAAAAATCAAGCAAAAGTAAAAGATGCACAAGAGGGGTGGAAAAACAAAGGCAGAGTCGGTAACTTGTGCATCCATGATTGCTTCCTCTTCACATCTATACAGTCTAGATGTGGATGCCCATCGTGTTGGTCCCTCTGACCATGGCACTTGGCCATGAAGTCTTCTCCCCTCCATACCATCATTATTCATTAACACCTATCGATTGAAGGGTGGACTGAGGAAATGTTACTTCCCCTCGGGGGCTGGAAACGCCTAATAGGGTTGTCGTTTAGCCACTCCTTCCTAGGGTGGAAACACCATTGGGAGTGTAAAGCCTCAATTTTGGAAGGAAAGCCTTATTTGAAGTATGAAATAGCCCTTTACATTCAAGCTCGGTTCTCTTAGATGCAAAAATTATTATTGTACTTGATGACTGGTTGCTTTCACTAGACTTTATGTTGTAATTGTAAGGATTCTACAACCCAAGCCATTTGAGAAGCATATTGGCACTCACAGGTGAAGCATTGAGAGCGTTGTGTCTCAGAGCAGTAGACGCACATCATGCCTACCCCTGGACACCTTCTGCATGATGGATGTTCTGCCACTTTGCACTACATTTGATGATTCTTCAGGATGATGCCCCTGGACCAGCATGCCCCCAGTCTAGCCTTAGTGCTCTTTGAGAGATGGCAGCTAAACCAAAGCCCAGATGAGGATGGTCTCACCTTTAGAGACTTGGGATGGCTAATAGCACTTGCAATGCCCTCAACGTTGGAGCAAAGATGGACATTTTGAGCAGTTGGACATCCGTGAGACCACCTTTTGTGCCGCAAATCAGATTTTTGGGTCCATAGAGGGATATTGACAGTGATCTGAGTGCCAACACTCAGAGGGCGATTTTTAGAGGTTGTACATCACTCATGGCATTCAAAATCCTCAACACATGCCACATGGAGCTCATATCACGGATGATGCCAACATTTTAGTCCTCACGGCCCACATTTGTGGGCTTTCTATTGGTTTTATGTCTAAGCTAGTTGGGTTGGATTTGTTGAATTTTATAGCTATGGTCAGTCTTCATAATATTCTTTTGTTTTTGTACTAATGAAAAATGAATTACATTTGTTAAATAAAAATTATGTGAAGCATGTTCTTCATGCTTGTAAGAAAAAGGATTATTTTTTATACTCAAAAGAAAATTATTATAAGGCTCATCAAAGAGCGCGAAAATGAAATATTTTGAATTTGAATTTTACCTCCCAAAGACCAAGTCGACCCTCCTAAAGTTAGGCCGACTCTAGCAAGGGACACATCGATTCGACCAAGGGAAAAACTATATAAAGGGCATATTCGCTCTCCCATTAAGCAAAGACAAAAATTCACATTTCTTGAAGATCCGAGGTAATTCTGAGGTAGCAGATGGGCTAAGTTTGAGTCTCCGGATTGGCTAACTCTAAGGCAACAGGGTAGCTAAGAACAACTCACATCTGTGCAGATGATCTAAGACAACATATAACGTATCTCTGAGGCAGTGATTGGTTTTTCTGTGGATCACATATATAACCTTCCGTGGCTCGCAACATTGCACTTTCCGTGGCTCGCATTCTGTGTAATTATTGAATGATGGAACGTAAATAACAATTAAAATGATCAAAGATAATTACCAGTATGAAAGACCATGGAAAAATCAACATGGGATTAGAGCAGAGTTAAAAGAGCAACCCTCTTGAAGTCAAGAAACCCCGAGTCCTGTGTAATAGTTTAAAGAATTTTGAAGAAGATTGAAAGTTCTATGTTATAGTCTAGACCAAACCTGCCTCAAATATAATGTCAAAATTTGGATAATATTCTTGTGAAGAATCGAGCCTCAAAGGCTAAGAATATTAGACTTGAAAAGGGACGAAGATACTTGTAAAGTAAAGATCAAGGTTCAGGCCTAAAATCTCAGCACCATTTCATGAGACCAAAAATCTTAGAAGCTCATATCAAAGGCATCTCAAAGGTTAGTAAGCCTAAATCACCTCTTGCAAATTTCTTTGAAAAATGAATCAAATGTATGTTTCTCTGTCATTAGGAGCAATTGACGCTAAGAGAAAATGTTGGAAGGCACATTGCAATGAACATCTGTTACAATGGTTGAATAAACCAAGCCAAAAAATAGTCTTTGTATCATCTCAGATAAGGGATGAAATCTCTCTTAGAGAAGCTGGAATTCTTTAAATCTAACCTCAGGGCTGAAACTCTTGCAATTAACGTTTCAAAAGGGAGGAGATTGTTTTGTTTAGGTTGCGGACTAAGTTGCACGAAACGGGGAAACAGAAACGAGTTTCCGAAACGGGAAGTGATACGAAACGCGACCTCCCCAAATTTTGGAAACCGGGAAACGCGATATATATATATATATATATATATATATATATATATATATATGTTATAATTTAAATTTATATTAGAATTTATGACATTTAAGAAATGTTATGTGAAATCATAAAACATACATGATAAATTCAAAGCATAAACTATTACAAGTTACAAGAGATTTACTCATGAATGATCATTGATAACAGACACATAATAAAAATAGCAATATCCAAATATCCAAAACTAGCCTTTATTATATATCAAAATCTCAAAATCAACCTTTATTATATATATGAGGCTGCAAGTACAATAAAGACTGAGGCTGCAAGTACAATAAAAACTATGAACATGTCAAGTCAAGGTTTTGTTTGAGTGATGGGTACATTTTTAGCAGGGTTATGATAGAGGAGTTTGACAACCAATGTCACTAACATCAAGGTACATAGAGGGATTGGTGCTCTTGATTAAATACGAGTTCCATACCCCAATACAAGACAAATTCGATGGAAACATTGCAATCACCCAATCCTGAAATCCTGAAATTTTTTGAATGAGATCTAAAATTCTACTTTCTCCATATGGAATCCAATGAGGTCAAAACTACTCTGAAACATCCAGAGTCATTTCATGGTAATGTTAAAAATTTAAGTAAAATGATGAAAATGAAGATTAAGGAGAATGTCACTTTTACTATGAAGATTACCATGAATCGCATATAAATACTAGGGCCATAGGCTTGATCATTAGATGCGAGAGTCTTTTTATAAGTTGAGAGAGCCATTTAGATGCAACAAAAGACACTTTCCACAATTAAAAAAATAATAAAACACACGAACCCCAAAAAAAGAATTTTTTTTAAAGTTAAAACGACGGAAACGCGTTTCCGTCCGTACTGGGCACGTTCCCCCACAGGAACGGCTCAGTATGGACGGAAACACGTTTCCAGGCCGTACGGTACGGGAGAACGCGTTTTCGTTTTGTTTCAGGGCGGAAACAGACCCCTACCTTACGTTTCCTGCAACTTAGGTTGCAGACCTAGTTTATAAGTTTTATTGAAATAAGGTTAGCCTTTGTTTTGAGTGTGAAGCTAAAATATGTATTATGATTGAATTGTGCTCTATGTGTGTTAGTTTTTGGTAGCAATGGACATGTGATCTTTTCTATATGATGTCTAAGATGCTAAGGAACATGAGATCTCCAAAACCCAGAAAAGGTTTTGTGAGAAAAGACTTGGAGACACATCAATTAAATTAATTAGCCAATAATTAAATATTTCCTAGGTCTAACTTAGGAAAATTGGGTGAATCAATTGGAGAAGTTTGATTTTTCTCTCTAGATTTCTGGAAAAGTTAATTGATGGAGTCAAGATGATCTTTGACATCAATTGAGATGTGATCATGGCCATTGAGACTTCAATAAGAGATTATAAGAGCAGGTCGAAGTGTTTGGAGAAGACATCGAGTATCATTTGAGTAGTTCATCTACCTAGTTGCAGGTATTCAACAAGGGCGCAGTTGCAGGTAGGGAAGCATCAGAGGTAGGGGTTTCAACAGAGATTTGGGAGTAGGAGTCCAGAGGAGATTTCCTTAGTATTTTCCAGTGTTTGGGAGATAGGAAGAGGAGGCTGCATCAGCTAGTGTGAGTTAGCTAGTTTATCTAGTGTGAATTGTCAGAGAGACCATGTTTTGGTTTCCAGTTGCTGGATCAGTGTCCTGGAGGTAGAGTGAGTGGGTCTAGCAGCTGTAGGAGGAAAATTTACTTGTTGGGACGAATTCCCAAAGGTTGTGTGAAAATCCAGAGGCAGGAAGTGCGCATTCTGGGCTGTAGTGCGAGTGGCCAGGGAGAGTGCGAGTAGGCTAGGAGAGGCCAGATCGAGTTGCATAGGGAGACATTTAGTCTCCGAATTATCTTGCTAATGCAGGTTAGTTTTTGATAGAGGTTTACCAGTGAAAGGCAACCAATTGTATTTTCCTAAATTGCTAAATAATAATAAAACCCTCATCTGCTGCACTGGTTTTTTTCAGGGTTTTGTTCAGGGACAATTGTCCAAAAATAACAGTGTCATATTTTTGTGTGTGTGTGTGCATATTTTCCCAGTTTCAGTTTCTATATTTTGTAGTGTTTTTATTGTGACGATTCCAATTGAGAATTATTTGCTGTTTGTCGTAATATTAATTTACAGGAGACAAATAAACCACTAAAGTTAGGAGAATAATATCCACGAATTGCAATCGTGAGTATTTCACATGGTATTAGAGTATCGGATCAGAGAGGCTCTAGAGCGAAGAGAGCGAAGGTTGTGCGGTTCAGAGGGAGATCTGAAGCACAGAGAACCAAATCTATGCAAGCCAGCCAAATAGTGTGAATTGTAGAGAGGCAATAGTTAGATTTCCAGTCCAGTCTAGAGGAAAAGTGCGAATTGTCTCAGAGCAGTTGTAACAGGCAGTGAGGTTGCTGGGATGGGTTTTTGGTGAGTAGGTCAGAGATTCACAGAGCAGATATAGCGCAAAGATTTGCAGCATAAGGGTGTTGCAGTTGCAGATCAATGAAGGTCAAGGAAGAGAAAGCAAACAGTTTTTCAAAGAGGTAATCTCTAGAAAATTCTTAAAGGGCTTCCAACAAGAGAAGGCCGTAAGAAGCAATGCGAACTGCCAGTGCAAGCTTTCCATTCGAGCCAGTGCGTGTTTCAGTGTCAATAGTGCGTGTGCCAATGCCGAGATATTTTTTGAAGGTAGAGCGAGTTACCCAGGAGAAGCAGTAGGCAAAGCGAGTTTCTGGAAGGGATTCTGGAGGAAAATGCGAATTACCTGGAGAAGAATTGTGCAGTCTGGAGAGGAGTACGAGTTGCAGGGAGAAGGTCGAGTTAATTTGCTCGAAGAAGAAGGAGATTTCCCGGTTCATTAGTTCTTCAGTTTATTGAGTTTCATAGTTTTCTAGAGATGGCCACAACATGACTAAGAGACCAGCATAGGTTGGATGGAGCCTCCAACTTTGGCATCTGGAAGGCCAGGATGTTATCCCTATTGGATGAGCATGGTCTGAAGGAGTTTTTGACAACAGTTGTTGTTGTACCAACAGATCCTATCTTGTTACACGATTACAGGAAGGACATGGTGTTATGAATATAATTCATAACAAATAAAATGAATATAAATAATATAAATAATAAATAATCAAATATTGATTATGTTAAATAGTCATTAAGTTAAGTGAAAGGGCATGTCTAAAAGACATTCCCAGTCATGAAAGGCCACATGCCTAGGTATATAAGTAGGACCTCATTGTAACATTCGTCATCACTTGTACATTTTTATATATATAATAAATTATTATTACAATACCTTGTGTATTTTACAATTAACGTCAGAAAACTATCAATTTTGTTGCTTCAGTGGTATCAGAGCCATGTCGCACAATATAATCTTGTGAGCCTTTGAACGTTGTTCACCACACAATATGCCATTACGTGTACATCCTGAAGGAATTGAGTAGATTAGAAAAATTCAAGAAAAGCTTCAACAATTAGAAAAATCATGTGCATAAGTTACAACATGTTTTAAGAAAAGTTACGTGGAAATTGATAATAAGGGAGATGATAGCAACAGTAAAGAAATAGAACAAGATGAAGTTGATATAGATCAAGATGACGATCCAAATGAAAATGATGTCGATGAAGATTATGTAGATCAAGATGATGATCCAAATGAAGATGATGACGAAGAGGAAAATGTGGAAACAAAAGGAGACATTGATGATAACAAGGAGGAAAATGTGGAAGAAGAAAAAGAAGATATTTTTGAAGATAATTATGAAGATGACCTTGAAACATTTGAATTTGTGCAACATGTTCCCTTAAATGAATTTGGTAAATTTGATCCACCAACTGATGAGGAAGAATTTATAGTTAATTTGGTTGTTCATCAAGATGAGCATTTTGTTTATGATGCTCAAAGCCCCAGGAAGCCATCTTTGGATTCAACAATTTTGGAGGAAATATCTAGGGAAATATCATTGAAACATAACAACTATGTCTATAAAAGAAAGGTTAGAGATTCTGAAACTCTTGTTCGAGAACATATGACGACAACACCGATAAAAGGAGTTGCACATATAGGCAATCTTGGTGATTGTAAGGTACATACCTTGTCATTTTATTCCAATTCAGACAAAAAGGACACAAATAATGAGAATATTGTCGAAGATACTTGTGAGAGCAATTTTACTACAGGATATTGTGTAGCTCTTCCCAACCAAGCTATGGAACATCCAAGTGTTCTAGGTGAAGGGAAATGCAATAAAAAGTGTAAAGTATGTGGCACTTGGAAAGATTCAACTTCAGCACTGATATGTGATATGTGTGAGGAGTCTTTTCACATATCTTGTTGCTTCAGTGGAGGTCGTCAATTTGCAATTTTCCGAGAAATAAAAAAGTTTTGGCAGAAATTTGAAGTGATACCAGACTCAGTTGGAATTGTTATCCAATTAATCGTAGGCAATAGTTATTTTAATTCGATGGAATTGTTGCAGAATCAATTCATACAAGAGGAAGAGGTGGCATCATCATCAATTCCAGCTGAATTACAAGACAAACTGGGTAACTCGAGTCTTGACAATAACATTCAGCCACAAATTACAAATAAAAACACAAATGTCGATCGTATAAATAGGAAGTGGAATTATATGCGTTGAGATCATCGTACGTCCTTCACTGCACAAAGAGCAGAGGGCAATGCTTTTGCTGAAAATGATAATAATATCGTAACTTCCAAGAAGAGAAGAGGAAGGGCGGGAAATTGGAAAGGGACTTCTATGTTCAAGCATGGTCCTAACAAAAGGTCTCTTTGTAAAAACATCCAACACAGAAACTCCATCGCTGTCCGACTGACCTGTCCGCCTCAACTGCCAAAGTCAAACATCCAAAACGCTTCACATTTTGTTTTGCCCATTCATCTGCCCCACCATCCGGCCATCTGCTGCCACACATCAGACACCACCTCCACGCAAAACCTGCCCCTGCCCCACGACTGCTCTCGAGACACGCCCTGTCGCCAAAGTTTGCCCCTTACTCACCGGCAACCTCCGACCTGTGCGTATATTCTTGAACCGTTGCCAAAATACATATCAAATACTCATTGTTCTGCCAACCTTTTCCCCGATAATCCGACACCACAGTCTGACGTTGAACCAACCACGACAACACCGTCCTCGCGTCCACCTGCAACGTTGTGACCCAATGGTGCTGGCTCCCACTTCGCTCCCCGTCAACCGCTATACAACGTTCAGTCTATTTCCCGTGCCTAACAGGAACCCATGTTGACCGCCATTTTGTTTGAGTGAGAGTCAAGCGGTGCTAACGTTTCCAAACATTGCTTATATATATATATATATATATACAAGTCTATAACATTTAATTTAATTAATTAATTGATTAATATAATTTAATTATTTATATAGTTACAAACTATATAATTTAATTAAAAAAAAAGTTCCAATATAATATCGCCAACGAATTCTGCATGTTGACGTGGGCAAGGTGAAGACAGTCGTTCGAGATTAAGGTGAAAGAACGCTGTCAACATTGAGCTTTGAGGACAAAGCTTTTCGGAGAAGGCAATGTTATGAATATAATTCATGGCAAATAAAATGAATATAAATAATCAAATATTGATTATGTTAAATAGTCATTAAGTTAAGTGAAAGGGCATTTCTAAAAGACGTGCCCAGTCATGAAAGGCCGCCTGCCTAGTTATATAAGCAGGGCCTCATTGTAACATTCATCATCACTATACATTTTATATATTAATAAATTATTATTACAAATACCTCGTGTCTTTTACATTTAAGTCAACAAGCCATAAGTTTTGTTGCTTCAATCTCCCGGCACAGCTTGCCTTCAAAAATACGGCCCTCTAACCATCTGCGTTAACCTCTATGTAGCTGCCTGGATGTCTAGCCTCTGACTAATTTCTGATGAAGTCATTATGCCTTTTGCTAACTGGAAAGATGCTTCTCCAGCACTTTGGGACACCTGCCCGACCTCTGGAATTGAAAACGCCTCTCCTCCACAGCAAATCGATTTGCCTCTAGAGACTTGTTAATTTTGGGGAACTAGGTCCAAACTCCATGTTGCACTGCTCATATGACGATGATCATATTTTTGTTGGATTCCTCTTTCAGAGAGGTGCAAGATTGATCTAAAGATCATCTTGATTGGATGAGCAGAACATTGATTTTGAATTTATTTTCCACATGTGCAAGGTCGGCCAAATTTATCCCACATGCCTAAGAGATGTGTCACACACCCTCATTCATGAATATAAATTGGAGAGACTTGGAGGTCATTTTCTCATCATCTCATCACACATTCTCTCATTGTGATCTGATTGGTTCGATAGCCTTTGGAGGCCTTTTTCCCTCACACGTGTGAAGCAAAGCTGTTGTTTTTCTGCGCTGATCTGTTTAGGGCTTTCTATTTTCTACGTTAATCTGTTTCGGGCTTTTCTGCTGCAGCATTGACCAACATTGACCGTGGTCAACCCTTGGTCGTTTGACCTCAATCTTCTGCAGAAATTCCGATTTTAGGAGGTCGTATAGCTGGGCACTAAAATCGAGGAATTATGGGTTGTTTGA
>CM076582.1:138871575-139088806 GCA_034641835.2 Pinus albicaulis
AGACTTTGCTGGTTGAAGCATCCTGTTGACCGCCGAAACGAACATACACATTTTTCCTGTTTCTGATTTGTCTTCTGTAAGATCTACTTATATGTTCTATCTGCATTTTGCTTACCTACTTGTATGATTGCTGAAAGAAAAGTGAAATTGCTACTAGCATAGAACATCTACAAAACTTTACATGATGAGATGGTCTCCAAAAAAATCAAGGATAATCTTCTTAGCCTTGACTTCTCCCTTTCTGAATCTGGTCTTAACAACAGCATTCAAATTTTCTGGTCATTCTCCTACCTCGCCTTCCACATATACCAATATATCATGTTCTTTAAGAGTAATATCCAATCTTGCCTTCCACGAACCAAAATTCGAAGCATCGTTCAACTTCTCTTCATTCTTGAAGTAAGAAGAAGACATCTTGATCAAGTCAAACAAATTTCAGTAGCAAGTAAGATCTCTTTGAAGTAAAATTTCTGCAAAGGAGTGACAGCGCTTATCTTCTAGGACAACAAATTTCAGCAGCAAGTAAGATCTCTTTGAAGTAAAATTTCTGCAAAGGAAGGATAGCTCTTATCTTCTTGGGCTTGTCTTCACCAAAGCTTTGATACCATGTTGAAATTCTAATGTTTTATGCTGAAACAATTACTTATTCCAAAAACTTCTTTCTACTGCAATATTAGTTAAGTAATTGTAGATAGAACATAAACCAAATGCACAATAGAAGACAGCCAAGAACAAAATGAGAAACGGATAATTTAGGTCCAATGACAAGGGGAAAACCCAATCAGATTCTTCTTCTATTAGATATCAATTGTTCAACAAAGATACAGAGTCCAATGAAAGATCAAGAGAATGAGTAAGTTCACCCAAATTTGAACAAGTTGTAGTATCAAGATCACTGGTAGCAACATCAGATGCAAACACTGAATCAACTTTCCCTTCAACTGAATCAACATTGAAACACTGAAGCGTTGAATCAACCTTGGCTCACCAAGTTCTACTCTTACTCCAAGTCTCTCTCTCACACAATCTTCTTCAAGTCTCTCCAACTCTCTCTCTCTCTCTCAAGTTTGAATTCTTCTTTCACAATGCAGAAGTAGTAGTAGTCAGGTGATAAGACATGAGACACATATAAAGGAGCAACGAATTCTTGTCATAAAGGAGGAGCAATATGCATGCCTTGAGAAAGAGTGACATATGCCATTTAGGGGAGTGCAACTCATGCCATTAAGGAGAGGTACGCATGTCTAAATAACTTATGCCATTAAGAGAGGAACGCATGCCTTAGTAACTTATGCCATTAAGAGAGGTATGCATGCCTTAGTTAAGGAGAGTGTAACATATGCATTACAGTGAGAGTAAGAGGAATCTTTTATGACATGCCTTTAATGAGTGTAAGAGGAATATGCCATGCCTTTAATGAGTGTTAGAGGAATATGCCCTGTCTTTAATGAGTGCATAAGAGAGAGTGTAACGAATCATTATGAGAGAGAGAGAGAGAGAGAGAGACAGTTATGTAGTACCATGTGAGTCATCAAGGAGAGAAGTGAGAAGTGATTAAGGTGATGAAGGTAAGGTGACTTGCAATTCCTTTTAATAATAATATCATAGTATCATAAAGGATAATAATATTAATATTAATAATATTGATGATTAAGTCGAGATTGAACTATTAGGATTGACTAATGATAATTTAAGTGATTTTCCTTCAACTATACTTGATTACCAATTGATCGAAGGCGATTTACTATTTTTGGAAAGTCGTATTTGAGATGCTAGACATGACTTTCTATTTTTAGAAAGTCACTCTAAAATTGTCAGAAATGAGATTTTATTTAAGGGAATTCATTCCTGAGATTTTATTTAAGGGAATTCATTCCTGAGCTGTCAATTTTCAACAACCATATAGTCAACTACACTTAAGGGACTTAAATTTGGTCAGAGATGTCGGACTTCTTGACTTTGATCTCATTTCTAATTTTATATAGTTTTTATAAGATTCAGTTTGTTAGTATGATAATATAATTATATTAATGCTCGACGAATGAACACAAAATTACCCCAATGGGACTAAAGAGCACAAGCAGTGTGTATTATAAATACAATGTGGGAGTGCAAGCACAACTCCTAGAAATGTCGAAATTGATATAACGAAGAAACCTACATGAATATAACATTAAAACATATCTATAAAATCGTGAAAAAGGTACAGTGATAAAAAACACTAAGTGAATTTGGACAACTCAAGAACTTATCAAGAAATAGAGAGATAGAGAGAGAGAGAGAGATAGAGAGAGAGAGAGAGATAGAGAGAGAGATCGAATGATGAGGCCAATGATGTCAAGGTCTCTTGAGTGTGATGGTCGAGGGCAAAGGTGGCGAATAAGGCACTAGCTCGTTGATAGAGTCCTCAAGAACCATAGAGGGGTCTGGTTGTACGATGTTGGGGGGAATGCACAAGCAAGGAATACTCCTAGCATCCGAGGTCGAAAGAAGGAAACTTCAAATGGATCTATGGCTGCTCCTTTGGGTGTGGGAGGTAGTCCCACGAGCAAGAGGTGCTCTACTCTGAATTTGTTTCGAGTTGATATCTCTAAGGTTTTATGAATGTGTGACCTAATGTATGGACCAATACCACAAAACCAATCTCGATAATATTAATTGACCTCGAAGAGGGGGAGGCTGAGGAGAAACTCAGGGTCTCACCATTTTGTTGTCTGGTGCACTCTAGAACTCTGCCTGCCATTTGTTGCTCTGATCTAGCGAATCAGCAAGGAAGTATGAGGTGATTGGTCTAGTCATAGGGTGGGGTGTGGCGTGTAGAAGTTGAGATTTGTGACTAAAGCTCTTTGTAATGAAGAGAGCTAAGCATCATTAATCGTCTCACCGGAAGAAAGTAGAGAGGGAGCAACAAAAGTCACTATGGAGGCAGTGACAGCATCCTATCATCTAAGAGTATAGGAGACATTGACAAATAGTGTGCATATCTTCAAGCCTAAGGGAAAATTCGGCTTAGGGAAGGTGCTATGGGGAGATAGCAATCGAATGGAGAGGCCGGGAAGCCTCTAAGAAACAACCTCGTGCACAACCCGAGGGAGGATCTCGAGCGAGAGCCTCTGAGGAGCAAAGTGCAAGGTAGGGATTCCTCTGTCTTCCAATGGTAAAGTCTCTAAGATATTGGACTCTATGATGGAAAGAAACCAAACGAAAAATGACCTCAAGATGGAAAGGGTGGACGACGAACACTACCTCAACGATGGGCTACAAAATCATCTACTTACATCGAATCACCTAAGAAGCAAGGTATGTACTCTCTCTAGCCTAGTCCAATCTATGTACAATAAGCTCAATCCCCAAATCTTGATGCCATAAAGAACTATGGGTGTAATAATTGCCTCCATGAGATAGAGTTTAGTCAAGATGTGTCATGTGTCAAGGTGAGACAGAATTGTTTATAAAGGGATTTGCATTCATCATCAAACCACTGATTCATGGGACAAGAGCCAAGGGGTAGGCTTATGGGTGTGGCGAAGAGCAAAGTGAGGCTATGAGGCACATGTCGCTTCCAAAAGGATCAAGGAAAGTATCTCATATTTGGTGTGGTTGTGTCCAATGACATGAAATTGAAAATGGGGGCAGGGGGGGCCAACTGGCAAGTGATGTAAGATGCGACAGAATCCCTGTCAAAAAGGAAGGTAGCCCCATAAAACAAGGGAGCCTATTCAAGATTAGTAAGCCATGGGATTCACCAAACTGCAATAGATGTCTCCCATAACCTATGAGAGGTCCATTCCTATCCTGCAAACTCCTATGAAGACCCACATACTCTAGCTCTAGACTGTTTAGCTTGTCTACAGCACTGTTCAGTGCATCGGGTGTCTCCGTTCGGAGATCCCACCCTCAGCCCCGAGAGACTTCGAGTGCTTGCTCAGGTGAGGTAGTTTCATCAGTATTTTACAGGAGGATCGATGTTTGCATTCTTGGGAGGAGCAGAGCCATAGAGATTGCGCAATCTTGAGAGGGAGGACGCAGTCCATCTTGAGGGAGCTCCGGAGTGGCACTATTTTGGAGGATTTTGGCCGGAGGATTGAGCAAGGGGCCAGCCCTTGCCTATTGGAGGCATTTGGTAGAGTGGGAGGCCATATTTTGGAGGATTTCATTCAGCACTAGTGGGGCCCTTGGGAGTATAGCGTAGATCCTTAAGGGAGGCATTTTCGGGGGTCGACCATTTCAGAAACGCTCTCTGGGCTTTTCTGGGTATTGTGAGTAGAGGCCAATTCCAAAGTTTCTGTAATATTCCCAATCAGCAAAAGCTAATTGGAATATTAATCCAGACCAATTTTGCCGCCAATAGTCAATTTCAAATAACAAAGAGCGGGTTGTGGTCTCACCCGAGCGCGCGGAGGCAAGCACGCGGGCTGGGTTGGCAGCGTGGGGCCGAGAAGGGCTGCGCGGGAAAGGAGTCGATGGTTCGAGAGGAAGGCCGCATACAAAAGGGAAAGAGCTTCCTTGTTTTTGGGCATTATTGATGTTTATGAAATTGAAACTGGTCGCTAAGACTTGAGCACACCGGCTGTTTAGCAGGTCTGCAGCACTGTTTAGTGCGCCAAGTGTCTCCAAGCGGAGATCTCAACCTCAGCCCCAGGGGACTTCGAGTGCCTGCTCAGGTGAGGCAGTTCTATCATAGTTTTGCAGAAGGATTGGGTCTAGAACTGGTCGCAACTTGTTGCAGAGCTGCGTCAGGAGTGGCAGCGCCGTCTGGGTGAAAAGACCACAGGCCATCGCGTGTGTGCACAGTGTTATTATCATTTTGGAAGTTCCAGGCCTGGAGTTTGAAGCAGAGACAGTTCGTGCCTATTGAGGGCCTGAAGCAGAATCGGGATGCTCTCTTAGTGAATCTCTGTTCGGCCGCAGCGTATTAGCAGCAGCGCGTTTGTATTCCCCGCCGCTTGAACGCAGGACGGTGAATCGCTGTTCCTCTGTCATTCCAAGAATACCTTTCGATTTGCCTTGAGCCAGCTTTGGGTGCTATCACCTGAGCAGCTATTGTATTTCCTTATAATTTCCCGACATAATAAAATGGCTCAGCGATTTCTCTGTTAAACGTGAATCTATTGCATAGGCCGTTTCTGTTATTTTATGCGCTGTTGAATATTTCTGAAGGAGACATTCCATTATTGTACCATTTGCTGTGTTTATTTAATTTCCTTAAATAGGAATATTACAGTGGTATCAGAGCAGGGTTCTGGCTCAGCCTGTGGACATTATCACAATGCCTACATTCTTACCGCCAGTGCTGAGTGAGAAAGAGAGGCAACATGATCATATACCCTTTGGAGACTATTTCCGTAAATGGCAGTCCATGGGGGAAGACTTCAAAGCAGCTTTGCCCTTCAAAGATTACTGTCAGCTCAGGCAAGATGAAGGAGGAACGTACAGTGATAGGAACAGTGGTTTTTCTACCATGCAGAGTTCAGATTCGCAGCATACCATTGGGAGATCACCTCTTCCCATGCATGAGGGATCCACTAGTCCCTGTGAGTCTAAGCCCAAGAAGACCGGAGCGGTGAAAAAGGAGAGTTTATTCTCATCTCTTTTCATATCCAGAGGAAAGGCATCCACCGTTGAGGAGGACAAGAAGGGTGAAGAAAAAGGAGAGGAAGTACCATGCGCTTCCAATTCTCATCAAGAAGAAGATATCACATCACCTCTTGAGGAGGCTTGTGAAAACATTGTCCCACTCATGGATGAGCAGCCACATGCATTGATAGTTGGGGCAGCCAACACTTTTGAGGACGGGACTCTTGTAGACCAAGGGTCAAATCTCATTGCTACTATAGAGCAGCCTGGTTGCACTGCGCTTTGCAACATGGATGAAGGGGAGGTCTCAAGGAGAGATCTCACTATAGATGCACTTCAACACACTATGGAACACAATGATTTGGTTCCCTTCTCACAAGAGAAAATAGAAGATGGAGGACATCTTCGGATGGATAACATCTCTCATGCTTGTGTTGGACATCCCTTGAGCCATACACATCATGATGGGGGGGTTTTGCCTACCACCTATTTGATTCTTGATAGGGTCTCATTGATCCTTGAGAAGTTTACATTTCAAAACCCTATGAAGTGCAAATTCAGAAATTTGATTTTGGAGGATGGTAACCCTCATTGGAGGAGTACCAGGATGAGGAGAAGAAGGAGGCATCCACAAGTGATTGAGTGGATGTGGTTGATGAGCAAGGAGCTAGGAGGCTACTTGCAGATCTATGATACCAGGCAGCAAGAGGCTTGGCTACGCTGGTTACTCTTGAAAGAGTTTGGCCATCTCTTGGAAAACACTCTTCCTAAGAGTCGGAGGATGGAGGAAAGATCGCTAGACACTTGCATCATTGAGCAGCATAGAGTATGGATGCATGGTGTTGATATGATATTCATATCATTCATTATGTCTTCATCACATGACCGGTATGATGGAGGTATGGGGAGGCAACACAATGTCTTGTTGCTTGGTTTGTTTCTAGGAGAGCAAGGGCAGATTTGCTCTCATACTTTGTACGATATTGCAGGAAGAGGGGATGGCACTATCTCCTTGGTCTTTGATGATAGTTTGGAAGCACTTCCAACTTGGGAGGTGTTCCACATTTGTTGCAGCATTGTTAGAGGAGTCTTTGACAAGGAGCATGTCAGAGAATAGAGCTTTGTATTGACAAGAGCTTATTTGCATGAGCTCACAGCGCTGTCACCGTGGAGCAGAACTTTATGGGTGAAGAGTGCCTCGCAGAGATATAGTGGATCTATAACCCATAGGTCCCAGGATCACTTCACATTTGTTGCACTTGATGAACCAAGAGGAGGTAATGATGATAGAGACATCTATGGCTTGTTCTTCTTGACTTGGGTTCCCAAGCATCAGGAGGATCATCTTTTTGCAGCACCAGGTTCAGTCTTCTTCATAGCATGCCAACACACTATGGAGGACTCGTTCATAGACCCATGTACCATCTTACTTCCAGCATATGGTGAGGGATTTGTTTATACATTCATTGATTTGCACACTCTTACCATTCTTATGCAGTACATTGCTTCACAAGGGGGCAAGCTTGTCATGTTGCTCCATGAGTTTCATTGGGCCATTCTACATGGTGGAGGAAGCCATCTCTTTTGTGGCATTTGGCAAATGTTTTATCATCACTTGCATGTTCGTTTTATACACTATAGCATGTATCATATAAAGATATAGCATGTATCATATAAAGACATGCATGATTAACTATGTAACAAGAAACATTTTGCCTTGTACTTTCATCAAGCAGCAACTTGTAAAACTGCGTTGTACTTGTTGGGGAAGCTGTTGGTACCCCTCTTCATCACTGGTAACCTTCAGCATTTCCTTCATTTTGTTGTTGATCATGTCTTTATTTGCTGATATAGATCAGATTCGTATAGGAGGCTTGATTATGAGGGAGACACATGAGCTGGATGTGTCTGTGAGTGGGAAAAATTCTCACATGTTCTGCACTACATGTTCTAATGGGAGCATGGGAGAAGGCATGGCCACCACCACTACATATGCTTTCTCTTTTGAGGTGGGCCATGAGATTAACAGTCATCCATTGTACAGCCATGGGCAAGTGTTTGGTCTCATGTTGTTGTCATATTCAGCCATTTACTATCCATTAGTAGATGTGATGGATCTTGTACATTGCTTGCCATGCAATTTTCTGAAGTTGCAGTGGATGAAACTGCGTTGTATCCTCGTGAGAGATTGTTTGCATCATGTATCATCATGTAAAACCTTCAGCAAACCTCTCATTCTGATGATCCATGATGACCATGTCCTATTCTTCATGGATGGATTGTTTTGGGCCAGCTTGTTCTTCATTGTTGGAGGAACCTTCTCTGGAGGATTGCTCTTCACTTTGCCATTGGTGGGCAATAATTTTGCAGCCCAGGATCAGCATACACTCTACACTTGTCATGTGTGGAGAGAAGGACAGCATGGGGTAAGCTATGATGCTTGCCAAGTTCAGATTTTCAGCCCACCTTCATTTCCGGAGCTGAGGAGGAAGGGACTTTGGTTCATTTGCAAAGAACCTTGGGGGCATGATCACTCATGTTTGAGAGATGCAGACGAGGTGGCAGAGGTAGAGCCGGTAGGCATTCCTTCTGTATGCCAGGATGAGGACTCTTCTTCAAATGAGTCCATGGGATCATATGAGGATGCTTCTGGGGAGCGAGAGCAGCCATGCAGAGATTATGATGACAATAGACCAGAGCTGTGTTCTAGTGTGCAGGGTGAGCAGTCAGGGGACTGTATAGGAGACACTCTGGGTGATGAGTCCTTTGTGACGATTCAGTCAGAGCAGCATATGATGCAGCCTGAGTTAGTAGAGGAGGATACTAGGGACATCAAGCATGACATCTCCTTGGGTGAGGTCCAGATGGGCGCCCACATCGAGCCTATGATGGGTATGCAGCTAACATTGGAGTCAGCCTTTGAGGGGGAGCAGTTAGATGCACAGACACCGAGTACAGTGACAGCAGCTACATATCCATATCCTCTGGAGATGTTGGAGGTTGATGAGATAGCTTTGCAGGGGGCTAGTAGACAACAAGAGCCTTACATTCCCAATCAGGAGGGGAATGAGCTGTTGGAGATGGTAGAGCATCCATGGATGGGTCGACACCGAGATGAGGTGCAGATAGACGTACACGCAGTCAACAGAGCTGCAGTATTTTTAGTGAATAGCACTGTCCAGGAGTACATCGATGGAGCTTGCAGCATATCTTACCCACTTGGGCCCATGTTAGAGAGAGGGGCTTCCTCCTATAGGCAGCTTTCATTGGCAGACAGGGCAAAGCAGTGGGAGTTGATTACGGGCTGGCGGCAACATCCCAAGCATGTTCCATATGCCGTTGTTGTTGCTACATCGAATTCTTCTCCCAGTTTGGATTGGCGGGAGATCATGAGTTGGTACCCCCTTGATGGTACGGTGTTCTTTGTAGGGAGCACAGCAGAGCAGGGGCCCTTGGACACAGTAGATGTTATAGATCCCAGTTGGCAGGAGGGCACCGATTGATGTTACTTCAGGACTCCTTCCCGATTTCAGGAGAGCAAGATCAGCATGGGATTGAGTCAGGACTTGGACAGGATAGAGGTGATGAGCCGGTATGCAGTTACAGGTGCAGCACAGCAAGAGCCCGGGAGCATTGATGCTTGTTGGTGGTCTTCACCCCTGAGAGCATCAGCTATAACCAGAGATAGTGCGCAGCCTGAGCCGTGGGACTTGGGTGATGATGGGCCATGGTGACGATGGGATCCAAGAGGACTGTTGGTGAGATATCAGTTTGGGATCCTGGCATTGAGAGGTCCCTTGATGTCAGGGTGATACAGAGGTTACAGAGGTTTCAGTGGCGCATCTGGGACCCAGGCACATTTTGCAGTGTTGGTGGGGAGCATCAGCTAGAGAGGAGGCTTGTTCAGGCATTGTTTGAGGACAAGCAATTGTTTTTTCCGGATGAGGTTGCGACATGGGAGAATGAAAAGATCTGGCGGCATCCATCACTACAGTTGCTTGGGGTCAAGCAACATTTTGCCGGGGGAGACTGTAATATTCCCAATCAGCAAAAGCTAATTGGAATATTAATCCGGACCAATTTTGCCGCCAATAGTCAATTTCAAATAACAAAGAGCAGGTTGTGGTCTCACCCGAGCGCGCGGAGGCAAGCACACGGGCTGGGTTGGCAATGTGGGGCCGAAAAGGGCTGCGCGGGAAAGGAGTCGATGGTTCGGGAGGAAGGCCGCATGCAAAAGGGAGAGAGCTTCCTTGTTTTTGGGCATTATTGATGTTTATGAAATTGAAACTGGTCGCTAAGACTTGAGCACGCCGGCTGTTTAGCAGGTCTGCAGCACTGTTTAGTGCGCCGAGTGTCTCCGAGCCGAGATCTCAACCTCAGCCCCGGGGGACTTCGAGTGCCTGCTCGGGTGAGGCAGTTCTATCATAGTTTTGCAGAAGGATTGGGTCTAGAACTGGTCGCAACTTGTTGCAGAGCTACGTCAGGAGTGGCAGCGCCGTCTGGGTGAAAAGACCGCAGGCCATCGCATGTGTGCACAGTGTTATTATCATTTTGGAAGTTTCGGGCCTGGAGTTTGAAGCAGAGACAGTTCGTGCCTATTGAGGGCCTGAAGCAGAATCGGGATGCTCTCTTAGTGAATCTCTGTTCGGCCGCAGCATATTAGCAGCAACGCGTTTGTATTCCCCGCCGCTTGAACGCAGGACGGTGAATCACTGTTCCTCCGTCATTTCGAGAATACCTTTCGATTTTCCTTGAGCCAGCTTTGGGTGCTATCACCTGAGCAGCTATTGTATTTCCTTATAATTTCCCGACATAATAAAATGGCTCAACGATTTCTCTGTTAAACGTGAATCTATTGCATAGGCCGTTTCTGTTATTTTATGCGCTGTTGAATATTTCTAAAGGAGACATTCCATTGTTGTACCATTTGTTGTGTTTATTTAATTTCCTTAAATAGGAATATTACAGTTTCAACTTTTTCTGAGGAGGGGAGCAGCCCCAAATACTCTTCTTGTTCCAACAGCTTGGACGCAGAGCAGAGAGCAGCGATTCCATTGATATTCTGAGAGTATTCCTACACTTGCCTGGTGCAAGTCGAGGTGCCATCACTCTGATCACCTCTTGTACTCATTTCTATTCCTCAGTATAATAAAATGGCTCAGTATTCTCTCTATTTCGTGTGTATCTGCTTCATGTTCAGTTTTTAGCATTTTGTATCTTGTTGTATGCTTTGTATTGCTATCTATTTCCCTTTCGGGATATTACAGTGGTATCAGAGCATAGACCTGGCTCAGCCTGTGGGGCGAGTTGTCTATGACATCGGGAGAGAAGCCGTATATTTGCTACAGAGGTAGAAAGTACTGTGACAGAGAGCGTAGGTTGCAAATCACCTACAGAGAGGGTGACTGCGTTCCAGTGGTGGACGCAGAACAGAAAGAACCGATGGCAGATGATAGTGATGCGAAGAAGTTTGGGGAAATGCTCCTCAAGTTAGTATAGAATCTGTCGAGGCAGATTGAGGTGATGGGACAGATATTCACTGCTGTGGAGGCTAGACAGCGTGAAACCCCAAGGGGTTTCCAGATTGGTGAGGGATCGGGCACATCCCACCATTTGCAGGAGCACGATGCCACTCAGCACATGGCATCACATGCACCCACACGCTCCACTATGCCCACTTTTTTGGCTACAGACACAGGGGCAGGAGCACAGCAAGAGCCGGAGCCTGGCCACATGGGTGATTACTTTGCTGAGTATCAGGCATACGAGCAGGAGTTCAGAGATGCCCTTTCATTTCGAGACTTTGTTCAGCTCTAGCGAGACAGCAGACCCCGTGACCATCACAGGGGACACCGGCATTATCATGACGGAGACACTCAGCATACGGTGAGCAGGTTCCACTTGCCTATTTTTGATGGTTCATCAAACAGTTCAGCGAAGGCTTGGGTGGAGAAGCTGGACATATACTTCCAACTCAACCAGATGGCAGAGACGGAGGCCATCAAGGTGGCAGCGTTGCATTTGGATGGACAGGCCCAGGATTGATGGTTCCACGAGATGATTACACTCGGGCATTCAATAGTGACCACATATGTCGAGTTCACCCTGAGGTTAATAGAGAGATTTGATCTGAGGGATCTGGAGGAGCACTTTGTTGAGCTGATGAGGCTCAAGCAGACAGGAAGCCCGGATACATATATCTCAGATTTCCTGAGACTTTCAGTGATGGTACCAGATCTATCCGCGACACGGATGATTTACATGTTCATTGAGGGGCTAGCAGAGCCGCTTCGGGGTTTGGTCAGATCCACTAGAGCAACCACACTCCATGACACAGTTGGCAGGACCCGGGATTTGCATGATGCCTTACCCAGGACCAGGACACCTTACCCCCAGAGACAGGCTTTCCAGCCTAAGGGGAAGGATATGAGGATTCCGCCTCCAAAGGGGAATCAGGGTAGGGGACAGTTGGATGATGATGCCAGGAGGGAATTGAAAAAGAGGTTGTGTTTCACATGTCAAGAGTCGTGGGCACCCGGACACAGATGCTGCTGGCAAAGCACACTTTATTGAGGTCTTCTCCGAGAGCAGCGGGGAAGAGGATGAGTATGATGACGTGGAGGCAGGGGGCAGCCATGCAGCGCAGGACCATTTGCCACCTCCACCACCAGGAGCAGGAGGTGCGGCCTTTGCACCTACCGGGGGGACCCTTGCAGCATTGCGGGGAGTACCCAAGTATTTGACGCTGCGCGTTCGAGGGACAGTGCCGGGGCAGCAAGTATCAGTACTGGTGGACAGTGGGGCAACCCACAACTTCATCGATGCACAGATGGTAGAGCGGAGAGGCATACCGACAGAGAGCTTCGATGGGTTTTCAGTGTTGTTCCCAGGAGATCAGACGATGCAGTGTACCAGATATGTTCCAGAGATGGCAGTGACGATGGGAACCTACACAGTGACTGACCACTTTTTCGTGGTTAACATACCGGATACCAATGTGGTATTGGGTGTACAGTGGTTGATCACTCTAGGGAAGGTCACCACAGATTGGGAGGCTTTGGAGATGGAGTGGGATGATAAGAAGACCGGGAAGCATGAGAAGATACGGGGCATGCACACTTACCCACCCCAGACTATTTCCGCTCACCGGATGGAGGCAGACTTCCGGAAGGGAGACATAGAGTGGGCAGTAGAGTTGCGTGCATCAGAGGCAGGGACTACCGGGCAGACAATGCATCCAGAGATACAGACCATCCTTGATAGATATGCCACGGTGTTTGGGGAGATACAGCCAGGTCAGCGACCGAATCGGGGGTTTGAGCATACGATTGAGCTAGAGCAGGGCATTCAGGTCGTCATTACCACACCCTATAGGCACCCCAAGGCCTATCAGGACGAGATTGAGTGGGCTATCCGCGAGCTGTTAGCCCTTGGACACATTCGGCCTAGCACCAGTCCTTTTGCTTCTTCGGTAGTGTTGGTGAAGAAGAAGGACGGCACATTGCGGATGTGAATTGACTACAGGGCCCTGAACAAAAAGACCATGAAGAACAGGTACCCCATACCTCGGATTGACGAGTTGATGGATGAGTTGAGAGGGGCACAGTTCTTCTCAAAGATTGATTTGAGATCCAGGTACCACCAGATTCGCGTGAGGGAACAGGACATTCCCAAGACCACTTTCAGATGCCATTATGGCCATTTTGAGTTCTTGGTGATGCCCTTCGGGCTAACCAACGCCCCGGCCACCTTCCAGTCGTGTATGAACCACATCTTCCGTAGTCACCTGAGGAAGTTTGTGCTAGTCTTCTTTGATGATATATTGATATATAGCAGGACATGGGAGGAGCATTTCCAGCACATAGAGGCAGTGTTGCGTATTTTGGAGGAGCAGCAGTTTTATGCTAAGCTCTCCAAGTGCGAGTTTGGGTTGACGGAGATGTTATATCTAGGACACATTATAGGGGTGGACGGAGTGAGGGTCCACGAGGAGAAGATCAAAGCCATCAGAGATTGGCCAGAACCGAGAAACGTGACGGAACTTCGGGGGTTTGTGGGTATCTGCACCTACTACAGGAAGTTCGTCAAGAGTTTCTCTCAGCTTGCTGCACCCCTTACAGATCTGACGAAGAAGGGGGCATTTAGTTGGACAGATATAGTGCAGCGAGCCTTTGACAGGCTCAAGGAGGTGATGAGCAGCTGTCCGGTGCTTGCATTGCCGGATTTCACGCAACCATTCGTTCTGGACTGTGATGCATCAGGGGAGGGGATCGGCGCAGTGTTGCTGCAGGGAGGTCACCCTATAGCTTTTGAGAGCCGGAAGCTCCTTCCACATGAGCGGTTGTATGCCATATACGACAAGGAGATGCTGGCCATCATGCATGCATTGGCCAAGTTCCGACAGTACCTGGTAGGTAACAGGTTAAGGGTGAGGACTGACCATAACAGCCTCAGGTTCTTCTTAGAGCAGAAGCAGCTACAGGAGAGGCAGCAGAAGTGGGTCAGCAAGATCCAAGCCTACGACTTCGACATTGAGTATGTCAAAGGGAAGAACAATGTGGTGGCTGATGCACTTTCACGCAGACCAGCCGCGTTGTCTCTGATGAGTTTGGACGCAAATTGGAGGGCTCGACTTTTGGTGGAGTACTCCAAGGACAGGTTTGCTTGTGAGGTTCTGGATGGGCAGGTGACAGATGATAGATACAGGGTGATGGATGAGATCATCTACTACAGGGATAGGATCTTCTTGACTGAGGGCTCTCAGCTCAAGAAGAAGATATTGCAGGCTTCTCGTGATTCACCATTGTCTGGCCACCAAGGGTTTACCAAAACCTACAGGGCCATCGGGGAGAGGTTCTCATGGAAGGGCCTCAAGGAGGACGTACTCCAGCATGTCAGGGAGTGCGAGGTTTGCCAGCGCAACAATGGGGAGATGAACCATCCAGCAGGTTTGTTGCAGCCTCTTCCCATTCCAGAGGGGAAATGGGAGAGTATTTCGATGGACTTCATCACAGGGTTGCCCATGTTGCAGGGCAAGGACTGTATATTCGTCGTCGTTGATCGACTGACGAAATATGCACATTTTTTTTGCCATATCCACACATTACACAGCAGCGCAGGTGGCAGAGCTGTTCTTCAGGGATATCTTCAGATTACATGGTCTTCCCAAGACCATTGTCAATGACAAGGACAGCCGCTTCATGGGCGGATTTTGGCAGGAGCTTTTCCGGCTGGTGGGGATAGAGTTGACACCGAGCACCAGCTACCACCCACAGACAAATGGGCAGACAGAGATAGTTAACAAGTGGCTGGAGGGCTACTTGCGTAACTATGTCAGTGGGCAGCAGAAAGCATGGCTGAAGTGGTTGCACCTCGGAGAGTACTGCTACAACAACACACGTCACATGTCTAACGATATGTCTCTATTCTATGCATTATATGGTTATCATGCTTTATCTTTTATTGATGTGATGTTTGGTGCCAGCATGGCTCTGAGAGCCAAGGATTGGATCCAAGAGAGTCAGGACATCCTCCGAGCTCTCAAGGATAACATGGCTACAGCACAAAACCAACAGAAGTTGTATGCCGACAGGGGTCGGGTGGAGAGACAGTTTGAGGTAGGGGACTTGGTCTACCTACGTTTGCAGCCATACCGACACAGTCGACTCTGAAGCAGAAGGGAGCTGAGAAGCTCAAGCCCCGTTTTTATGGGCCTTACAGGGTGACACGCAAGGTTGGACAGGTTGCCTATGAGTTGGAGCTGCCCCAAGGCAGCAAGATTCATAACATCTTTCACGTATCATGCCTGAAGAAGGCATTGGGACAGCAGGTGACAGTGACAGAGGAGCTTCCGCCTACGGATGATGAGGGGCATTTGGTGCTACAGCCAGAGGCCATTATTGATATCAGGGAGAGGCAATTGCGGAGCAAGACAGTCCAAGAATTCTTAGTGAGGGGGAAGAATTTGCCAGATGAGGATGCCACTTGGGAAAGTGAGAAGATCTCACAGCATCCATCACTACAGTTGCTTAGGGTCAAGCAACATTTTGCCAGGGGAGACTGTAATATTCCCAATTAGCGATACCTAATTGGAAATATTAATTTTGATCAATTTTGCCTTATTATAGTCGGAGCTCTGTTTTAAAAACCGGCCTGGTCGAAACCGACTAGGCCTGGTCGACCGAGCCGGTTGGGCGGCCGGTCCAACCAGGTCCATGACCAGCCAGGCTGGCCGATTTATTACCGAGCCGGCCGGTTTTTGTAATGACCAGGCCGGCTCGGTAATAAACCGGCCGACCAGGCCGAGCCCGAGTCAACCAGGCCTGGTCAATGCCGGCGGCCGGTGGGCCCAAAAATCGCTCATTTGCGGACTTTAAAACCGATTTTTATCTGCTGTTAGGGTTTTTTATGCATCCCTAAGCCCTCCCAATGCTATAAAACTAACCCACCCCCTCTATTGAGCTCACATCTATCTTGTGCAATTTGTTTGAGCATTTGTGAGTGTTTACTGAAGATTGTGGAGTTCATTTTGGAGCAGCAGTGAGGAGCTTCTTGGGCAAGTTTTGGAGCAGCAGTGAGGAGCAAATTGGCAAGCTTTGGAGCAGCATTGAGCTAGAGGAAGCTAGAGGCTAGAGGTATTTATTTGTTCTCTACTAAATCTGCCTTTGTTTGTTTTATTTATTTAGCAAATCTAGCATTTGCCATTTGCATTTGCATAGTTTTTGGCATTTGCCATTTGGTGAAAGAAATGAACATAGAATGAATAGTTTTTTTTTTGTTTTCATGTTCGATTTAAACATTTTATTTCCAAGTCAAAAACTCAGTCCAAAATGGCCCCTAGAGCAAAAGACTCTGCTTGGGCATATGCTGAAATGGTTGGGGATCAAATGTATTGCAAATTTTGCAAGAAAAAAATTAAGGAGGGTGGAGGGGGCATTCATAGACTTAAACTACATTTGGCTGGTGTTAAAGGCCAAATCACTGCATGTGAAGCAGAAAACATTGGGGAAATTAGGAAGCAGTTGAAAGAACAGTTTGACAAGTTTGAGCAAGACAAAAATAGGCAAAAAGAAATACAGGCTGAAATTGGGAGGAAGAGGAATATACAAAATATGATGGCTAGCAACTCAAGTTTTGAATCTTTTAATTATCAGGATTCCTCATCTATCCCTTCCACTGATGCATCAAAAAACCCCTTTCGCTATGTTCCTCCCTCTAGGGAGTCTATTTCTGACAAGGGTAAGGGTGCAATGAGAAATAAGGGTACTATTAAAAGTTTTTTTGTGCCCTCATCTCCTTCTGATAGTGCAACTGCATATGGTCCTAGTCCTCACACTGTGCAGCCCACTTTAGATGCTCATTGGAAAAAAGAATTGAGAGATGATGCTTGTGAATACATTGCTAGATGGTGGTATGATGCTGATATTCCCTTCAATGCTACTCGTTCACCATATTATGAACCTATTTTTGATGCCATATATGCTGCTAGAAAGGGCTTCAAACCTCCTACTATGCATGAGTTAAGAGGATCTCTTTTGCAAAGAGAGATTTCAAACATTAATGATTATTTGAAAGAGTTCAAAAACTCATGGGCACGTACAGGATGTACCATCATGTCAGATGGATGGACTGATCAGAGGAACCGTACCATCATAAACTTTCTTGTCTTTTGCCCACGGGGAACCATGTTTCTAAAATCAGTTGATGCACTTGATAGGGTGAAAGATGCACAGATGTTGTTACAGCTTTTGGATGAGGTTGTTGAAGAGGTGGGGGTGGAAAATGTTGTTCAAATCATCACAGACAATGCCTCTAACTATGTTCTTGCTGGTAAATTGTTAGAGGAAAAACACCCAACCATTTTTTGGACCCCATGTGTTGCACATTGCATAGACCTCATGCTTGAGGATATTGGCAAAATAGACTGGATCAAGAACACTGTAGAGCATGCCAAATGCATCACAAAATATATTTACAATCACTCATGGATTCTGAGTCTGATGAGGAAATACATAGGGGGCAAGGAACTTATTAGGCCTGCCATCACTAGATTTGCAACACATTTTTTGACATTGCAATCTATGGGTGCCCAACAAAGAAACTTGCAAAAGATGTTTTCTAGTGATGAATGGAATGAAAGTCAGTTCTCTCGCAAACAGGATGGCAAAGACATGAAAAGGAAAGTTGTTGAAGAAATATTTTGGAAAAGGGCAGCAAACATTGTGAAACTTGCTGAGCCATTGGTTAAGGTGTTGCGCTTGGTGGATGGGGAAAGATTGGCTATGGGCTTCATTTATGAGGCTATGGATCAAGCAAAGGAGCAGATAAGGGCAGCATGCAAGGACAAAGTGGCTAAGTATGGGCCCATTTGGGAAATCATTGATCAGAGATGGAACAATCAACTCCATCGCCCGATACATGCAGCTGGGTATTTTCTGAACCCAAGGTATCATTATAAAGCTCGGGAAACAGGAGCTTTGACTGGAGAGGTTAGAGATGGATTGATTGACTGCATTGATCGCATGATCCCCACAGAGAGTGAGCAGTTGACGATACACAGGCAGATCACTATGTTCAGCCATGCCACTGGTACCTTTGGCAAGAACCTTGCAAGGATTGTAAGGGAATCAGATGAGCCAGGTAAACAAAGAATTTCAATTTTCAAATTTATATTTTATAATTTATTATTTTGTATAATTGTTTATAAAATTATAATTTCAATTTCAAAGTTGGATATAAATTGTTGAGCTAACTGAAACTAATTTTTTGCAGCACAATGGTGGGAGGCATTTGGTGCCCACTGTCCTGAATTGCAGAGGTTTGCAATCCGCATTTTGAGTCAAACTTGCAGTGCTTTTGGGTGTGAGCGCAATTGGTCTGTCTTTGAGAGGATTCACACACACAAGAGAAACCGTTTGGAGCAAAAACGGTTAAATGATCTAGTGTTTGTCCAGTACAACCTTCGACTAAGACGGAACCAATTGCTGAACAAAAGACCTGATTCAGATCCCATTGTGTTGGAGGATATTGATCCAACATCAGATTGGGTAGTGGAGTCTTGTCCACCAGAGTTTGACAGGGAGACTTCACTTGACTTGGATTTAGATATGGAGGCGACTATGCTCAATGTAGATCCATTAGTAGCAGACCCAGTCCCGGGCGATCCAGTTGCAGCCGCTGCAGGTACAGGCACTTCCTCTAGTCAGCCACAACGGAGACGCATATCTCGTCTATCTGATTCTCAAGGTGGTAAGGGCAAGGGTATAGTTCCAGTCGAGGATGTTGATTCAGAGGAGGAGGCGGAGCGAGCGTCTTCCCCCCATGGTTCAAAGTTTGAGGAAGAGCCAGAGGACATTGGCTTGTCAGATTCAGATGACTAGCAGTAGTTACTAGTTACTAGTGACTATTCATGTTTTGTTGTAGAGGCCATTTAGAGCCTCCTTAGTTATGCTTTTTGTTTTGATCATGTATTGGTCCTTCGACAGTGCACTGGGTGCAATTTTGATATAATGGATATATTCATGAGCCTACTTTTATCATATGTTCTCTTTTGTCTATATTGTAATGCTTTGTGTTTGGAAACATGACTAAAAATCTTTAAATTTATGTTTTTGTACAAAAAAATTAATATTTAATGTATTTTTTACAAAAACCGAGTCATGACCGAGTCATTGAAACCTGGTCGACCAAGAGCCTACTTTTATCATATGTTGTCTTTTGTCTATATTGTAATGCTTTGTGTTTGGAAACATGAATAAAAATCTTTAAATTTATGTTTTTGTACAAAAAAATTAATATTTAATGTATTTTTTACAAAAACCGAGTCATGACCGAGTCATTGAAACCTGGTCGACCGAGTCATTACTGATTCCGAGTCATTACCGAGTCATTACCTCGACCTGGTAGCTGACCGATTCCGTTTTTTAAAACATTGAGTCGGAGCATGAATAAAGTGAGAAAATATTAATTAACTCACTTAGGATAAAATACTTTCCTAAAGTCCACAACGAAATTAAAGGAGTGGGGCCTAGTGGGGCCTTAGTGGCCAAGTGGACAGCGCAGGAGAGGGACGCAGACCACGTGGGCAACGTGGGGCCTACCTCATGTAGATGAAAGGGACAGCGTGGGCCAAGGAGCACGTGGAGGAGGTGGGGCCTAGAGAGAGAGAGGCCCAGCGTTATAAAAGGGAGGAAAGCCCCCTCATTTGGTTATTCATGTTTATGCATATTGAGCTAGTCATTTCGACTTGGAGCACGTTGGTTGTTTAGCTTGTCTGCAGCACTATTCAGTGCATCGGGTGTCTCCATTCGGAGATCCCACCCTCAGCCCCGGGAGACTTCGAGTGCTTGCTCAGGTGAGGTAGTTTCATCAGTATTTTACAGGAGGATCGATGTTTGCATTCCTGGGAGGAGCAAAGCCACAGAGACTGCGCAGTCTTGAGAGGGAGGACGCAATCCATCTTGAGGGAGCTCCGGAGTGGCACTATTTTGGAGGATTTTGGCCGGAGGATTGAGCAAGGGGCCAGCCCTTGCCTATTGGAGGCATTTGGCAGAGTGGGAGGCCATATTTTGGAGGATTTCATTCAGCACCAGCATGGCCCTTGGGAGGATAGCGTAAATCCTCAAGGGAGGCATTTTCGCGGGTCGACCATTTCAGAAACGCTCTCTGGGCTTTTATGGGTATTGTGAATAGAGGCCGATTCCAGAGTTTTAGCTTTTTTCTGAGTAGGGGAGCAGCCCCAAATACTCTTCTTGTTCCAACAGCAGCAGCACGGCAATTTTCCAGCAGCTTGGACACAGAGTAGAGAGCAGCCATTCCATTGATATTCTGAGAGTATTCCTACACTTGCCTGGTGCAAGTCGAGGTGCCATCACTCTGATCACCTCTTGTACTCATTTCTATTCCTCAGTGTAATAAAATGGCTCAGTATTCTCTCTATTTCATGTGTATCTGCTTCATGTTCAGTTTTTAGCATTTTGTATCTTGTTGTATGCTTTGTATTGTTGTCTATTTCCCTTTCGAGATATTATAGTCAACCAACCAGAATGTGTCACACAACCCTCTCGGACAGCTCTATAACAGTCAACAAAAGTCAACGTTGT
The DNA here is from genome assembly GCA_034641835.2 of Pinus albicaulis. Taxonomy (NCBI): domain Eukaryota; kingdom Viridiplantae; phylum Streptophyta; class Pinopsida; order Pinales; family Pinaceae; genus Pinus; species Pinus albicaulis. Next base: position 138,892,254 of record CM076582.1, read on the forward strand.
CCAGTCAACGCAAAACAGCAGCAGCAAAAAGTCAACGCAACCAAGTCAAAGTCAACGTCCACCCTCGATTTCTGTGCCAGAAAATGCAGACTAAGGAAATCAGAATTTATGGAGAGTTTGAGGTCAAATTGACCATGCGTTGACCAAAGTCAATGCTGGTCAAATCTGCGCTGAAACCCTAGGTCAAAAATAGAAAAACCCTTGTTGTGTTTTCCCAAGTGTGAGAGAAGAAGAGCCTCCAAGATGATGATCAAACCAATCAGATGCAAAGAGAGAATGTGTGATGAGGGTGAAAATGACCTCCAACGTTGACCTATATATATCCATCAGTGAAGGTGTGTGACACATCTGTTGGGGCTTCAAGCCTACATTACAATTCTGGCCGACCATGCACATAAGTGGAATTAATTCAAAATAAATGTTCTGCTCATCGGATCAAGATGATCATTAAATTGATCTTGCACCTCTCCGAAAGAGGAATCCAATAAAAATATTGGCATCTTCATCTGAGCATCACAACATGGAGTTTGGACCTAGTTGTCCAAAATTAACACTCCCTCTCAACTAGGGAGAACTCCATCCACCTGTGCCATCCTAACATCGTGCGTCATCCCGCCGTAGCTTGCTTTGCTGGCTTCTTTATTTTAGAACAGGAGGTGAGTCACAAAGACATCACACTGGGCTGACAAAATCAGCTCAGAGGTCCGAAACCTCTATAGGACTCAAAGGAGTCACATACCAACCCGAAGTTGGTTTAACTGACCCAAAGTCAATTGGAGGTCTAAAACCTCACTAAACTTGATCCCAAATCAAGTGGTTGGACACGTGCCTTCCTAGACATAAAGATTACGACAATCTCCAATGCGTCCATCGGTCTTTGCTATTGGTCTCTAGATTTCCCCACCTCATTGACCAAATGAGGGGTAAGGATGCATATGGGGCACAGATCAAAGAGAGGTGAACCAACTCATTATCATAACGGTGGGGTAGAAGCACACCAACAAGGTTCGGCAAGGCTAGCCCTATGGTTGCTTATAGCTCCAAGAAGCTATCCCCAAGAGTTGGAGCTCCTAGAGCTCATCGTCCAACAGGACCCTCAAAATAGGGTCGTTCCACGATACCGAGATTCTCAAGGAAGGTTAGGAACTTGACCTTCCCCAAGGGCTTTGTGAGAATATTCGCGACCTGCTCATCAGTTCCTATATCATCGAGCCTTACGACACCTCGCTGTACCATATCTCGAATAAAGTGGTATCTGACATTAATATGCTTGGATCGATCGTGGAACATGAGATTCTCTAATAAACGAATCCCACTCTGGTTATCACAAAGGATAACGGTGGTATCTAGCACATGCCCGAACAGCTCACTAAAGAGCTTTCGCAACCAAACTGCTTCACAACAGGCCATACTCACTGCAATGTATTCGGCCTTAGCGGTGCTCAAAGCCATCGACTTCTGCTTCCTGCTCATCCAAGATATCGAAGCAGACCCAAGTGTGAAGCAGCATCCAGATGTGCTCTTGTGATCCACCACACTGCCAACCCAATCGGCATCAGTATTATCCATGGAGTGTCATGCTCCCGACAGTGTATCTCAGCCCATGGTTTATCGTGCCCCGAATATATCTGAACAAGTTCTTGGCACCAACCCAGTGAATGTGATGAGGATCAACCATGTGTTGACTCAAAGTGTTCACGGCAAAACATACGTCCAGACGGGTGTTCACTAAGAACATCAGGGCCCCTACGAGTTGACGATACTCTGTAGGATTTGCTAGCATGGGCCCAATAGTGTTGCCACTCAACTTCTTAAACTTGAGCTCCATCAGTCTCAACACGGACTTACAGTCCACCATTCCAAATCTTCCAGCAACTTCACAATATATTTTCCTTGAGAAAGGATAATCTCGCCAAGTTGCCAGACCTCCAGGCCTAGGAAGTAATGCATCAGTCCTAAGTCCTTCATCTCGAACTCAGAAGCGAGCTCCCTCTTACACTGATGAATGAGAGGGTCAACAACTGTCAGGAAGAGGTCGTCCACATACAACACCAAAATGAGAGGCTTTTCTCTATCAACTTTGAAGTAAAGGTTCGGATCAGCATTACTACGAGTGAAGCCCAACTTCATCAAGTAGCTATCTATCCTCTCGTACCAAGCCCTAGGGGCTTGCTTCAACCCATAAAGGACTTTCTTCAACCTACAAACATGGGTGTCTCTATCCTGGACTTCGAACCCCGACAGTGTATCTCAGCCCATGGTTTATTGTGCCCCGAAGATATCTAAACAAATTCTTGGCACCAACCCAGTGAATGTGATGAGGATCAACCATGTGTTGACTCAAAGTGTTCACGGCAAAACATACGTCCAGACGGGTGTTCACTAAGAACATCAGGGCCCCTACGAGTTGACGATACTCTGTAGGATTTGCTAGCACGGGCCCAATAGTGTTGCCACTCAACTTCTTAAACTTGAGCTCCATCAGTCTCAACACGGACTTACAGTCCACCATTCCAAATCTTCCAGCAACTTCACAATATATTTTCCTTGAGAAAGGATAATCTCGCCAAGTTGCCAGACCTCCAGGCCTAGGAAGTAATGCATCAGTCCTAAGTCCTTCATCTCGAACTCAGAAGCGAGCTCCCTCTTACACTGATGAATGAGAGGGTCAACAACTGTCAGGAAGAGGTCGTCCACATACAACACCAAAATGAGAGGCTTTTCTCTATCAACTTTGAAGTAAAGGTTCGGATCAGCATTACTACGAGTGAAGCCCAACTTCATCAAGTAGCTATCTATCCTCTCGTACCAAGCCCTAGGGGCTTGCTTCAACCCATAAAGGACTTTCTTCAACCTACAAACATGGGTGTCTCTATCCTGAACTTCGAACCCCAGAGGTTGCTCCACATACACTTCTTCCTTTATCGCACCATGCAGAAAGGCAGTCTTCACATTCATCTAATGAAAATTCCATCCTTGCGTAGCAACAAGGGCTATGATAGATTAGATGGTGGTATATCGGGCCACAGGTGCAAATATATCATCATAGTCTACGCCACAGGTGTAAATTTTTGTAGATGTTCTATGCTTAATGCAACTTTACTTTTATACCCAATATCAAACAGTAATCACATAAACAAGAAAGTAAAATGTTGATAGAACATACCAATAGATTGAAGGAAGACAAGCCAAAAATACACTTAACTTGATCAGCAGAATATATGTGTTGTGGTGCGTTACGACAGTCAACAGGATGCTTCAACCAGCAAAGTCTTTACACGGTCAGCCAACCAGAATGTGTCATACAACCCTCTCGGACAGCTCTATAACAGTCAACCCAAAGTCAACGTTGTCCAGTCAATGGTCAACGCAAAACAGCAACATCAAAAAGTCAATGCAGCCAAGTCAAAGTCAACGTCTAGCCTCGATTTCTGTGCTAGAAATGCGGACTAAGGAAACCTGAATTTATGGAGAGTTTGAGGTCAAGTTGACCATGCGTTGACCAAAGTCAACGCTGGTCAAATATGTGCTGAAACCCTAGGTCAAAAACAAAAAAACCCTTGTTGCGTTTTCCCACGTGTGAAATATGAAGAGCCTCCAAGATGATGATCGAACCAATCAGATGCAGAGAGAGAATGTGTGATGAGTGATGGTGAAAATGACCTCCAACGCTGACCTATATATATCCATCAGTGAGGGTGTGTGACACATCTGTTGGGGCTTCAAGCCTACATTACAATTCTAGTCGACCTTGCACATAAGTGGAATTAATTCAAAAAAAATGTTCTTCTCATCGGATCAAGATGATCTTTAGATCGATCTTGCACCTCTCCGAAAGAGGAATCCAATAAAAATATTGGCATCTTCATCTAAGCATCACGACATGGAGTTTGGACCTAGTTGTCCAAAATTAACAACATCTTATATAGCTAATATATCAATTTTATTTTCATATTTATGTAGCAATGTGTTTGTTGGTGTTGATATTGCTTTAGAAGTTAAAAATTGAAAGAAAAAAATGATTATTTTGTATTTCCTTAAGTTTCCCAAGGTTTTCCCTAATACTGTCGATAAATTAAATTTCAGACCCCTGACAATAAATTGTTGATAAGGATAAATATAACATTGCTAAGAATAAGCCCCAAGGGTTAGCTCAGTTGGTCGAGTTCTCGTTGTTAAGTACTTCGCCAATTGGGAGGTCACGGGGTCAAATCTCCTCGACGCCTTTGGGGTTAGGCCTTGCTTGTTTGGACAGTGGGTACATCCCTTCGGGTTGATTTGCCCAGATTTTTCCGGTGGATGTAGCGGCCACCCAGTGTCTGTGAACCACCCTTAAAAAAAACATTGCTAAGAATAATGACATTTCCATATATGGAGTAGTGGAAGATGTTTGCATAAAGATCAGGGAAAGGGTCTCCCTTAAACTCCCTATGTAGTGCAAAATGCAACAATGTTGGGGGAAAGCAACAAACTGCAATGTAGCTTTCCTAGAGAAGGGGTCATTCTTAAAAGACCGTACCCACAAAAATTTAGCATGCTCATCTAATGACACCATAGTAACCCTGCTATAGAGGGAATTCCATAGAAGACATGCCACTCTCACTAGACCTCTAACACTGTCAAATCTAATATCCTATCAACATGACCATTGTTGGAAAAGTAACTAGGTTCAGTCTTCATTCTTGTATCAATTTGTATTTTTATGTAAAAGGAGTAAATAATTTTATTTAAGCATGAGTTTCATGCTCCATTTAATGGTCTTATAGGTCAAGCATGCATTTCATGCTCCTAGGGTTTGTCATGAGTCAAAAGAATTATTGTTATATGTAAAAGACCCTTTTTGGGCAATTTGTACCAAGAAAGAAATATTATTTTTGAATTTATAAAGTCAATATGGACTCCCAAGGCCATGTTTCCCTTGCTAGTGTAAGTCAGCCTAGAAGAGGCACATTCAATCTCTTGAAAGGTGTATATATAGCCAGAGACTTCAACCTATTGGAGCATACACTTGACAAGTTTAATCTGCAGCTAGAAAAGAAGAAAGAAGAGTGAAAAACTCAAGAAGAAGGAAAAGTCAAAGCAAGAAAGAAGGCTTGAAAAATATATCTTTATGTCCACACATGCGAGCAGATTAGGGTTTTCTGTGCAAATTGCAAGGACCGAAGTTGCAGGAAAAATTGTAGAATTGAAGTTGCAGAGCCAAGATTTTGACAGAAGTAGAATTGGCAAAAGTTTGATTTTCTTTGGCATTGGAAGACTTTGACCTATTTGGAAGAGATCATTTGGAGGGTTCACTTGGGGCTTCAGGAGGTCTTGGACTTGGTCTTTGGGTCTTGGAGGTTTCATTTTGATCTGATTCTCTAAGAAGAGGAATGTTCGGGTTTCCCCCAAGTTGTGGGGTTTTGCCGTGGAGTGGAGCCTATATCTTGTGTTCTTTGTGTTTTCTGATCTTCATGTTTTGATAATTGCTTAATGAAGAAGTAAAAATTAAATAATAAAATGCCAACAAATATGACAAGCAATTGTCATGAAAGGAGAATCAACATTAAACTACAAATACTTTGATTTTCCAACATGGTATCAGAGCTAAGGTTGGTAGGAGGTGAGAAGATCACTCATGTTGGCATATTGAAGCAAATATCACTCACCAAAAAGGGAAGAAAGGCTTGAAGATTTGTACCCTTATCACAATCCGAAATTGATCTCAGGAATGAAGGCATCAAGGCCCCGAGACCTCTATTGAGAAGATTAAAGTAGCAGTTAACAATGATCTAAGGAGTTTCTGAAGTATTAACGAAATACTAGGATCGAGCAAGTTATTTTGTTCATTAGTACGAAGGTCTGCAATAAGAATATTGAAGAACTACATTATATTGGAAAGGGACCTAGACTGAAGAATCAGTCCAAATCAATTAGTTCGAAATCAGTCCAAATCAATTAGTTCGAGCAACCAATAATTATCTCTAATCTGAATAGAATTACCTGAGTTATGATGTGGAAAAGAAGTTCAAGATAAGAGGCATTTGAACCCTCTTTGAGGCATTCATCTGAGCTCCCTACAATATACAAATATAACAGTGACATGTGTTATGTCTCCCAAAGGCAATACATGACTATGATTCGATGCTACTCTAACTTTGATGATCTGAATTACTAGGATAGTAATATGTGGGTTACTTTCATTGACATAACAATGTTGCCCGTAATACAAACTCTTTTTGCGGTTGAGATGTTGTCCATATGTAGCAATCGAAACCTAATAAACTTGCAAATAAAGAGAAGAAGTTTGTTTTGGGATATTTTTCTCTTGTGATTGCAGGCCAAAGATAGGAGCAGTGAATGGAGAGAGCCTTGTAAGGTAGTTTTGTGCCTAGTTTTAAGGAGATTCTTCTCATAGGTTAGGTTTGAAGCTTTTTGTTCATGCCCTAGTTGCAAGCTGCATACCTGAAGATGAATTTTGGAGGCACAGAAAGCCTAAGGTTGTAAGTGGCCTAAGAAACAACGAGTTAGGAAGATTTGTTTGGGAGGATAAGCCACTGATTTTGGGAGCTTAGATTGCCAAATTAAGGGGTTGTGACTATGGTTACAGTTAGCCCTAACCAGAAGGTCGATATTGTAGAGGGAAGGTACAAAACTCAAGGATCAGAAGGACAACAGATTGTTGTTAAACAAGGTGTGGTTCTTCTATTGTTTTGATGCTTTTGCTAGTGGATAGATAGTCCAGATTTGGGAAAGTTGTTGAAGGACACTTGTGGACTGTTTGGAAGGCAACAAGTAGGTGTTTCTTATACCCTAGGTGTAGATCTAAGAATAACGTTGGGTTTGCTAGAAGAAGTGTACTTTGGAGGCCAAGTGGTTGATCACTTGAAGGAAGAAGTGGCAGATTAAGTAGGCTAGTAAATTAGACCTAAGTTGACAATTCAAAAAGGACATTTGGATGAAGACTAGAGGGATAAATCTGAGCAAAAGAAAGAAGATTCTCACAATCAAGAAGGGACAAAACTTCCATGTAATTGCAGATTGAAAGAAGGGATTGTTTTGGAAGATGAGTCATCTAGTAGGCTTTCCAAAACTAACATCTCTCTATGGCAACTACGTAGGAAGAAGGTCCTTTGGTGAGGGTTTTTTGTTTTTCTTTGCAAGTACAACAAAGCCCTAAGCAGGGTTGAATGGTGTAGGCTCAAATCAATGATTGAAGAAGCTCTTCATACATTGAATAAAAGAGTTGGTTCACTATTGTATGGGCGGATTTATGAAAACCCTAAGGATAGTGAAGCAGTGGACATTCACTATCAAGTGGGCTATGCTTAGAAGACATTATGTTAATGAACATGAAGAAACTAAGTCACTATTGAAAGGCAGTTTGATCGTGCCCTAAGGACTGTCAACTTTAAGCAACAATATGACATTTAGAGGGATAAGAACATTTATCTAAGAGGCAACTAAAGGACTGGCAGGAAGGTTTATTTGAATACCCTAAGAGTTGGCTATTTTGGAAACACGAAAACAGAAGCTAGAGGGAAGAATTATTTATAGAGTTGCATTGGTAGCCAAGTTGACTGAAAAATGGATTGGTGGACCTAGTATTGTGATGATTAAAACTATGTGATGGATTATCTTCAAAGCAAGAAGCAGTGCAGGAAGTAGTGTCGAACACAATTCTGGATGCAGTTGGTGAAGGCCCCAAGTACAGTGGACTATTCAGAGACAGATTTGGAGCCCTAGTTCAAGAAGTTGCAAGATGAACAAAATCAGTGATAAAAGGGTTGGTTGAGGAAGTTACAACTGGTAGCTGATGTAAGGAAAGTATGAGTACTTCAGACAAGTTAAGGCTTGATGAATTCTCCCTATTTGAGAGGGAGTGAGCATTGATTTCTCCTCTCCGATTGACAGCGAGTAAGGTTGGACATTGGTTCTCCCTGTGTCATGAACTAGGCCAGGACTAACCGTCGTAAGTCTAGTGTATGGCACATGCATCACGAATAGGGATAATGATGGATTGAATTAGCATGGATCTCCTTGTATTAGGTACTGTGACGGATTAGGATTGATATCCTAAGTCAAGTACATGGGCATGGATAAGGATAATGGTGGATTGGATAAGCATCATGGATAGACATTCTTGAGTCATGTACTATGATGGATTAGGATGGAGATCCTAAGTCAAGTACATGGACTTGGATAAGAATGGTGTGATAGAGACATTTCCTTGAGGGAAATGGTTCGATGAAAGATATACTCCGGGTATCCTAGGTGGAGTATGTACCTCGGTGAGGCAGTGTGGTATCTCATGGAATACCTCCATGCATTCTGCTCTGATCTTGTGAGAGATAGAGTGTGTGTATCAAGGCCTTGGTAACGAGACAATGTTGACTATGATGATCATTGATGCTTATCAATCTGGATCCCTTCTTATGAATATATTTCAACTTGAGATAGACCTGTTGAGTCATTAAGAATACCTCCCTAGTTAAGAGGGAGTGTTGGAAAAGTAACTAGGTTTGGTTTTCATTCTTGTATCAATTTCTATTTTTATGTAAAAGAAGAAAAAGAATTTTATTTAAGCATGGGTTTCACGCTCCATTTAATGGTCTTCTAGGTCAAGCATGCATTTCATGCTCCTAAGGTTTGTCACGAGTCAAAAGAACTATTGTTATATGTAAAAGACCCTTTTTGGGCAATTTGTATCAAGAAATAAATATTAGTTTTTAATTTACAAAGTCAATTTAGACTCCCAAGGCCAAGTCAACCTTGCCAATGTAAGTAGGCCTAGAAAAGGCACATTCGATCTCTTGAAAGGTGTATATATAGCCAAAGACTTCGACCTATTGGAGCACACACTTGACAAGTTCGATCTGCAGATAGACAAGAAGAAAGAAGAGCGAAAAACTCAAGAAGAAGAAGGAAAATTCAAAGCAAGGAAGAAGGCTTGAAAAATATATCTTTTTGTCCACATGTGCGAACAAATTAGGGTTTTTGTGCAAATTGCAAAGACCGAAGTTGTAGGACGAATTGCAGAATTGAAGTTGCAGGGTCGAGATCTTCACAGAAGCAGAATTGGCAAAAGTTTGATTTTCGTTGACTTTAGAAGACTTTGACCTGTTTGGAAAAGATCATTTGAAGGGTTGGCTTGGGGCTTGAGGAGGTCTTGGACTTGGTCTTTGGGTCTTGGAGGTCTCATTTGATCTGATTCTATAAGAAGAGGATTGTTCGGGTTTTCCCCAAGTTGTGGGGTTTTGCCCTAGCATGGAGCCTATATCTTGTGTTCTTTGTGTTTTCTAATGTAACGAACAAAGTTCATATACTTCAGCGGTATGCTCTGATACCAATGTAATGAATAAAGTTCATATACTCAAAGGAATGCTCTGATACCAATGTAACGAACAAAGTTGGCATACGTAGTGGAATACTCAAAAGATTTGGTATATGTAAGTATTCATTGTCAGATAAGTAATATATATTATATAAGAATTGTTGAATGCACAGTGATGTCTTATTGTTACAAATGAGGCCCACTTATATACCTAGGCAGGTACCCCTTCAAAAGCGGTCATGTCCTTAGAGACATTCCTCATCATAACTAATCATTGTCATTATTCATAATTATTATTATTTATATAATTTATATTATCTTTATATATTTTATTCATAACATTGTCTTCCTCTTCAAAAAGCTTTGTCCTCAAAGCTTATTGTTGACAAGGTGTGTCATCTGTTTCTTTGTCTTGTAAACTATTTGCATCTTTCGGTATTCTTCGAGTTGTTCGTTGACACGAGATGATAAGATCCATATAAACTATATTCATAACATTTGATCTTCATGTTTTGATAATTGCATTATGAAGAAGTAAAAATTAAATAATAAAATGCCAACAAATATCACAAGTAATTGTCATGAAAGGAGAATCAACACTAAACTACAAATACTTAGATTTTCCAACAACCATGCCCAATGGTACCCATGGATCAAGAGTGGCGTATGCATGGGGTTGGTGTGCGCCTCTGTGAGGAAAAGAGGTCGCAGAATCAAACCACATCATGAAGTGTACCTAGTGAAGAAGAAAATGCACCATTACAGTTCTAGCAGCAAATGGAAATGGTGGGCCAGCTCCCCTTGACATATGCCCCAATTGAACAAGACCTTCATTTGGCCTAAGGGCAAGAGTATCCCAAAAGGTCTGAATCACTAATGATGGCCTTCAGATCATGAATAATTGCCCACTTACCTTCTTTACAACAACTGTGACCCAATCCCTAGATAACTTGAGTTTCGCCTGTTAGGATTTGGTGAGGTCGAGATCGAGAAAGATCCTCTGTGTGGACAAGAGAGAAATCATTCTTTTCTTAGCTCAAAGTGCTCTAAATCAGTATTCAAGTGTCTAAAAACAAAGGAAGAGAATGGTGTTGGGTCCCATCAATGTGTGCTTAAGGGTGATTTCTTGCAGATCTAAGGTGTCATTAAGGAAAGAGGTGCCTAGTTGTGTGTTAGTTGGGGGGGGGAGAGCCCACAAACTCTCGGGCTTAGGGGAGGTGCTCCTCATTCACTTTCTTGTACTACTTCGACCACAGTAAGCGCGAGAGGTTGTTGCCTTTTCCAGACCACTTCAAGCCAAGAGTTGAGCATTTGCTACTGCATTTTTGTCTCTTGTTTAAAAATGGCCTAATGTGATCTCATCTCTTCCTATAAAATTTTAATGTTCAAAGATTCTTTCTGGAGCATAGGTAAATCATCAATTGGTTTCAACTTTCTATAAGTGTAATTTTTCTTGTGTTTTCATTTCAAAAACCAACTGCTTGAGGATTATTACTTCTGCATGAAGTTGCTTCTGTTCATTTTCAATAAATTCCACCCCCTACAACAAATTTTGAACCTAGGAAGTCCAATATGAAAAGTCCTCGCTCCATGGCAATAGCAATGGGGCTACAAATTGATGGTGGGGGTTCCTCCATTTCCTGCCCAACCTAGCTTGAAAGCAATGGAATAGGAGTTGAAGCAGGAATTCAAGCAAGCATATGGAATAGGGAGGCCGAGGAAGAGAGATCTCGCAGTCGAGGGCACAGACAAAAAAAACTCAACCAAGGAAGAAAGAGCTTGTGGTCGAGGGCACAGAAGCTAGAGGTAAGCATGGAGAGAACCGTCTAGTTCTATCATGGTCATGGTCGAGGGCTGAAAAGGAAATAGCTCACAGTCAAGGCAAAGAGAGCTTGTGGTCGAGGGCATAGGCAAAGAACTCACAACAAAGGAAAAAGACAGTGTGTGGGCAGAGAACTCACAGTGGAGGAAGAGACAATGTGCAACTCGTGGCCGAGGAAGAGACAATGTGTGGATCATAGGAATCGATGCAGGTTACACTCATTCAGATTGTGAAAAATCTTCACATTCAGAACTTGCAGCAAAGGAAGAGCCAATGTGTAAGCAGAGAACTCACAATAAATAGAGATTGCATCACACCCACAAGAATCGATGCATTTTACAGAAACCAGTGTGGGTTACACCCATTAGAACACTTTCTAATTGCTGGAAACATTGATCAGGAGGTACCACATCTGTTACTTCATACTGCAACAATGGGAACAAGACATCCAATAAACGATAGAAAGATGGAGCAAGGGTTTAGGTTCCTTCAAGATACTTCCTTGGTAGATCAGACAATGAGGCCAATGACGTCAAGTTCTCCTGAGTCTAATGGCCAAGGGCAAGAGGGGCAAATAGGGCACTAGCTCACTATCAGGGTCCTCTGGAACCATCAGGGAGTTCGGATGTATGATCCTAGAGGAATGGCAGAATGTACAGGTAAGGGATACTCCTAGCATCCAAAAGATAGAAAGAAGGAAAAATTGAATGGATCTCTAGCTGCTCCTCTCAGTCTGGTTTCGAAATGTGTGTGGGACTGTCCTCCACATTTGTGTATGTGACCATCCCAGGTCGTTTGGACTGAACCACCTAGATCCTTTAGCTCTAAATTGCCTTTCTATTTTGAGCACTTCCTCCAAATCTCTGATGCCTCACTATCCATCCAAATTTCTTCAGCATCATTGGCTACAGAACCTTCATATTTATATTTGTCAACTCTGTGTTTAGTCGCAAAAGCTAATCAAATTTGACAACCATCTCCATAGGGAGGGACAGATTTGTAAACTTTGTGTTGGATGGATAGGTATAAAAGAACATTTTATCTTCAGATGCCTGGTAGACCACAAGAAGAGAAGAAAATACCATTGCCTCTACAGAGACTCAGGTGGATTCATTTCCATCTTCTAAAAATATCCAGACCAACAATGCTTGGCCTTGAATACCTTCAGATATTGCCTACTTCTGAGCCCTCTTTTACTTCGTTCTTCCACACTGTGGCAAGCACTGGTAGGAGCAAATGCGTTGCAACTACCAACTAGTCTGATAACAACGAACCTGTTTGACATTGTCGTGGTATAACAGCTTCTCAGAGGAGAGTCTAACACACTTGGCATAAGCATCATCACAGGGTATTACCCCAGAGATGTATAACTCGCTTCTTTAACACTACCATGGATTCCCTGCGCTGGATGCTAGGAGTGTCACTGCTTCTTTGACATCCTTCTCCAGCACCAGCAGGAGGGTTTTGAGGCCACCGGGATTAAACCCTCAGAGAAACTTAGCCCAGGATACCCACCTAAGGACATTATTGGGCAGGTTCTTGACGTTGACATCTCTGTTACAAGTGCGGACGATGATAGCGATTAACTCATTTTTGCTTTGTGGGGGTGTTTACCTGCTTTGGTCTACCACTTTGGTTCACAATGCTTTATAGTTTATCTATTCAGATTTAGAATTATAATTCATTTCTCTTTTACTGTTCTCTTTGCTGGGAGACGCATATACCTCGAAGGATTCTCTTTTACTGTTCTCTTTGCTGGGAAATGCATATACTTTGAAGGATTCTTGAAGGATTCTCTTTTACTGTTCTCTTTGCTGGGACATGCCTGTAGGTTGAAGGAGATGATGTAATCTTGAGTCCCATTGAGATATTTTGGACATTCGTGGGCATTAATTAACTTCCAATTCAATTTCTAAGAACATATTCATTTCCGTTTACTAAGCATCATTGTCTACAGACCACAACAATTTAGTTCAAAATTTTCACCAAAAGAACTCAAAAACCAAAGAATCGATATCAATGTAATGGGTACCTTCAATTTGTCCCCATCTTCCACAATATCAAGATGAAGCAGCCAATCACCCTCCTCCTTCTTCAGATTACAAATATTTTCTGCTACTTCTATAATCTGGTATTCTGAGAGCTGCAAGTCGACATTCAATACAAATCAGTTCAAAAATTGCCCATCCACGCAAATGATAAAGCTTCTTCACGCGAATTAATGTTAGGATAAATCTCGGAATAGGGCGTCCTTTCACCGAGACTCATGTCATTATTTAACTGGCCGAAAACTTCTGAGATTTGAACATCGATACTGACATACAGATTACGTTGACTGACATAACATGAGTAATAGCGCAGAACGTGTGAAGATGAGAAAGCTTTTACAGAATAGCTACCCGCTTTGGGGCGATCTGATTGCGTTTGTTTGTCACTTGACGGTCGAGCTGTTTGACAATTTGTTCGCAGACTCCACATTTAATGTAAGGAATGTCTTCTCTTCGGGCGACTGCAATAGGTTTTTTAGGCGCACCCATTGATTGGCCTGAGAGTACAGCGAAAACGAATAAAAACCCTAAGCCCCGAAAAATCGCCATGGCCTTTCGCTACAAAATTTCCAAAATCTCCAGAGTTTCTAAACTGTTCCTGCGTCTCTACGGTCTCTGAATCATTATATACACGTATACGCGAGGCTTTCGTGTCAGTAGACACGAAAATTCTCGTTAAATGTTATCGTTGCGTTCCCCATTAAAGTCCAGGCGCTAACGGAATTTTTGTATTCGACTCACGATTTTGCGAAGAATGACCAAATCTGCGTGAGAAAGGTAGCTTAAAAACGAAGTCAATTGAACTTATTTAGGGTGGTTGGGACTTGTTGGGTTGTTTTTGGAGTTCTTGTTAAATGGTGATGAGGTGATGAGGTGGGTTGTTATGGCACTCATCACAAATTTGTTTTCGATCTGGGTGATAGAAAATAAGTGAATGAATGATATTTTAATGTCCACGAGACTAAAAATAGTCTATGGGACTACCAGCTTCCTTGTTTTTTGCCTTCTGTAATTCAATCATTTTCTTACTCAAATTGATAATGCACTGACCCAACCTTCTAACAGTTTCCTCACTGAAAAGACAATGCCACGGAATTGATGCTAACATACGACGGTAACTATCCCTGATGTCTCTGAAAGCATCACATTCCAAAATGAAATGCTTTTCTGATTCCACTGCCCCAGAAGTGCAAAAAGTGCATACCCTTTCTTCCCAAGCTTCTTTAGGTCTCTTCCACCGATTCGTTTCACACCGAAGTTGATGTGAGTTAGTTCTTAATTGAGCAATAAGAACATTTGCTCTCCACGGAATGCTAGCTCCAATGCACTCTTTTTGTTGAAGATCACAAGTGGGGTTGAATTCCTGAACATAATACTTCTTCTTTCTACCCAAGTCTTTTCCCCATATACCCTTACGAAACTTTTCCAACACAAAATTATTTTAGTCCTTGCTATTTGTGGGACATGCATTAAGGTAAATATTCCATTTTTGCATCCATTTGTTGTTTTGTCTCATTCATGATTTCTTTCTTTCATTCATACCTTCATTGAAGATAACTTCCGGCCATCTATCTCCTCCTATTTGCTCAATTCTTTTTAGATACCTTATAAGACGCACCATGGCAATTGCTTCGATGGGAGCTCCCATGTTTCAGTCAACATTATCTCATAAGGAACCAAACTTTTTATTTTGAACTTGCTCATGATCAAGCACTTTTGAATTTTTTTCAATTTGTTTCCATTTTGAAACAGGGATGTTGTTAGCCCACAATTCACACTCATATAATAGCATTGGACAAACTAAGAGTCCAAAAAGTACTTTGATCATGTTCCAATCCCATAACTTTGCCTCTCTACATCTGTTTTGAAGTGCATACAATGCTTTCCACCCTCCCAAAATTCTTTTCTTTCTGCAATCCTCCCAATTAAGCTTCTTGTTAAAATCGATCCCGAGGTACTTGTATTCATTTACTTCTTCAAGAATGTTGCCTTCAAAGAAGAACGTATGATGGCTTTGCTTTTTTTTATTAGAGAAAATCATTATTTTGGTCTTGCTGGTATTGACTTGCATCCCCACTGCTTTACAAAAATGCTTAAGGACATATAAGTGCATTTGCAATCCATGGGCCGATTTAGCAACCAGCACAAGATCATTGGCATATAGAAGAAGCTTTATCACAAACTCCCCCAATCGAACACCATCCCCACCTTGCAAATTTAGCCACTCTTCCAGTTTGTCAATATATAAACCAAAGAGGGTAGGGGATAAAAAGAAATCTTACTTGACTCAGATGTCACTTCTAAAACTTTCTGAAATGCCTACTGAAGTTCTAATTTTGATTTTCACCTCTTCATAAAGCCTATGGACAGCAGCTCTATATTGTAGAGGAATTTCAAGTCCTTCCATTCTACGCCACAACTTATCTCTAGGGACCGTGTCAAATGCCTTTTTGAAGTCAACAAAGAAGAAAAATACTTCTTCTTTTGTAATATCCCCAAATGGGATATTTTACTAAATTTGCATAAATTTACTTAATTTCCAAAATATGTCATAAAATCAACATGCATTTAACAGAAGATTGCCATGTAAAATTAAACACATAAACATTGCAATCCAATACCACATAAAACAAGAAGAATCTAAGCTTTTATTATAAATAATAACGGGGTTTACATATGGATCTAACCCAAAAAGAGCTGAGATGGAAAACTGGCCAACAATACAAGTTGTTGCACTGCTACACGGCGATGGCCTCCAAAACTGAACTGCTGCACTCTCCCTCCGGCAACAGCTACCACTGAATCCACTGAAGCACGTGTTGAAGATCTAAATGATCCTCACTCCAATATCCTTGAAGCTTTGCGAAACTTCTAAATGAAGTCTCCTCAAAGAGAGTTGGGTTTCCATCCAACCTCACAAATCACCTGAGGGTTTCCGTCCTGGGGCTACGGCTAAAGTAGAGAGCCACGTCTCAAACCTCCCATACAATAAAATGATATGATCCAAAGATATCCCTCAATGGCCTCCTCCCTTTCTTTTATAGATCTGTTGGAGCCTTCTAGAGCATTATTTTATTATTATTTTATTCATGGAGCACTTTTCCCTCTTATTAAAATATTCGCTACCACGTCTCCTCCGATCACTGAAACTCATGTCCAACTATCCCATCATGGAGGTATCCTCGTCCCGGTTCCAATGAGCTATTACACTAAGGTGTTTTGTCATGTATTCCTCCCAAAATGCCACCGTGAGCGTAATTAGCTAAGTTAAGCCCATAAATAACTCAAATTTCTGAAAGTTATCGGAATGCATCGGAACGAAAGCCAAATTGCTCGGATGATGGAATATATCAAACGAATGCCACCCGACCACATAGAAACTCCTAAAAACTCCTCCAAAAAGCCTCTAGGCCCGTTGATGATACCAACCTATACCTGTGACCAGTGTGCTCCTAACTCTGGAAGTCCATCCTAGCCCTATCATAGGTGACACCAAAAAAAGGAATATTACAGACCTTCCACCCCAAGATTGCTTGCCCTCAAGCAATCAAAATATGTGGGCCACTCTGTTGGCTCGCCGCAACTGAGACCCAATGCCTGATTCCATACAAACCTCTGGGTGCTGCTATGCACCTGTGTCAAACCACTCGGAATAGACCCCTCAATGCCGAGATCCTAAACTGATCTCTCACTATACCAGCGAACAAACAATCCTCCCGGATCCCAATGCCACCATGGCCAATCATCGCCCAAGTCCCACGGCTCAGACTGCGCACTGCCTCTGGCTATAGATGGTGCCCCATGAAGTGAAGTCCACCAACAAGCATCAATGCTCCTTGGCTCCTGCTATGTTGTACCTCTAACTGTATAAGTTGCCCCACCAACTGCGTACCAACTCATTACCTCTCTCCAATTCAAGTCCTAACTCAATCCCACGTTGATCCTACTCTCCTGAAATCGGGATGGAGTGCTGAAGAAATGACGACCTGTGCCCCACTGCCAGTTGAAATCTGTAACATCTGCTATGTCTAAGGGCCCCTGCTTTGTTGTGCTCCCTACGAATAAAATCGTACCATCAAGAGGGTACCAGCTCATGATCTCCCGCCAATCGATCCTGAAAGAAGAATCCAATGTAGTGTCAATTGCATACGAAATATTCCCAGAGAAGTATCGCCAACTCATAATCAACTCACGTTGCTTCGTCTCGTCTGCTAATAAAATCTGCCTGTAAAAGAAGGCCCCTCCCTCTATAATGGGCCAAAGTGGGCAAGATATGCTGCAAGCCCCATCGATGTACTCCTGGAGAGTGCTACTCCTTGAAAGTACTGCAACTCTGCTGACTGCATGTGCATCTGTCTGTACCTCATCAATGTGTCGGCCCAACGATGGATGCTCCACCATCTCCAACAGCTCATCCCTCTCCTGATCGGGAATGTAATGCTCCTGCTGTCTACTAGCCCCCTGCAGAACTATCCCATCAACCTCCAACATCTCCAGAGGACATGGATCTGCAACTGCTGTCACCGTACTCGGTGTCTGTGCGTCTGACTGCTCCTCCTCAATGGCGTACCCTAAGGTTAGCCGCATACGTATCATAGAATCAGTGTGAGCCTCCATCTGGCTCTCCCCCAAGGGAATATCATGCATGATGTGCATAGTATCCTCCTCTGCCGACTCAGGCTCCATCATATGCTGCTCTGGTTGAATCGTCACAAGTAACTCATCACCTAGAGTATCTCCCGTAGAGTCCCCTGATAGCTCACCCTGCACACTGGAATACAGCGCCGACCTACTGTCACCATCTTCGCATGACTGCTCTCGCTCCCCAGAAGCATCATCATCTGATCCCATGGACTCATCTGGAGAAGAGTCCTCATCCTGACATACAGAAGGAACGTCTACATGCTCTACCTCTACCACCTCATCTGCATTTCCCAAACATGAGTGATCATGCCCCCATGGTCCTTTGCAAATGAAGCAAAGTCCCTTCCTCCTCAATTCATTTCTGCTGCATGATCCACCAAACTGGAACAACTCCTCCCCGGTCAACTGTCCCCTGAAAAGCTCAATGTTCTGCTCAACCAGCCCTTGGGCTAGTTCATAAGCAACAGGTGAGACCAACTGCTCTCTCCTCTAAATGCTCAGCAACCTAGTCTGCAACTCCCAGCAAATGGTCTCACGGATTCCCATACATGACGACAGGATGGACTGCACGTGTGCTATGACTGTGTCAGAATGATGTCTCCTAATGTTGAAGAAGCATTGGAACATATGCAGAATCAAGCCATCACACTCAAAGTCAAACATGATCTCATGAGTCCGGGTCATGGCCATGACTTCTAAAATCTTAAGCTTCCTCCCAAATGTAGAGCCTGCACAGTTGTCCAAATCCCGAAAGGTTCCTACTATTAGTCTGAAAATTCTTTTCATAATGTCATCATTGTAGGGAGGGAAGGGTGCTATTATCCTCAAAATATCACTGAAACAAGAGGCAGTTATAAGTTTGACTCTCTCATTTGGATGTTCCAAGAATCTAACTTGTACCAATGCAAGCATAGATGGTTTCAAAGCCCAATTTAAACTCCAATCAGATTGCTCTACCTTTGAAAGGCAGGATTCCAGTTTTTCTAATATGAGAAAGTCATTTTCTGATCTTCCACTCTTTAAGTCCATTCCAAGTGCATAAAACCAATTTCCCACTTCTTCCTCCTTTTGTAAATTCCTCAGATGCCTTTGTTGGAGCAAATTATGTACCTCCTTAGAGAAGGGTCTGTTGTTTTGTTTCAAGGAACTAACTTCTGCATTGTTTAATCTTTTTGGTCTTTAGTTTAGATCGCAACCCACTGAGGCACTGTTATGTTGATTTAGGAGTTGTTTTAAAAACTTCATTGTTTCAATGACATATATGGAAGTAACAGTGGTTTAGTTGGACTTGCACAAGGCAAGCTACAAGCACCAGGTGATGATTGCAAGGAAATCCAACCGCTCCAATAGCAAGCTCCTCCAGAAATTGCACTGTTGCTCCAAGACTACATTGCTGATTGCCATGTAAAATTAAACACATAAACATTGCAATCCAATACCACATAGAACAGGAAGAATCTCAACTTTTATTATAAATAATAACGGGGTTTACATATGAATCTGACCCAGAAAGAGCTGAAATGGAAAACTGGCCAACAATACAAGTTGTTGCATTACTACACGGTGATGGCCTCCAAAACTGAATTGTTGCACTCTCCCTCCGGCAACAGCTACCACTGAATCCACTGAAGCACGTGTTGAAGATCTGAATGATCCTCACTCCAATATCCCTGAAGCTCTACGAAACTTCTGAATGAAATCTCCTCAAAGAGAGTTGGGTTTCCGTCGAACACTCACAAATCACCCGAGGGTTTCCGTCATGGGGCTATGGCTGAAGTAGAGAACCACGTCTCAAACCTCTCATACAAGAAAATGATATGATCCAAATATATCCCTCAATGGCCTCCTCCCTTTCTTTTATAGATCTGTTGGAGCATTCTAGAGCATTATTTTATTATTATTTTATTCATGGAGCACTTTTCCCTCTTATTAAAATATTCATTTTTAATGCAGAAAAGAGTAAATCGGCTACCACGTCTCCTCCGGTCACTGAAACTCGTGTCCAACTGTCCCATCATGGAGGTATCCTCGTCCCAATTCCAATGAGCTATTACACTAAGGTGTTCTATCATGTATTCCTCCCATAATGCCACCGTGAGCGTAATTAGCTGAGTTAAGCCCATGAATAACTCAAATTTCCGAAAGTTGTCGGAATGCACTAGAATGAAAGCCAAACTGCTCAGATGATGGAATATATCAAGCGAATGCCACCCGACCACATAGAAACTCCTCAAAACTCCTCCAAAAAGCCTCTAGGCCCGCTGATGATACCAACATGTACATGTGACCAGTTTGCTCCTAACTTTGGAAGTCCATCCTAGCCCTATCATAGGTGACACCAAAAAAAGGAATATTACATCTTTGCTCCCCAAACCTTTTCAACAATGTGTCTCAGCGTGATACCATGATCTACTGTAGAATGCTTCGGCCTAAAACCTGCTTACCCTTTTGCCCTCTTTTCTTTTACTTCTACCCACTTACTAGTTCTATTTTCTACCATGCCACTTAAAAGCTTTGCAAACAAAGGATTGATCATAATGGTTCTATAGTTGGAAGGATTATCAATGTCTCCACTTTTAAAAAGGGGAATTGCTAGACTAGTTGTCAAATCCCTTTGGAATCCTTGTTGAAGGACGTTGTTGAATATTTCCATGATGTGCGGTGCCAAAATGTTCATTCCCCACTTTAGATATTCTGCTTGAAGTTCAACCAAGTCCTTTGCCTTCCATGTTTTCAACTTTTTAATTCCTGCCTCCACCTCATGTATTGTGAAAAGCTTTGTAGTTGTGTTGATCTTGGGAAGAGGTTCAACGTATAATTCTTTTCATAGAGTTGCCTTGCATAGTCGAACCACTGATTGGCTATAATATTATTTTCAAACTGCTTCTTCCTTGGTTGAAGTTCCTGCCAAAAATGTTTTGGGTTATTCTTGTCTAGATATATTAACTCTTCTCGCCTTGTTTGCATGAACTTATATTTTTTCTTTTTTAAAATCTACTTATATAACTTTACATCCAGCTGCACCTCTCCTTCTTTTTCAAGGTTCTACTTGCCATTTTGCATTCCTCGTTGAACCACACATTCACAGAAAAACAAATTGATTTTTATTTCCTATTTTTACTCTTTTTCACTTCTCAAATGCACCTTGGATTATATTTGTTAACTCATGTTGTTGTGGTTTTGGGGACCAATTTTCTCCTTCTGCATTGATCTCTTCAATATTGTTTTGAAGATAGTGCAATTTTCTTGTGTCAAAAGAATTTTGCCCCTTGATGTTTATTGTTGAGAACATTGGGTTTTCCTATTATTCTGACTTTCTTCTAACCAGAATAACTTTATATAAATTGGGTTATGATCTGATTTTAAATCCCAAATATGCTCTCCAATCTTAGCTTCATCTATTCTTTCTATTAGGCTTTGTGAACCAATAACATAGGCAACAACACTTGCCCCATTGTATGTGTTGCAAGTGAAGTTCCCAGACTTTTTCCATCTATCTAGACCATTCCAGATAATTAAGTTGAAAGCACCACACAACGTAAGCAGCTCCTCTCCAAAATGATTACTAACTTTGTCATCTTCTGAACATCTCAACCATCGAGAATTCTCCTCTTTAATGAGGCAGATAGGATTGTGATCCTCTTTGCAACAAAGAATACTAGCTTGTTGATTTGTTGTTCTAGCATTGAAATCTCCCACTAAAAGAACTTCTCCCTGTTGTGAATATGTGGCAATATCTTGCTTTAAAAATGCATACGGATCTTTGCTGTCCAATCCCTTATTTTTGTAAGTTTTTGATACTTGAGGTGCAAAATAACATGCTGCAATTATTATGTTGTTCTCATTCTCTGCTATTTTGAACCATAAATATTGTTTATTTGTATCTTCTTTCACTAATTGAATGTGATGGCCTTCTTTTTCTTTCACTAAAACCAGTATTCCTCTGTACCCTTTGCCATTTTCTGTTGCCTCATTCCAAACTGCTAACTTCAAATAACCGTCAAACATAGGAGTTTTGCAACCATCATGTTCATGAGTTTCTGTGAGACAAATGATGTCTCTGCCTTTTGCAATAGGCCCTATCCCAGGTCCCTTCCTCCAAGGGTAACATCTACAGTTCCAAAAAACTAAACTTAGGTAGACCTGGGTAGGATTTGGTTGCTACGCAGTTTGGCACACAAGACTCAAATTTGAGTCTTCACTCCTTTTCATCCATGTTGATCCTGTTGTTTTCCTCCCTATTATAGAATTACCTGTTTTTTCTTTATTTGCAGCTTGCTGCCCTTTTTTTCCATGAGGCCCAAACACTGCAATAACTGCTTTACCATTGTACAACCATGCTCTTTTCCCTTCGTTTCTTGTTGTTCTAACTTTCTCCACTTCTTATCTTCTCTCTTCTTGTTGCTTGCTAGTTAAATCTTCATCTAGGAAGAAGTGTGAACCTTTCAAGAGTTTCTTTTTGCTTAAGAGATGATGTTTCTCTTGCACACTTGCCATGATGAATTTTATAAGTAAAGGTCTTTCCTCACATATATTTCCCACCCTCCTTGCTTGAAAAATTTGCCCTCTCCACTGTAATTTATCTCTAAAAAAGTCTCTTGTCAAATAGAAAGTGCTTTCATTATTTCCATAGTCTCTTATTCCCTTGATAATAAAGTTTGTTTCCCTCTCTTTTCTTTCTTTATGTTCTCTTTCCTGTGCTCTACGAGAATTTACATCTTCTTTTTCCTCTATCCTGTGACCATTAGTGTCCTCAACCCTTGTTTTGATTTCTTTTTGAATGTATGTATTCTTGTTCTCTTCTGCCTTCTTTTCGGAAATGACTGTTTACTAACCCATTTGTGTATCTACCTGAGTTGTTTTAGATATTATCACATCTTTTCTTGTTGCCATTGCGTCATTCGTGGTTTTCCATGCTGCCTTCATGTTTTCCCATTCTCGTTTTCCTGTCTCTACAACATCTTGTAACATTGTTACCTGCTCTTTCAAAATTCTATTACCTTCCATTAAACATTGATTTGCGAGTTTGATCTCTAAAAGTTTGTTGTCTCTTCTCTGTTCGTTGGCTTCTAAAATTTCCAGCCTTGCCCTGGCCTTCATCAGTTCTTCGACATAGAGATCTGATGACCAAGTAAGAGATGTAGTTGTGGGACTGTAAATGATTGAATCTTATTTATTTATGTTGCTCTTCTTTTTTTTCTTCTTCTGGGTCTGCTTTCTTCTTCTTTGTTCCCATTTAAAGCGGGCAAGTTTGCGCTTTAAAATACCTTCATATTGTTTTGCATTTACCCAAATCCACTCTCCTGTTTTATCAGCTGAAGCAATTTTAACTTGGCCCAAATGATTTGTTTTCACAAAATATGAGATTTCTTAGACATTTTTAACATTTACTATTGATTTGTTTTCCATCTTGAGATTTAGAAAAAACAAAAAAATCTCAAAGTGAATCTGCCACAATTCTCGTCAAAATGTTCATAGGGGGTGTTTGCCCACGAATTTTTTCCTTGGTTGTGTGACACGAAATAACCTCATTAGACCTGTTCGGATCGAATTAACCCGAAATGCCCTTCATGCCTACCTATGGCGCTCCCTTCAAACGGTCCCTCGCTTGTACAGTTGCCTTCACGCAGTTCTGCAATTCCCTTCACGCTATGACCTGCGTGAGTCGGTATGAATTTGGAATGACCGCGTGAGTAGCTTGCAGCGAAAAATAAAACAGCTCTGGCCAGCTAAAGGTCGAATATAGTCATTTTAGTCCCTTTGTCACTTTGCATTCCAATGTTTCCCTAGCTCGCCTCTTGCCTCTCTGCATCCCGTGTTTGCGTTGCTTCCCTAGCTCTCTGCGTTGCCTCTCTAGGGTGTTGGTTAAATGGGGTTTTTTGTGGGGTCTTGATTAAATGGTGGCACTCATCACAGTTATTTTCCTCGATCCAGGTGATGTATCTCAACATGTTGATGAAGATGGAGTAAAATAAATAAAATAAAAATAAAAAAAATGAAAGGTCCTACCAATCTTACAAAAAAAAAGGTGGTTGGGACAATTTGTCCCATGCTATCTTTAACCTTTTGGATGTTAAAATAAATTATTCTTCTTCTTCTATGTTGACTCGTTGTGATAGGAATGAAGTGGATTTTGTATTAATTATTTTTACTATGTTGACTCTCCCTTCTCCTTGATTCTTGCATACTGGTAATAAAATTAGCAATTGCTTTTGGAGGTGCAAAGATACACCGAATGAATAGGGCGTGAACAGTGATTTACACCAAAGAGAGGGTGTGAGATAAATGTATTTGTGGGGGTTTTGTATGAAGGATAATAATTTCGAAATGTACCCAAAATTTGGCGAGCAAGGTGAAGGTGTTATGTTTTTTCTTTTTAATTTTTATTGGTTCGATTAGAGTGGAGGAAATATGAGAAAATTTATTACATTTTCTATGAATTGATATAAAGGGGCTTAACAATTTAAAAGTATAAATGTTATTTTAGCAATGAAAGATTGTTACTAAAAAAAAAGGTTGTTTGTCAAAAGAATATAAATGTTAAATGATAAAAATTTAGCAATAGAAATGTTATTTTAGGAATAAAATTTTGTAGGAAATAAAAGTTTGTTCGTTTCACATTGTTCGTGAAAAGAAAGGGAATGTTAAATGATGAATTTTGAGTTGAGTTAAATTATATAATGAATTTTCCCTAAAACATAGAAATATATATGATTAAATATGTTTTGTAAGAATATATATGAGTAAATATTTTATAATATATTGTTAGTTTATAAATAAATGTTAATGAAACAAAGAAACTAAATATATCAACATTATGAGCCTTTTAACTTATATGTTTATGACACTATTTGTTTATCAACACATTTACATTAGATAGTGTCAATTATATTGGTTCTCCCTACAATCCCTTGGACTTTTCGTTGATAATAATTTCCTCTCATTAAAAAACATACAATTAAATGTTGTGGGGTATGTGATTTTAATTTATTTCAAACCCTCATAATGTTTAAATCATGAAATGCTACATTCTTTTTGTACGTACATTATTTGTTTCGAAGAAATGAAGTAATGCATCCAAATGGGGTTCTCGGCCTTATTTGTTGCTCTACATTTTTTTTGGAAATGTTTAACAAATTCACTAACAGTCTCACATGGTTCACCCAATACGGAAACCTCTACATTTTTCCATTATATAAACATAACGTGCTAATTCCAAGGCTCCCAACTAAACGTATCCACATCGTTCATTCTTCACCATAGTTCTTGTATTTGTTTTGTTAAGAGATCCCAACAATCCATAGCCCAAAGGTTTGATACCTCCCAACCAAACATACCCGCATCATTCATTCTTCGTCATAGTTCTTGCATTTTTCTACTCATAGACACCAAGAAACCCGCTCGCAATGGCTAGAATCCTCGCCATTGTTTTGAGCACTTTGTCAGCATTGACCATTAGTGGAATCTAAGGAAAGTTTAGTCGCAGTTGAATCAAGTAAGTACTTCATTATGCCTAAAGTTTGAGAGGGGGGTTGTTCATGAAAGGCAAGCATTTTTTCAAGAAAGAGGCGTAGGTAGCCATGCTTCATCTTAATGGCTACTTCCCACCTTCATTATTCTCTCTGATTCGTGTGAAGGGAATGAGATGGGTCTTTTGGACGTTTCGGCAAGGGAGGGTTATGGATATGAATAATATCGATGTGCGGAAGGGTGAAAAGGATCATGAACTTTATGTGAGGGTTAAGGATGTTGTTGAAGAGGCCCAACGACAAGTGGATGAGTAGCTTACAGTGGTGATGGAAGAGCTCGGTACGTCGGGACTCTAGAGAGTTTCTCGATGCTATTGTGTCCTTTTCTCTTGAAATTTATGCTCTGGGGCTCGAAGAGGCATATTGCAAGAAATTTTGTGCAAATTCGAGTAAGGACTACATCTAGACTGCCCACTTGATCATTTTTTGCATGTTTCTTCCCATTATGAGCTTGTCCGAGCATTGGCTTAGTGAGATGGTATGTTTACTTTGTTTTTTTTTCTAATTCATCTCATAACATTGTTGTGGGTAGAAGATGACTTTGTTATCAGGAAAATTTACTTGCTATAAAAATTATCCCATTTTTTAAAGCAAGATGTGTATTTAAATTGGATTATAATCCCAAACGAGGCAAATCATTAACTGAGAAGAAGTATGCAATTATTTATGCTCAACAATTCCAATTTTACTTATGATGTTAAGTTTACTTCATTGTCTATATTAAATGTTAATATTATTTCCTTTCCCATTATTTTTTTCATGACAGTATCTTTTTTGTGCCATTCTATAATGATGCACTTTTAACTTCAAAA
The DNA here is from genome assembly GCA_034641835.2 of Pinus albicaulis. Lineage (NCBI taxonomy): Eukaryota > Viridiplantae > Streptophyta > Pinopsida > Pinales > Pinaceae > Pinus > Pinus albicaulis. Next base: position 138,918,422 of record CM076582.1, read on the forward strand.
TGAAGTTATGTAGAAATTATACAAACAATATGTATACCAATGGATTCAATCTGATCATGCAATATACTAGAGCAAGATATTGAATCCTTCTACAATTAAGTTGCTGAAATTAAACACGATCGCAGAATCACACTAGGTAAGAGAAAGAAGCAAATCAATCCACAACTCAGATATTTTTCTTGGGGAAAGCTTGATGCTCAAAACCCCTCTATTTCTATCGTATAATGAACCAGGGAATCACGAAACAATGCAATGCACTCTTATCACAAGAATTTGTTGCACTATTCTGACTGTCTCACACTGATCCAGACAAAATTGGTCCAACATTTAGCCAATTCTCAGCCTGTCTTCAGCCTGCCTTGCTCACACAATTCATGTGGAATGAAATCCCTATTCTTTAGGAATTTTAGCCTTCCTTGACTGCACAAACATCATGGGCAATCCTATGGTGTTTTAATTGCATCTGGGCAGTTTGCTAAAGATACAACTGATAGTTAACTTCCCTTTAACCTTTGTCTCAACAGGGTCCTCATTAGAACTGGCATGCATGCAACTATTAATAGTAAATCATCGGTGACTTGACAGATCACTGCATGTGAATTAAATCTGATTTAATTCACTTGACCTCTCACTAGTGCAACAATCAGTTACAACTAGTTAAACTGATTTTAACTCACTTAATTGAGTTAATTGATTTTTCATGCATTAAACTAATACACTAACTGTAACTTGGACTCTAAAACAAATAGAATCACTCTACATGCCTCACCAACCACCCTCAACTCGAATTTCATGAGCTAACTGAGTCTATCACACTCAATTAACTATTACAAGTGATTATGAGACAAGATTACAACTTATTGTCCAATTTATTTAAGGGATAATATTTGACACACATTTCTTCTAATTTAATTAAGAAATAATTAAATCAAAAGCCTCCATGGTAGCCATTTCTGGATGCCATTTTCTGGATGCCAATTTCACTGTTTCTTGTTGCAAATTTCAACACTCCCTCTCAACAAGAAAGGAATCAATATGTCCCGATCCGGTACCTTTTGAATGTTCTTGCATGCAACACTTCTCTAGTGTTGTTCGCACATGCAACTCTCCTGAACTAAATAGCCTCCAAACAACTGAATCAATATAATGCATCTGTCATCAGAGTCTTTTGACTGTTGGATCCTACTGCACATGTCTACTGGACTCTTTGCGCTGCTAACATCTGCATCCATGCACTCTGCACTGCTGCCAACTTTGATCTACGCTCCAGTATCCGACACCTGTCACTCTGATTTCTGTCCTCCTGACATCTGACTGCATCAATCTAACTGATCCTTCCTGCTACTATTGCATTGTGGGCTCCACGTAGCCAAATTCGATCCATGAGACACAGTATCTTAATGAACCCTACCCAAATTTCTTCTTGGAATTAATTATGCACATCGCCCCACCTCACACCTGGAGGTATAGTTGCATGTACTCCCTCTGCCTTTATGGCTCGAAATTTCCCCCTCTTGGAGGTCTCTGCTTGAGTGGACTCTTCCACTCGGTCTCCTCTCTGCTTCTCCAATTCTGGTTGCTCCATAAACTTCTGAGATTGCTTCTGAGGCTGCATGTTGAGAGACAACTGCTCCCTCTCAACCACCAAATCACCAACCACTGATTTGCTCCTCAAAGCCTTGCATGCATCCTCAACCTCGAGAGCATACAGGTTCTTGAATTTTGTACCGATCTGCATCACCTATCCCATGGCTATGTGTTTAAGGAAAACTTTTCCTTTTCTAAACATCACTTCATAACCACGGTCTTCCAATACCGCTACAGAGACAAGATTCTTCTTTAGGCCTGGAACATACAAAACATCTGCGAGTCTGAGATGAGAGCCATTCTTCCTTTGAAAGGTAATTGTACCTATGTTGGTTGCATATACCTCCCGTCATCTCCAAACACCATGTTCTGCTGGAGGTCCTTATCCTCCAAGTCACTGAAGAGATCTCTATTCTCGTGCATATGGAACGTGTCACCGCTGTCTAAATACCACATGCATCCCATTACACTGCTAGCCATGCATGCAATAAGAGTAAAATCAAGCTCGAATTGTGAAGCTAATGCTTCACCTACTGCAACTGCAGGCTCCTTCTTGCTTGCCTTCTTCCGTGGACAATTTGTAGCATAATGCCCATGCTCGTGACAATGAAAACATCTGATATTGGACAATTTTTTCTTACTCGCTTCGCTTTGGGATTTATTTCCCTTAGCCTTATTTGCCTTACCGGCCAAGGCACAATATTCTTCATCATTAATCTTGGATGAGGATCCATCCCTGGTATTCCGCCTGAATTCTTCTTGTACCAAATCCGACCAAAGTCGCTCCCAAACTGGTAACTTCTCCCTCCCATTCACCAAGTCATGGTAACTATGCCAACTCTTGGGAAGGCCTAGAAGTGCCAGGCTCACCAAGTCATCATTTGCTACGGACACACCAATACTTCCAAGCTCATCTCGACATTGAGTGAACTTCTCCAAGTATGTTGGTACCATCTCGCCCTCCTCCTTGATTTTCCTGAGCTTGTCCTTCAACGCCAACTTCCTTTGGTCATTTTTGTTCTGAAATAGATATGTCAAGGCCTTCCACATTGCATATGGATTCTCCTTTCCATGGAGACTCAAGACAATGTGATCTCGAACTCCCTCTAATAATATCCTCCTCGCCCTTGCTACCTTCTTTTTCCAAGCATCAACAAGAGTAGTGTCTGCTGCTGCGAGCTTGGGAATATCATTATCAATGAATTCTTTCAATCCGTTGTCCTCCAGAACTACCTCCATTTTGTCTTTCCATGCAATACAATTAGAATTTCCCTCAAGTTCATATTCCAATCTTAATCCATTGAAAGCCATATTGATCTGCTTATCGCTTTAAAGAAAGTATCTGCAAGTTTGAATATCATTCAACACAAACTCAATTTCTTCTCCACTATTGTTATTCCTGGCGCTCTAATACCATGTGGAAATTATAAAAACAATATGTATACCAATGGATTCAATCTGATCATGCAATATACTAGAGAAAGATACTAAATCCTTCTATAATTAATTTACGGAAATTAAACATGATCGCACAATCACACCAAGTAAGAGAAAGAAGCAAATCAATCGACAACACAGATATTTTTCCTGGGGAAATCTTTCTGCTCAAAACCCCTCTATCTCTATTGTATAATGAACCAAGGAATCATGAAACAGTGCAATGCACTCTTCTCACAAGAGTCTGTTGCACTATCTTGACTGTCTCACATTGAACCAGACAAAATTGGTCCAAAACTTAACCAATTCTCAACCTGTCTTCAGCCTGCCTTGCTCACGCAATTCATCTGGAATGCAATCCCTATTCTTTAGGAATTTCAACCTTCCTTGACTGCACAAAAATCATGGGCAATCCTATGGTGATTTAACTGCATCTAGGCAATTTGCTAAAAATACAACTGATAGTTAACATCGCTTTAACCTTTGTCTCAACTGGGTCTTCATCAGAACTAACATGCATGCAACTATTAATAGTAAATCATCAGTCACTTGACATATCACTCCATGTGAATTAAATTTGATTTAATTCACTTGACCTCTCACTAGTGCAATAATCAGTTACAACTAGTTAAACGGATTTTAACTCTCTTAATTGAGTTAATTGATTTTTCATGCATTAAACTAATACACTAATTACAACTTGGACTCTAAAATAAATAGAATCACTCTACATGCCTCACCAACCACCCTTAACTCGAATTTCATGAGCTAACTGAGTCTATCACACTCAATTAACTATTACAAGTGATTACGAGATAAGATTACAATTTATTTAAGGGATAAATAAATTTGACACGCATTTCTTCTAATTTAATTAAGAAATAATTAAATCAAAAGCCTCCATGGTAGCCATTTCTGGATGCCAATTTCACTATTTCTTGTTGCAAATTTCAACACTCCCTCTCAACAAGAAAGGAATCAATCTGTCCCGATCCGGTACCTTTGGAATGTTCTTGCCTGCAACACTTCTCTAGTGTTGTTCGCATATACAAATCTCCTGAACTGAATAGCCTCCAAACGAATGAATCAATATAATGCATCTATCATGAGAGTCTTTTGACTGCTGGATCCTACTGCACATGTCTACTGGACTCTTTGTGCTGCTGACATCTGCATCCATGCACTCTGCACTGCTTCCAACTCTGATCTACGCTCCAGTATCCGACACCTGTCACTCTGATTTTTGTCCTCCTGACATCTGACTGCATCAATCTAACTAATCCTTCCTGCTACTGTTGCATTGTGGGCTCCTTGTAGCCAGGTTCGACCCATGAGACACACCATCTCAATGAACCCTGCCCAAATTTCTTCTTGGAATTAATTCTGCACATCGCCCCACCTCACACCTGGAGGTATAGCTGCATGTACTCCCTCTGCCTTTATGGCTCGTAATTTCCCCCTCTTGGAGGTCTCTGCTTGAGTGGACTCTTCCACTCGGTCTCCTCTCTGCTTCTCCAATTCTGGGTGCTCCATAAACTTTTGAGATTGCTTCTGAGACTACATGTTGAGAGACAATTGCTCCCTCTTAACCACCAAATCACCAACCACTGATTTGCTCCTCAAAGCCTTGCATGCATCCTCAACCTCGAGAGCATACAGGTTCTTGAATCTTGTACCGATCTGCATCACCTGTCCCGTGGCTATGTGTTTAAGGAAAAATTTTCCTTTTCTAAACATCACTTCATAACCACGATCTTCCAATACCGCTATAGAGACAAGATTCTTCTTTAGACCTGGAACATACAAAACATCTGCTAGTCTGAGATGAGAGCCATTATCCCTTTGAAAGGTAACTGTACCTATGTTAGTTGCATTATACCTCCCATCATCTCCAAACACCATGTTCTGCTGGAGGTCCTTCTCTTCCAAGTCACTGAAGAGATCTCTATTCCCCGCGCATATGGAACGTGTCACCGCTGTCTAAATACCACATGCATCCCATTACATTGCTAGCCATGCATGCAATGAGAGTAAAATCAAGCTTGAACTGTGAAGCTAACGCTTCACCCGCTGCAACTGTAGGCTCCTTCTTGCTTGCCTTCTTCTGTGGACAATTTGTAGCATAGTGCCCATGCTTGTGACAGTGAAAACATCTGATATTGGACAATTATTTCTTACCTGATTCGCTTTGGGATTTATTTCCCTTAGCCTTCTTTGCCTTACCGGCCAAGGCACAATATTCTTCGTCATTAGTCTTGGATGAGGATCCACCCCTGGTATTCCACCTGAATTCTTCTTTTACCAAATCTGACCAAAGTCGCTTCTAATCTGGTAACTTCTCCCTCCCATTCACCGAGCCATGGTAACTATGCCAGCTCTTGGGAAGGCCAAGAAGTGCTAGGCTCACCAAGTCATCATCTGCTACGGTCACACCAACAATTTCAAGCTCATCTCGACATTGAGTGAACTTATCCAAGTATGTTGGTACCGTCTTGCCCTCCTCCTTCTTGATTTTCCTGAGCTTGTCCTTCAGTGCCAACTTCCTTTGGTCGTTGTTGTTATGAAACAGATCTGTCAAGGCCTTCCACATTGCATATGGATTCTCCTTGCCATGGAGACTCGAGACAATGTGATCTCGAACTCCCTATAATAATATCCTCCTCGCCCTTGCTACCTTCTTTTGCCAAGCATCAACAAGAGTGGCGTCTGCTGCTGCGAGCTTGGGAATATCTTTGTCAATGAATTCTTTCAATATGTTGTCCTCCAGAACTGCCTCCATTCCGTCTTTCCATGCAATATAATTAGAAATTCCCTCAAGTTCATATTCCAATCTTAATCCATTGAAAGCCATATTGATCCGCTTATTGCTTTAAAGAAAGTATCTGCAAGTTTGAATATTGTTCAACACAAAATCAATTTCTTCTCCACTATTGTGATTCCTGGTGATCTAATACCATGTAGAAATTATATAAAAATATATATATATCAATGGATTCAATCTGATCATGCAATATACTAGAGAAAGATATTGAATCCTTCTACAATTAATTTGTGGAAATTAAACATGATCGCACAATCACGTCAAGTAAGAGAAAGAAGCAAATCAATCGACAACACATATATTTTTCCTGGGGAAATATTTTTACTCAAAACCCCTCTATCTCTATTGTATAATGAACCAAGGAATCATGAAACAATGCAATTCACTCTTCTCACAAGAGTCTGTTGCACTATCTTGACTGTCTCACATTGATCCAGACAAAATTGGTCCAACACTTAGGTAATTCTCAGCTTGTCTTCAGCCTGCCTTGCTCACGCAATTCATGTGGAATGCAATCCCTATTCTTTAGGAATTTCAACCTTCCTTGACTACACAAACATCATGGGCAATCCTATGGTGTTTTAACTACATCTGGGCAGATTGCTAAAAATACAACTGATAGTTAACTTCCCTTTAACCTTTGTCTCAATTGGGTCTTCATAAGAACTAACATGCATGCAACTATTAATAGTAAATCATCAGTCACTTGACAGATCACTGCATGTGAATTAAACTTGATTTAATTCACTTGACCTCTCACTAGTGCAACAATCAGTTACAACTACTTAAACTGATTTTAGCTCATTTAATTGAGTTAACTGATTTCTCATGCATTAAACTAATACACTAACTGCAATTTGGACTCTAAAATAAATAGAATCACTCTACATGTCTCACCAACCACCCTCAACTCGAATTTCATGAGCTAACTGAGTCTACAACACTCAATTAACTATTACAAGTGATTATGAGATAAGATTACAATTTATTGTCCAATTTATTTAAGGGATAAATAAATTTGACACACATTTCTTCTAATTTAATTAAGAAATAATTAAATCAAAAGCCTCCATGGTAGCCATTTCTGGATGCCATTTTCCGGTTGTTGTTTCTGGATGCCAATTTCACTGTTTCTTGTTGCAAATTTCAACAATTTACTCATTTTTTGTAGTTTTTAAATTCATACAAAATTTAACATCTTACTTTTTGTGCCTAGGTAATTGTTTGTTTTTAAATGGAAGAGTTGGTGGTTTTTATGCAAGAGGAGTAGGAATTTTCAAATTTAGATGAGTTCAAATTGTATATTTATGCTTCGAGGCTCGAAGAGGTATATTGGAAGAAATGTTGTGCAAATTCGAGTAAGGGCTACATCATGGTTGGCTTCTTGATCATTTTTTGTTTGTTGTTTCCCACTATGATCTTGTCTCAACATTGGCTTAGTGAGATGGTATGTTTACTTTATTTTTTTATGATTCAGCGCATAACATTGTTGTGGGTAGAAGATGACTCTGTTATCAGGAAAATTGACTTGTTATAAAAATTCTCCCAATTTTTAAAGCGAAATGTGTATTTAAATTGGATTCTAATCCCAGCCGGAGGCAAATCATTAACTAAGAAGAAGTATGTAGTTATTTATGCTCAAGAGTTCCAATTTTACTTATGATGTTAAGTTTACTTCATTGTTTATTTTAAATATTAATATAGTTTTCTTCACCATTATTTTTTTCATGGCAAGATACTTTTTTGCGTCATTTTATAATGATGCACTTTTAACCTCAAAATGTAGTTACTCGTTTTTGGTAGTTTTCAAATTCATACAAAATTTAACATCTTAATTTTTTGTGCCCAGGTAATTGTGTGCTTTTAAATTGCAGAGTTGGTGGTTTTTATGCAGGAGGAGTAGGCAATTTCAAATTCAAATGAGTTCAAGTCGTATATTTTTTTACATTGAAAATAATTGATAATTTACAATGTACTTTTGCAACTTGATGGTAATCATTATTTTTTTTGGTAAATTTTAAATTAAAAAACAAGACTTAACAATATACTTTTTGCTCCTTGATGGGGGTGTACAAGTGGGAGAGGAGTTGTTAGGAGAAGTGTGGGCATATCACCTCGCTGATTGTTAATATAATGTGGTGGATGTAGGTAGTTAATGTTGTTGCGCTTAGTTTATGTGTCATCTTGGGTATTAAGTTTCGGTTAAGCCGGAGGAATGTTGGATGGAGGCAAACCAAGTTTTAAGGTATGTTTACTACCTCAACCTCTCACTTTGTTAGCTTTTTGTGCCAATTTTGTTGGATGGTCTTTAGCACGATCCTTATCCTCGCTTACGGTGAATTTGAATTGGTTTGGGATCAATATCTTGTGAGCTCTTATTTATTTTCTTATGAGACTTATTTCATTCACAGTATGTGGAGGTTGACTCACGGATCCCCCCTCCTCATAGTGGGCACACTACAATTCTATTCTCTTTGGACCATGGCTCTTCTGAAGTGGATACATGATGATCTCAATAGGTTTAAGATGTCATGTCCTTTGGATCACTCTTGGGATATAGGCAATCTGAGTTATATGCATTTCTTGGGTGACATCATGTTTTGGATTTGGTTCATCACTCATATGTTTGGTAGTGGAGCTTTGGTTTTTTGTTTGTTGGGCATTCAGTTGGCAGACCTTGGAGTCTATGCTCTTGTGTCAATCTCTGTAAATGTGTATCTCTTATATTATAGTGTTCGTTCTTCTCTGGTGTTCATATGCCTTTGTAAGTTTTGGTGAAGGTGGAAGTTATGTTTTGTGGAGGGCGAGTCTCTCGCAAGATGTGTCTTCTATCTCGGCGTGCAATTTCTATAACTCGACACTTAGTCTATGTTTGTAATTTTCATAATGGATGATAGTTTTTTGCCACTGTATTATTTAGTCTTTATATAACGTACTTCTGACACATATCTCAAGTGTAACCAATAATGTACACCTTTTTTTATTAATAGAAATCTCTACTATCTATTTAAACAAAAATAAAAAAAATAAAATTACTCTTTACACTTTGAGGATAATTATTAATTTACAATAACCCACTGCTTTAATATCTTCATGAATTGTGAAAACTAAAGACTCTTACTTTATTATAAAGACTATTTTCATCCATCCAAAATTGCATCAAAAGTAAATGATTTTGTCTAAAAATAAATCGTAATTATTTATTTTTATATTAAAATGCAATTAATCAAAAACATGTATTACATTTCTTTATATATTTAAATTGGTTCCTAGATCATATTTTTCATCTTGTCCTGATGATGAACCATATTAGCCGGTTCACAAAATTTGATTAGATGTGATTATCACTGAAAGATTTTTTATATAAATTCTGTGGATCACAAAAGCCAGATTCCTAAAATAAAAAATTTATGAATATTTATGTTTTAGATTAAGAATATATAAATTACTTTGATATAATTTTTATTTAAATATCTCATATATATTTATTTTAAGTTTGGATTTTTTACATTTCGAAAGGGATTAATTTTTAAGGTAATTTTATTTATTACAAAAATAAATAAAGGAGAATTACACGAATTTGATTCCTACAAGTACAAGTTAGATTTATTTAAAAATGATATTTAAATATTTGTTAAGTTTGAATTTGTTATGTTTGGAGAGAATAAGTATTTAGGTAATTTTTTTATTTAAAAAAAAAGGAAGATTAAGAGGAATTTGATTTTATAAGTACAAGTTGTATATATAGAGAGACTCTGAGACTTGGCTCGATTGATTGATTCTCTCTCTCTCTATATATAGGAAATAATTCAACCTCCCTCTCAACTAGAGAGCTAGAGTGAGGTTGTTGGTACTAGACCAATTGGCAAATATACTCACTTAAGAGTTCACAAAGATAAAAGTCAATACAACAATATTCACAAAGCATGAAGTCATTAAAACAATATTTAAGACATCATAGCTCATCATGTTACTAGCGGAGATTTCAGTAGAATCTTTACATGCTCATTGGGCCCAATTTGGACTAGCTTTATCCTTCATCACATTACCATTTTCATATATTCAAATTGTTTATATACGATAGTACACACGCCATTATCAACAGGTTTATGATTTTCCCGATAGTTTCCATATAGACTGATACATTTTTAAGCATTATATGTATATTCCGACAGGAAAGGACTTTATGGACTTTTTTATGTTAATTTCCCCAGCAATTTCCTCCTCCAAATAACTCTATTTTTGCTACTGCGTCTTCCTAAAAAAATCATTCCACCTGTTGCAGAGATGAAATGGCTCACAAAATTTAGGAAAAGAAATATCCAATCAACTTCTAATTTCTCTCCTAGGGTGACACTCTAGGTTCACCGAAAGAAGGTTGGAATTTTCCGCTTGGAAATCCCTATGGTAAACAACACTGGTTGACTTGGCTCAACAACTCAAACAAACTCTTAAATTAAAAATGAAAAGCCAAATAGAATGACTAAAATAAGGCTCTAACTTTCCTTTTATTGTTGCTTTCCCTTCCTCATACCATGGTTCTATTTCTCTCACACTATGCTTTGATACTATGGTTTAATTCTTCTCATAGTTCAATTTCCCTTTTTAGTAATCTCCACAACTTATCTTCACTTTAATTTTCTTATTTTTCTAAGTCTTAACCTTTACCTTTTCTCAAGAAAATTATTTAACCTCTCCATAACTTATTTCTCTTAATTTTTATTTATCTAATACTATATTAATTATCAAAATTACAAATATGAAAATTATCGTTAAAATTAATTATCAAAATTACAAATATGAGAATTATCGTCAAAATTAAAAATATGAGAATTTCTTTGACAATATTTCAAATTAGGGACACATATGGACTAATACATTTTTGAATATTTACACAGAGCTTGCAGATTTGCATGGTGAATGATTTGCTTAAGCAAGACACATTGTGGGGTTAATTATTGGAATTATCTTGACAAATTTATTTTAATTATTACAATTAGCTAGACTGCTTTCATTATTCAAAATAATTGAATTATTAGAATACTTTCACTATAAAATTATTTGAGTTATTTGAGTTATTGAAAGCAAGATATTGAGTCAAGATTTATTTTAATTATTACAATTAGCTAGACTGCTTTCACCATGAAAGATATTGACTTGCGAAAATATCTTTCATGCAATTCTAGTCTTAAGCCCACTTACAACGAAAACAAAAACACTCACTTGCTTCAACTCATCCTCTAGTTTGACTTGAATTAAACATTATTCGAGTTTTTGTTTTGCATGAAACATTGATTACATACATAATTTTGAACCAGTGAATTTTTTGGACTTTCCGAGTAGTTTTTAGTGTGACTTTTTGAAGACTTTTTCGATGGATTTTTCCGGTTTAATTTCTCTAAAATCCCGCAAGAATTCATTGAAAATAAAAGTTTGATGGGTAAATTTTCACAATCAAAGTGCCCTAGGGGTTTTTTAGGGTGTTGAATCCATATACAATAAAAAAACCAGTTTAAATAACATAAATCAAGATTTTACCTTAAAAAATTTTACTGGATTCAGGCATCGGAAACTCCAAAAAGTTGCACTAAAGACAACTCCCTTTTTCTCTACCATTAATAATCTTTTGGTTTGGTAGATTCCAATAAAGAGAAAACTACTTGCAAATCCTAGCAAGGAATTTTACTTTATTTCTAAATTCAATCTACAATCAATGTTCAGTTCAGATCTTGCAAATATCAATCACCAGCATATGAATAAAAAACTTAGAACAAGAAAAATTAGTCTTTCTAAAATGTTTAAAAAACATGGAAAGATAGATTTTATGAAGAATACAATGTTTAGACCAATTCTTTGTAAGGAGAGAGACATGAACAAAAGAGTATTGGTCACTAAAAATATTGTAACTCTATGAAATTGCATAGCCCCATGTTATTATTGGTTAGAAGTTTTTTCTTTTCGGAAACAACATTTTTTTAATTCAGAGTATAATATTTTGGAGATAAGCCCAAATTTCCGCTCAATTGTATTCGAAATTTTCTAGTCACTCTCTGTGCCTAGAAAAATATTTTCCTTCAAAAGATATAATTATATATTATAGGGAATATGTTATAGTTTGCATTTTCCTTTATTAGCTTTTTTATAATCCATAGACGCCCCTCACAACAACATAAGCTATTTGTAATCTTGAATTCTGAATGGTTTTGAGAGCAAGAACAAATATCTACAAATTAAATCTCTCTAAAATTGTCCAAAATGTTACATGTCTTAATAACAACAATCTTTTTATAACATAAGTCTCATAATTGCTTGACGATTTTCTAAATACAGTAGATCTCTTTTATTATATTTTTATGTGGATATCTTCCATTTCATGGGTCTCAAAAGAGGTGGGCTATCTTCTAAATATAGGACATTTCTTTTATTATAATTTCACGTGGATGTCTTAAATTTCTCTAGGTTAATTATTTTAACCTCGTAAGAGGGCGTCGTGATAATTCCCACTTGATTACTCATTCCCACTTGTTTATAAATTCAAAATATATTGGATTTTTATTATATTATATTATATTATATTAAGTTAATATAATTATTTATATTTTTTAGGGTTTTAAGTTAAAAAAAAAAACAAATTATTTAACTATCTAAATTTTAAATTTTAAAATATATATGTGTGTTAGAGTAGTAAATTAAAGATTTGTATCATAATTTTAATGAGGAAAGATGAAATTTTGGTTGTGTCAATTTTCATTTTACATATATTGTAATTAGCATTTTGATTGTTTAGCTTGCTTTGCTTTTGGTGTTTCAGGAATATTGAAATTGTGACTTAGTTTATCTTTAAAGTTGAGTTCCCGCTCATCTCAATGTAGTGGGTAGTTATCATTTGGTGTAATATAATTAGCATTTTGATTATTTGGCTTGCTTTGCTTTTGTTATTTTAGGCACATTCACATTGTGAGTTTAGTTTATCTTTAAAGTTGAGTTCTCACTCATCTCAATGTAGTGGGTAGTTATCATTTTTTGGTTTTTGGTGTAGTGGGTAGTTATTAATTAGTATTTTTTAATAGTATTGACCTCCTCATTTTAAAGCGGACTATCACCAAAGTGAGTATTGTATTCATCACTATCACAAAAATCAATCAAAATTTTATTTTATTTATTGGTTTTAATTTTTATTTTTATAGCCATCTAACCTAAGTAAATAGAAAAAATAAAAATAAACCATAACTTGCAATACCAATAAGCTCTAGTTATAACAAGAAATTATTACTCCTATTTCTCAAAAGCTTCAATTGGGTTTGTCGTTGCAACTCTTATGGAGGATGATACAATCTAGCAACTCTCATGGAGGATGATAGAAGCCAACAAAATAGAAAAGATATGGATTATAAGAAATATTCTTAAGAAATCAAAGAAGATATCAAACAAGAAGTCCACAATCGCTATCTTTTAGAGTGACTTAAAAAACAAGACGATAATTTTTTCATGCGCGGTGCCTGGGAACCTTTTCCCTGTGCACATCTAAGAGCTGCTATGTTGCGATGGCCCAAGGAGGGGGCCCCAAGGTCACTTCTCCTCTCCCGCCCGAGTTGTCAGCGTTTAAGAAGCTGGTTGCAGGTTGCAACAAACATCCAGCAAGTGAACGCCAATAGAAATTCGTCAAAAGATTGGAATCCATCCCTACAGTTGCTCTATCGATCGAATAACCCTAAAGATCGACTTTGAACCTTGCAGAACATGGGCTCATTGGACAGTTCTCCAGGCTTTGGCCCTAGCCCAAATCAGTCAATGCCTAGATTCAAAGGAATTGGATACCTATGGTCAAAGAAGGAATTAGAAGTTTCTTAGTTGGTAAGGGATTCTTCGTCTTTCTTTTCATTCAGTGGAGGATAGGAACCTTATATTTCGAAATGGCCCGTATTTCATGGGCCCTCAGGGTATATACTTGAACTAATGGACCCCGCATTTCAATCCGACCCAAGATGTTCCCTTGGCTGTTCCGATTTGGGTTCACCTGCCCCACCTTCCTCTACACTGCTGGAACCCCAAATCTCTAGAAACCATCGACAATAAGCTTGGAAAATACATAGACCGAGAAGAAAGGAGTGACTAGTACTCCTATGCAAGAATTTGCGTAGAAGTCGCCTTGGAGTAAGGCCTCCCTGAGGCTATTAAGCTCGTGGTGGCTGATTGGTCACACATCCAAGAGCTAGATTACGAGAAACTCCCATTTAAATGCCAGTATTTCCATGGCTACGGACATTTCGCCAGGTATTTCAAAACGAAAACAGTGAAGGAGGTTGAGACCTCTAAGGAGGAACAATGGACTCAGGTCCAAAAAAATGTTTTAGCTAAACAAAATATCAGAGCTAAAGGGAAAAGTAGGCCATCAGGTAGTGCAACACCTACCTCGGTGATACAAGGGGAGGGGCGTTCAGTGTTGTGTAACCAGCTCCAAAGAGAGAAGAAAAGAGATATTCACGCCTTAGAAATGAGCCACTTCGAGGGGGCAACCTCCAATACATTACATGAATGAACAATTCTTGGATGATTCAATTTACAAAACCTCCTTTCTATATATATGAGTCCATGGGGCCATAATGTAATCCCAGTGGGCCACAATGTAATCCTAGCCGACCTAACAATAATAATTTAGGGGCACAATAATAACAGAATGGGGGTTACAAGGGTACAATAATAACAATAAATGGGTTACACTAACAACAATAAGGTACTATACTAGTAATATAGGGACCTAACATGCCCCTCTCCTTCAAAAAAGTGTTGTCCTCAACGCTTGAGTAGCTCTGGGTGCTTCTGTATAAATTTTTCATCCTCCCATGTAGAATCTTCAGTGTATAAATTCTTCCACTTGATGAGATACTCTGAAATTGATCGATTCCGTAGTTGTCGAGTTCTTGTTTCCATGACCGCTTCTGGTTCCAATATGATTTTTCCTTCCTCATCAAGTTCTGGCAATATTGTTTGAACTTGAAGATTTTCTCCTATAACCTTCTTTAAGCATGAAACATGGAAAACTGGATGTACTCGCGAAGAAGCAGGAAGCTCCAATTTGTATGCCATAGTACCAATCTTTTGCAACACCTTGTAAGGACCATAGTACTTTCGCGATAATTTATTATCCTTCTTAGCTTGCTTGAGGGACATTTGTTTATATGGTTGTAGTCGTAAAAATACCCAATCTCCTACATCAAAACTTCTCTCGCTGCGATGTTGATCTGCCTGTTGTTTCATTCGATTTTGTGCCAAATTCAGGTTATCCTTTAAGAGTTGGAGAACTTCTTGTTGATGCTCGATGTGATCTTCCACCGCTTGAACCTTCAAATTTTCCCTTAAATATGATGTGATGGATAGTGGATGATATCCATAAAGTGCCATAAATGGGGTCATTTTTGCTGCAGTATGGAAGGAAGTGTTATACCACCATTCAGCAAGAGGTAACCACTAGACCCATTTTTTTTTGTTTATAAGATACAAACAACGAAGATATCCTTCCAAACATTTATTTACTATCTCAGTTTGACCATCATATTGAGGATGATAAGATGAGCTATGAGCTAATTGAGTACCCAAACAAGAAAATAACTGTGTCCAAAAATTTCCAGTAAAAATGGGATCTCTGTCGCTCACAATAACCCTTGGGCTTCCATGTAGCTTTTGAATTCTGTCCATAAATGTAGTAGCAACTGTACTTGCTTTTAATGGATGAGATAATGCACAAAAGTGTGCATACTTGGTAAGTCTATCAACTACCACCATGATGACATTCTTTCCTTCGGACTTAGGTAAACCTGTGATAAAATCCATTGAAATCTCCTCCCAACGTTGACTTGGAATGGATAAAGGTTGTAGAAGTCCTGGTGTCTTAATTGTTTCCACTTTATTCTGCTGGCAAACCAAACATTCCGCCACAAACTTTTGAATATCAGATTTAAGGCCATCCCAAAAAAATTCTTTCTTCACCCTGTGGTAAGTTTTTAAAAATCCTGAGTATCCTCCTAAAGGAGAAGTGTGCAATTCCAGAAGAATATTTTGTTTTAGTTGGGAATTCTTACAAAGATATAAGCGATCTTTGTACCATAAGGAATCATTTTTCCAACTAAATGTATCGGATGTACTAGGATCTTGCTGCAACTTTTGAATGAGTGTCCATACATCTTTGTCCTTCTTCCATTCATCTCTTGCTTCAGTTATCCAATCTGGTTGGATAATAGAAATGGTACAAAGCAATGCTTCCACCTCTTCATTCTTTCTTGAGAGTGCATCTACAACAACATTAAGCTTTCCTTTTTTGTAGATTATTTCAAAGTCATAACCCAACATCTTTGTGACCCATTTTTGCCGCTCTTCTGAAGATAGTCTTTGTTCCAAAAAGTGTTTAAGACTATCATGATCAGTTTTTACCTTGAAGTGTCTTCCCATTAGGCAAGTTCTCCATTTCTTTAGTGCATGCAGTATTGCTAACATTTCCTTCTCATAAATAGGTTTCTGTAAATACTTTCCTTTGATTGGACGACTTTCAAAAGCAATGGGTCTTCCTTCCTGCATTAAAACTGCACCAATTCCATTTCCTGAGGCATCACATTCCACAATAAAAGGTTTTTGTGAAGTCTGGCATAGCTAAGACCGGTGCTAGGCACATTGCCTCTTTAAGATGTTCAAAGGCCTTAGTTGCTTCAGGAGTCCATGAAAATGCATCTTTCTTCAATAATGTTGCTAGAGGTGCTGCTATTCTCCCATAATTCTTAACAAACTTGCGATAATACCCTGTTAACCCGAGAAATCCTCGCAACTGCTTTATGGTTGTGGGAACTTTCCATTCCTTAATGGCTTTAATTTTGTTAGGGTCCACTTTAACACCCTCGTGATATACAATATGACCCAGATATTCCACCTCTTGTACTCCAAAGAAACATTTGGAATTTTTTGCATATAATTGTTTCTCCTGCAATAGTTTGAGCACCCTGTCAACATGTTCAACATGATCCTTCCAAGACCTGCTGTAGATTAGTATATCATCAAAAATACTAGCACAAATTTTCTAAGGAAGGGTTTGAAAATGGAATTCATCAACCCTTGAAATGTAGAAGGTGCATTGGTAAGGCCAAAAGGCATGACCAGAAATTCATAATGACCCTCATGAGTTTGAAATGTTGTTTTTGGAATATCTTCAGTCTTCATTCTAATTTGATGATATCCTGAACGAAGATCCAACTTGGTAAAATAAATTGCTCCATGTAATTCATGCAATAATTCATCAATCACAGGAATGGGAAATTTATCTTTAATGGTGAGCTTATTGAGCTCCCTATAATCCGGACACATTCGCCATGATCCATCCTTCTTGTGTACCAATACTACAGGAGCAGAGAAAGAACTTTGACTAGGTTGAATTATACCCGCCTCTAACATTTTTGAAATCATACGTTCAATTTCGCTCTTTTGGAAGTAAGGATATCTATAAGGCCTGATGTTTGGAGGAACACTTCCTGGAATCAAATGAATAGCATGATCATGATCACGAATAGGTGGGAGTCCTTCGGGAGTTTCAAACACCTTGGAATGATTGTCCAAGACTTGTTGGAGATTTGCAGAAATAGATGATTTTGATGTTGGAACTTCTAGTGAGCATAATTGTGCAATTACGCCTCGTTGTTCTTTCTTTAGAAGCTTTGTCATGCCATTAGGGCTTATTATCCTTCCTGGCTTCCCTTCAATACCCCGTAGTTCGACTTCCTTTCCTTCTGAAAAAAATTTCAAGAAAAATTCTTGAAAATTAAAAGCTACCGTCCCCAAAGATTGTAACCATTGTACTCCTAGTACAACATCAGCACCTCCCATAGATATGGAAAGCATTGGACTAGTCAATACATATTCCCCCATGGTTAGCTTGATATTATGGCATTTCCCAGAGCAATTTATAGTTCCTCCATTTGCAACTATCACTTGACATTCTGGTGCTGGGTATAGGAAACAATTTAATTCCTTGGCTACCTTACAATGAATAAAATTATGGGTGCTACCTGAATCAATCAACACTATTACCTTTCTCTTCTTGATTTGTCCTTTTATCTTGAGAGTTTGAGGAGTGGTAATTCCTGCCAGTGCATTACACGATATGGTTGGGTTCATTTCTTCCTCTTCTGGGGCTGGTTCCTGGTGTATATCCTCTTCTTGTTCATTTTCTTCTTCCTCTTCACAATCTATGTAAAATAATTTCTTCTCACCACACTTATGACCTTTAGTGTATTTGCTATCACAACTGTAGCAAAGCCCTTTTGCTCTTTTTTCTTCCAATTGTTGTGGTGTCAACCTTGTAGGTTGTGGAAATCTAGATGTAGCCACACTTCCTTCTTTATAGAATCGAGTAGTAGACTTCCTTGTTGCCATAATTTTACATTCAACTTTTCTTGCCAACCTGAATGCCTTCTCTAATGAATCAGGTTCCAGAACACGAACTTCATGTTGAATGTTATCCTTTAAACTGCCTAAGAAGAGATCAATCCCGTGGTCCTCTGAAATATCAGTTACCCTTATACTCAATTTTTGGAAGTCCTCAATGTGCTGCCCCACTAAACCCTTTTGTTTGAGATTTATCAATTGGGTAAAGAAGGTTTTGCTCTTTGTATCCTCATAATGTGCTATCATTTCCTCCGTAAAAATTGACCAAGTGACAATTTTTTTACGGGAGCAAAGCCATCGATACCATACAAATGTATTTTGTTCTAAATGTAAAGTTGCAATGCGTACCTTTGTGTGTTTTGCACATTATGGAGATCAAAATATTGCTCCATCTGTAGTATCCATGTTACAGGATCCTTTCCATCAAACTTCCTCATATCAATTTTTGGAATATGGTGGTTCTTCCCACCAACATTAGAGTTTATGAAATCACGATTAACATTTATTTTGTTCTCATCATATCCTTCTTCCAGATTTATTAGAATCATTTCTGTTTTTGTTGGCCCACGTGGAAGCTTCCCAACAAGCGCTGCTGATCACTTTCATGTTTTTTCATATTATCCTTTAGAGTCATCCATCTTATCATGTCACTTGTAAATGCCTCATCCATTTTAGCTCATATGCCATCATCAGTCACGCCATCCATCTAGTCAGACGCCATCCATTTTAGCTTCCACGCCTTTCTTCAAACCTTTCATCTTTACTTCCACGCCATCCATCTTAGCTTCCATGCCTTTCTTCAAACCATCCATCTTCACTTCCACACCTTTCTTCAAAACTTCCATTTCATTTTTTGCTGCTCTTTGCGAGAGTGAAATTTGTCGCACTTGTTCTTGTAATTTTGATAGATCATGTTGCAATTCTTCATCTTCATGAGTCATGGTAGAGCCTTCTGAAGGCTTGATGGGTGTTGAATTCTTTTTAGGGGCCATTTTAGAATCCAATATTGATATCTATTCTACAAGATGCCCTTTGAATCAATTCAACTTGATTCTTCAAACAAGACTTATGCAATTCGGAAAAAAAATACACACCTTTTACTAGCTTTTAGGAGCTCGATATTGAAATTGAATTATCTCTGTAGTTGAAAATCTTCGATATCTGAAATTCAGCCCTGTAGTCGATCTCTGAAGCTTCTTTCAAATGCCACAGGTCTGACCTGATTTGGATTCTCCAAGGCAAAGTTGTGTCCAATCTCCCACAATGACCTAATTCTGGACTGGTTTAGTAGAGCGAACTTGTACGACTTGCCACGTGTCACTGTTTTGTCCTTTGTCTCTGAAATTGATAGCCCAGAAACTTCAGTCTGTGCACTTGCGACCACTTTTTACGGCACTTCAATCCAATTCCCAGAGAGAGAGTTATTGAAGTTTTTCCACGATCACCTCTTTGAGATGCAATTCAGGAGCCTGGAAAAGCACTACCTTCCACAGATCATATCTCCAAAAATATTGCGAACCAAGCTCTGAAATGTTTTGACGAATTTCCTCAGGATTTCAGCTTCGCACCATATGAATTTAAGACTCTGAACCTTCGTACAAAAAAATTTATAGCGCAAATTCCACGATGACCTGTTTATGAGCCTGAAAAAATACCTAACTTCCACAGATGATATCTCCTCAAATATTGCGAACCAAGATCTGAAATTTTTAGACAACCTTTCTCAAGATTTCAGCTTCGCACCCTAAAAATTTCAGCTTCTGAAGCTTCGTAGAAAAACATTTATAGCGAAAATGCCACGATGACCTGTTTGGAGCAGCGAAACCCTAGAATCCCAAAGCTCTGATACCAAATGTTGTGTAACCAGCTCCAAAGAGAGAAGAAAAGAGATATTCACGCCTTAGAAATGAGCCACTTCGGGGGGGAAACCTCCAATACATTACATGAATGAACAATTCTTGGATGATTCCATTTACAAAACCTCCTTTCTATATATAGGAGTCCATGGGGCCATAATGTAATCCCAGTGAGCCACAATGTAATCCTAGCCGACCTAACAATAATAATTTAGGGGCACAATAATAACAGAATGGGGGTTACAAGGGTACAATAATAACAATAAAGGGGTTACACTAACAACAATAAGGTACTATACTAGTAATATAGGGACCTAACATTCAGTCCCTCTAAGATCCGAGGCAACCAACAATCCTTTTGAAATTCTTAGTACCCCGGAAGAACTTCTAGCTGCAACAGATGTTGAAGAGGCTGAATAGCAACCCATAACAACTGAAGAAGACAAAATCCAAAAAGAAACGACCCCTCTACAAACTGGAACACCAAGAGGAGCCTCCAGTCCCTTGTACTATGAAAAGATGACAAGGAAGAAGTCTCCTTAATCCTCTGGGTCCTCGAAAGAAGAGACTTTTGAGAGGCCCTCGAAAGGATTTGGGAGGAAATCTCATAGAGAGGCAAGGGAAGAAGAGGTTGAGAAACGAAAAATGCAAGGCATTCATCCTACGATTGAGATGTCCATAGGCAGAAACACTAGAAATAGGCCTCCCAAAGGTGGTCTAGCCACCCCTTTGCAAGTAAATAATGTGTATAGTCTCTTGGAATTGCAGAGGCTTGGGGAATCCCTTAAAAGCAGAAGCTGTGAAGAATCTCCTGAAATCTGAATCCCTGAGATCCTCATGCTCCATGAGACTAAAATAGAAGGGGTTGCCCTTCTAGACCTCAGAAAAGAGAAATGGAGAACAAAAGCCAGAAAATAAGTAAGCGCAATGGGTTCTTATGGTGAGGTCGCCACTCTTTGGGAGGATGAAAAATTCCACCTCGAAAGCTCCTTCGAAACACAACACCGGATCTACACCGAACTTTAGCATCTTGCTAGTAAGACCACCTTCACCCTCTTTAATATTTATGTCTCGGTCCTCTATGCAGAAAAGAAGGACTGTTGGGAAACCATGACTGATTTTCTAGATGCTTACTCCCCCAAGAATATAATACTAGTTGGAGATTTCAACCTAGTTTTTGAGCCAAAGGAAAAAAGAGGGGGTATTATTAGCAAGGACCATATCCTACCTCTCGTGGAAGACTTGATCCAACAATGGGACTAACTGGACTTCAAGCCAAAAAAGGGCTCTTCACTTGGTCAAACAATGGAGCAGGGACAAAGCATATTTCAGCGCGCCTTGACAGATTTTTACTTTAGAGCACCTTTCTCTCCGGAAAGAAGATAATCTCCTCTAAAATTCTACCAAAACTGACATCTTATCATAAACCCATCCTTCTGCTGTTAGAAGAAGAGAAGAATCTAGGACCCATCCCCTTTCGATTCAGCCCCCTATGGTCAGAAAGGGATGGGTTTATGGAGACAATCTTGAAGGCTTGGCCCATCCCAGTCATCGGATCTCCTAGTTATGTATGGAAACAGAAACTTAAGGCCACCAAATCAGCCCTAAAATAATGGTTAAAAAAGCCCTCAGTTACCCCCTCTTGTCTTAGAAAGCAGGTCACTAAGAAGCTGCTTGATCTACAAATGAACCTGGAGCATCAAGATATTACCTACTCAGAAATTCAGATCGAGCAAGAAGCCCAACTTAGCACTCTCCACACTTTTAGAGTTGAGGAAGAGTCCTTGAGGCTAAAATCTCGTAATCTTTGGCTCAAGTCTGGAGAAAAAAATTCCGCCTACTTTCACAAGAAAATTCTAACTCGCCTCTCGAGAAATCACATTACAGAAATTACCTCCACTGATGGGTCTGTATACAAATGAACAATTGAGTTAAGAGAGGCTGCAACCTCTCACTTCCAACAATTGTTCAAAGAAAATGGAATAGACAATGAGGAGGAATTTCCCGAATTTCTCACTCACATTCCCAGATTGATTAAGAAGGAGGATAACTCAAGCCTACTGAAGCCCTTCATGGAAGAGGAAATCAACAATGTCATCTGGATGATGGAGCTAGACAAAGCTCCAGGATCCGATGGATTCTCCATACACTTCTACAGAATCTACTGGGAAATTATCAAGGCTGACCTGTTCGAAATGATAAAGGGCTTCCATCAAAAAGCCAAACTGGGAGGAAGCATAAACTCCACTTTCCTAGCTCTAATTCCCAAAGAAGCGAACCCTGTATCATTTGACTGCTTCAGGCCAATTTCTCTTTGCAATGCATCCTACAAAATCCTCTCCAAACTCCTGGTGAACAGAATCAAGACTCTGCAAACTCATCTCTTCCAACCAAGGAGGGTTTGTTAAAGGAAGGCATGTCCTAGACAGCGTGGCCCTGGTGCAGGAAACCATTTACTCCAGCCACCAATTTCATGAGAAAGGGATGCTAATCAAGCTGGACATGGCAAATGCCTTTGATAGGGTAAGACACTCTTTTCTCCTCCAAGTTATCTCCGCTTTTGGCTTTAGCTCAGAATTTATAAGTTTAATAAAAGCATGTATAGGAGAGTCGTGGATTGCCCCTTTAGTAAATGGCAGGCCGGCCAGCTATTTCAAAGCTTCGAGGGGCATTAGGCAAGGTTGCCCTATGTCCCCCTTCTTGTACATTTTGATGGCTGAATCTCTAAGTCGAAAGCTGACAATAAAAAATTTAAATGGGACACTTCCTGGCATGAGGGTTGTGAGAGGCACTGAGCCAATTAATCATGCCATGTTTGCAGTTGACTCATTACTCCTGGGAGGTGCTTCCCTTAAGATTGCAAGGGATTTCAATGAAGTTATCCACAGCTTCTAAAGAGTTTCCAGAGCCCTGGTCAATAAGAGGAAAAGTGATGTGTATGGCTGGGAGATCGATCA
This sequence comes from Pinus albicaulis, assembly GCA_034641835.2. NCBI lineage: Eukaryota > Viridiplantae > Streptophyta > Pinopsida > Pinales > Pinaceae > Pinus > Pinus albicaulis. The sequence goes on from CM076582.1 coordinate 138,941,506, forward strand.
ACAAACCATGAATTGGATTTCTCATGCCCTTGGCTACACGGGCTTCACTACTTGGGATAAAATCAAGTACCATGGCCTGCCATTATCTTTGGGATCTAATAAGGCCCTACACTGGTTGGAGATTCTCAACAAAATTAAGGCAAAAATGAATACTTGGGGAGGACAATGACTTACCACATCCGGGATGCTATTCCTGGTGAAATCTGTTCTTTCCTCCCCTCCAATATATCAGGCTACGTTTCTATTGGCTCCAAAATCAATCACTGAACAACTCTCTAAGCTGTTAAGAAATTTCGTGTGGCAAGGAGGAAAGGGGAACCAACAAAAAATTCCACTTGGTTACCTGGGATATTGTGAAAAGAATATTAACATATAGAGGCATGCAAGTTAGAGACCCTAGGTTGGCCAATCTGGCCTTGGGAGGGAGGATTTTATGGAAAATCTTCTCGAAACATCGACACCGTGTAAGTCAAATGCTCATCAAAAAATATATGGATGGGTTCTCACTGAATAATATGGAGGATGGAGCTTCTAGTAAGGGCACCATTCTATGGAAGCTATGTAGTCGTGGTTGGGAGTTCTTCAAAGAGCATCTATACAGAATTCCTGGAAATGGGAAAAAAATATGCTTGTGGGACGAAAAAATCATGGGTCTCCAACCATTAAACTTAGCCCACGACATCTCGTTGTTGCGCTCACTGGTCTGGCCCCGGTTCATCGGCGTGCAAATTAAAAGTGGGGCTAGGGGAGGTCTGGCGTTTACATAGTAGCACAGGGATTCGTTGTCCTCCAATCTCGAATTTTGCTACACTCTCCATCACAGTGGAAGCATGTCTGGGACCCAATTGGCCTTCCAAAGGTCAGCTTCTTTAGCTAGCTCCTCATGCACAGACGGATCCTGACTGGGGATAACCTAGCAAGAAGAGGCATTATTGGTCCCCACAGATGCCCACTCTGTTGCTTGGCTTTGGAAACAATTGATCATTTGTTTATAGACTACCTATTTACACAAGGGCTATGGATGGAAGCTATGCACAGGCTTAATGCTCAAATCCCTTCGCAGACCACAGTAATAAATTTATTCACCACATGGAAAGGGCAATCTCCCCACACATTGAATAGAAAATCCCCGTGGACAAAAATCTGGTATGTAATCCCAAAATACATTTGCTGGGAAGTGTGGTTAGCAAGGAATAATGCCACCTTCAACAACAGTAAGTGCTCTCTCATAGTTGTGGTAGCTAAAGCCAAAGCTTTTTTGTTTGAGTCTTTGGAGAATCAAACCCTCGAGACATACAGTGAGCTCCTCCCCGATGTGATCAGCTGGATCAGAGCGCCTCTAAAGAGTGCCTACATCAAAAAGACCCCTACTCGTCTTGTTTCAATTCAGAGTGGAGGCTTCGGATCCTCGAACTCAATTTTAAAAAATGGTGGAAGAACCAGGACAAAGCCACGATCTTCTTTGGCTGAGCTTCCAAAGGAAACTCGAGGATATTTGGAGCAGGGGGAGTAATATATTCCTGGGAAAGGCACATCAAAGTTAGCTTCAGTTGGGGCCTTAGGAAAATTACTAACAATCAAGCAGAAATTTTAGGACTGCTTAAAGCTTGCCAGATCGGTCATGAACACGGAGATAAAGACATTCAAGTCTTCAGAGACTCGGAAATCCTGATAAAAATCTTAAACATTGATGATCACTTAACAACCCGGCCCTCAACAAGAGCCTGTAGAGACTCTGAAAAGTGCTTCAAATTACACCTATAGCTCCTTCTACCACATTCTGCGAAATCTAAATAAGGAAGCGGCCGCAAATTCAATTATAGGCTGCCTCTTAGCCCAAGGAGAACTCTCAAAAAATGACGAAGCCCCTATCTGGTATCCTATTCCATCAGATTGAAGCTCCCCATCTATGTAAAAGCAGTGGATCGCCCCACCAGGTTATTTTGGAAAAAGAAATATGTAACAGGGGTTGTTTAGGCTTCGGCCCAACCTAGCTTCATAGATAAAAACTTACCCATCCATGTTACAAAAAAAAATAAAAAAAGCCAAGACTTTCTGGCTTCGGGAGCATCTTCCAAACCAATTTGATTAAAACTTGGAAAGTTTAACTTGGAGTTGAGGGTTATGGCTCCCCTCATTTTGAAAATGTTTTCACCAATTTAATAAAAATGACCCTACTTGTAGACTTTAATATTCTAAATTGATTACACTCTTTAGATTTGTGTAATGGAATAGAAAGCTATTATGGCCATGGAAAAGTAGGTTTTATATTCTAAATTGATTACACTCTTTAGATTTGTGTAATGGAATAGAAAGTTATTATGGCCATGAAAAAGTAGGTTTTTTATGGGCTTGGGAAGAATCTTCCATACTAATTCCATAAAAACACTAGAACTTTTGTTTCAATCCAACTAAACTCCCATTTCATCATTTGACTCTACAAGGAGAAGAGCATATAGAGCATGAAAAATAAATAGTTATGTACACGAAAACAAAACTTTTGTTAGGATCAAAAGTGATTTCCTTTTCAGCTTTTAAGCCTAAAAGGTGAAGTGGATATGGTGAAAAGTAAGAAAAATATTTGTTGTGTATCATGGGAATGCTAAAATGTTACTTGCATCATGCTTGACTACGAGAACCATGAAGTAGTGTTGACTAGGCTGGTGGAATCTTGTAGGAGGAACCATTATGCGACCTGGGAAATTAGTTGTTGGCCTTTAGGACCTTGACGAAGATCAATCTCATGCCTTGACAGAAATTTGGGGTCACCATGTGACGAAGAAAAGACAAATACCTGGGGCAAGGTTTGATAATAATTTGTGCTCATACATAGGTTGTGAGTAGGGGGTTCGCCTCATGGTTCTTCCATTGGAAAGTTTGGTAGACCTTATGTGCATGGATTTAAAAGTGGGTTTTTTTCGAAAGGATCTTCCCAAATCTTCTATTCTTTCGGTGTACCTTTTCACCTTTTAGGGCAATTGCTAGTATACGTATATTTCGCTAGTAAAGGACTTTGTGGACTTATTTTTATGTTGTAAGTGAGGTCTTTCTCTCTTTTTATCAGCATCAAGCTGTTTTTTTAATGGCTTTAGACATATTTACGTGTAAATTTATAATTGAATAAATCATTGTCTTTTCCTTTAAAAATAAATAAGAAATTTATGAGTATTTATGTTTTAAATTGGAAATATATAAATTAATTTGATCTTATTTTTATTTAAATATCTAATATATATTTATTTTGAGTTTGGATTTGTTACATTTCGAGAGGGATTAACTTTTTAAGGTAATTTTTTATTTATTAAAATAAATAAATAAAGGAGACTTAGCGGAATTTGATTCCCATAAGTACAAGTTAGATTTATTTAAAAATGATATTTAAATATTTTTTTCAAGTTTGAATTTGTTATGTTTTGAGAGAATAAGTTTTTAGGTATTTAAAAAAGAAAAAAAGGAAGATTTAGAGGAAATTGATTTCTACAACTACAACTTTTATATATATATATATATATATATATATATAAGATCTTGGAGATCAGTGACGTCCACGAAATATTTGTACCAAGTAGATCCACCCGAAGGGATCACTTATTGTTAACTCAATCATGGAGCCTAACCCCGAGAGTCTCGAGAGAATTGAACTTGTGACCTCTCAATAAAAAAGGTTCTCTAACAACAACGACTTCACCAATTGAGCTAAGCCTCGATGCTTCTCTCTCTCTCTCTCTCTCTCTCTCTCTCTATATATATATATATATATATATATATATATATATATATATATATATATATATATATATATATATATATGGAGAGAGAGAGAGAGAGAGAGAGACTCAAGCAATTGAGCTAAGCCTCGAGTACTCTCTCTCTCTCTCTCTATATATATATATATATATAGAAAAGAAATCAACCTCCCTCTCGACTCGAGAGCTAGAGTGAGGTTATTGGCACTAGACCAATTGACAAATATACTCACTTAAGAGTTCACAAGGGTCAGAGCCAATACAACAATATTCTTAAATCATGAAGCCATTAAAACAATATTTACGGCATCATAGCTCACCATGTCACTAACCGAGATTTGAATAAAAATTTTACATGCTAATTCGACCCAATTTGGACTAGCTTTATCCTTCATCATATTATGATTTTCATATATTCAAACCGTTTATATATGATACTACACGGGCCATCATGAGTAGGTTTATGATTTTCCCGATAGGTTCTATATGGACTGATACATTTTTAAGTATTATATGTATATTCGAAAAAGAAAGGACTTTATGGACTTTTTTTAATATTATACTTATAACCATGTATGGTTTTCATGTCTTTTTCTCAATTTAGGGTTATTTTTTTAATCCCTGCGAGCATATACAAATGTAAATTTATACTTTCATAAAATCACTATGTTTTTCCTTTGGAAAAAAATATGAAACTTATGAGTATTTATATTTTAAATTGAGAGTATATAAATTATCTTGACATATTTTTTATTCAAATATCTAATATATATTTATATTTATTTTAAGTTTGAATTTGTTATGTTTTTCGAGGGATTAAGTTTTTAAAGTAATAAGGAAAGATTTAGAATAATTTAATTCCTATAAGTACAAGTTAGATTTATTTAAAATGGACATTTAGATATTTTAATTGTGTTTTTTTTTTCACAGACAAAAAATCGTAATTCTATTCAACTTGAACAAGGAGCAAAATTACATATTGTAGATGCTAAAAGCATTTTGTCATATATCTCTTTCAACTTATTAGAAATAAAAAAATAAAACTGTAAAAATTATAAAAAATATGCCAAAATTACGTATGATAAAAATCCCCTAACTTTCCTATTTGTCTTTTTTTTTGTACCTTTCACCAAGCCCTAAGGTTGGGATCAACCAGTACCACTACCAATTCATTTCTAATCATCTGCGAGGGGACTTCTTTGTCTGAATTTGAGCCCTTGGAGTTATGGGTTCTCTTGATAACTCCCCCATGTCCTTTTTGTTCTATATTTCCTCGTTTTGTTGCTTTGATACTTTGGTCACTGCTAACTCATTACCCTTTTGAATGTGGGTGGTGATTCTAGGCTATGTCACAACTCCCCCTTTTGCTTGATTATCTTGTTGGGTATGAACATCCATATTTGGATGGATCACCATGGTATCTTCTTCTTCTTCTTCTTCTGAAAGGAGAGGGTCAGATACTTGCCATCCTTTTGGCTTATGGGTCTCCCTCTTTCTTTTTTTTGGAATCTTTTTTTCTTGGGGACATCAATCCTGCAAGTGTCATGTTTAAAGATGATTTGACACTTGAATGTCTTATTCTCATAACATAATACTTGGTTGCATTGAAAGTTTTTATGTTTCAATAGGATACGGTCATGTAGGCCTTTTCTCAGGTCGATCTGTATACAAATTATGGCAAAAGTGAAAATTCCCTTTTATTCTCTCGAGGTCCATCTTTTTTAATTTTCCTAAAGTATTTCTAATATCGTCTAGGATCTTATGGTGCCAAAAAATAAGAGGGAGATTAGGTAGCCTCACCCATACCAGCATTGCGCTACCATATTTGTAGTATCAAAATCTAGGAATCACAGGGTGATGAAAAGCCCTGCTCTGCCCCACATCCATGGTGCCTCATTTAGGATGAAATTCATATCTTTTTGTATATCAAATTGAATGATGAAAAAACCCTTGGAGCATAAATATATATCACAGTTAGGGGTTGAAGTAGAGAATGCTGATTGGTGTAAAGCGTAATATTTCGACCAAAATCCATTGAATCTGGATATAACAACCTTGGATTTGAGGATAGTAAAGGGAGAATTTACTTTTGGAATATTAACTTCAATGCGTGGAGCTTGTTCCATTTGATCTATAATATATTGTCATGGGTTATTTTGGATCTGATATGATGGGCTATGAACCTCTCTTTTCTCTCAAAAGGATATTATTTCTCATACTATATTGGTGATTTTCATGTAAATAGAATTGAGGCAGGGAATTCAATTGAGTGTATTTCTCCTTCCACAACAATGGTAATGGAACCCGAAATCGCTTTCGTAAACTGGAAATCTGGGTGTGCTTCCGATAAGAATATGGTAGCGTCCAATAAGAATATGGCTAGCGAAGCCCTGGACGTAAGTTAAATTGGGATTCTCCATCCATTTTTCAATTTTGAATCTAATCCTTTCGTCTCTTTGTGTTGCTTCTATGATTTCTTGAAAAAGGTTCATTATACTTATAATGTTTGCATAGTTCAAGAGTTCTCCCACTGTCATAGTCATACGAATGAGATGAGCATATTTTCCAAAATAGGATTTGGGCAGACATGGAATGAGTCTTCATGGACAATCTACAGATAGGCTTATGACAGTTTTCTCATATGATTTCAACTTGTGCGCTCATGTGATTTCCACCCAAATATGGATAGCCAGGGCCTTGAAAAAAAAGTAAGTTATTGTTCATGTCCTCTTCTTGTGCATGTTAATGCAATTCTTGAGGTGTGCTATCATGTCTTTACTCGAACGAAACATGGTCTCATGTAGATCATGGGAAAGGGGAGGAGGCCTTTTGATGGCCTCGACGGACTGGAGGTATACTTTTCTGCTATGATTGGTCGTAGTTGTGGAAGAAGTGAAAATGCTTGCTTTGAAGTGATGGTGGGACAAAGGATTTTCTATGGTGAGACAACCTCTGCAGATCTCAGACCAGGAGTTGATGAAATTTATATTGGTATAAATACATTCTATGGACTTTTCTTTTGATAGCTTAAGTTTGTGCAGGCAGACTCACGGCCCTATAGCCAAGTAGGAATAAATCATGAAAATGAAATGATAATTGGAGTGAAGGTGGGCATAGATGTAAGCGAAAGCAAGAAGGAGCCTATCTCCTCATCGATATTGCATATCTCATAGAGTATGATTATATCAACTTGCTTTATCGTGCAAGGTAAAAGAAATATCACTCAATTTATCTCTCATAGAGTATGATTATATCAACTTTATTTATCATTCAAGCTAAGAGAAACATTGCTTAATTCATAAATTAAGGATATTCTAGTTTACTGTCTAAATAATTTTTGACAAGGAACATATTTTCCACAAAGAATGACATTGGAAACACAATTTAATAACACGAGTAAAAAATTATTTTCATGGGTAGAGAGAAAACACAATTTACTCTAAAAGTAGCATTATAAAAATTTAGATAATTGTCTTTCGGATTAATCACATCATAATGATTTGGTCGACATTTCAAACAATCTAATGTGGTTCATCCTAAGGACAAGGTGAAGAAGATAATCGATCTTAATGAATAAATAGTGTGGATGCATCATTGGCCGGAGATAGCCGATGAAAACTAGTTGTTAAAAACTAGCCTTATTAGTTGGTTAGTTAGTTATTAGAGAATATATATATATAAAAGGGGGTTGGTTAATGGATTTATTAATAAATATGAAAAAAAAAATTATTAATATTATAATAGGTTAATTTTGAGTAAGGAATAAAGGTAAGATTAGAAGAATATAATACTAAGTATTTATTTAAATAAAAAAGTTTTAAAATTGTTATTTTAATAAGAGTTTTAAAGTATTTATTATTATAAATACCAAGATAATATAAAATATATTATAATTAAATAAAATAAAGACTAAGCACAAATAAAATATACATACTAAAGAAGAATAAAGAAAAAGGGGGTTGAGAATTTATTGATAAATATGTTACTAAAATTATTAACATATTTTGCTTGGATTCCGAGAGCTATGCAAATGTTGTTGTAGTAGACCATCAAAGCCAACATAATTGAAGCATCGAATACTATGTCAAATTTCAAATTTCGTCTTGTTAATGGCTAGATCTTCGCCATAGCTGCTTGCAATGATAATTTTTTCTCCCTCCCAACAAGCCAGAAATAGGGAATATCACGCCTTCCTTATTTGGTCTAGTTGTACGACGTATGAGGGTCTCCATCGTATGTTTTATATTGAAAGGAATCCAATTGTAATGCTCGTTGATGAAGTGGGAGACTCACTTATCTTTGTTCTAAATTCTTTAGCCATTGATTATTCAATCTAGATCATGAGCTTGGGTTCTGTTGTGTTATTCAATAACCCCCATTATTTTAGCTTAGTTACCTTAAAAAATAATGGGGACCCTTTTTAAAATTTTAGAGTAAAACAAATAAGACCTTTATAGTGATTCATTAGATAGAAATAGGAATCAAAAAGGAAAAAAACCTTCAATTTTGGCCTTAAAAGCACTCAGGCGGAGAAAATTCGCATTATCGCAATCACAATACCGCAATGAAGCACATATGACTCTTAAAAAGTCACTTAAAACATATTGCGATGCGATATGTATAACAAAAGCACTTTTATAAAGGGAAAGGCATTTTTCAAGCAAATTCTATAAGGAAAGCCTGCGGGATCCACTTCCGCCACGAAGGCCATCGCAAATCACATTTCACATTTCACAGCTCTACCCTGACGATCTTATCGTCACCTTTCATGTTTTCCCGATGTAATATACTCCATTGAATCGCATTTCCGCAAACATAATCATTCTTCCCCCTCAACCATATTCACAAATGTGATATAGTCTATTGCACATCGCACTTTCACAACACAAACACTTTTCACTCCATCTATTTTCGTCGATATTGCGATTGCGATATCGCAATTAAAAAAAAAAAAAAAAACAAAAAAAAAAAAACAAAACAAAGCCGATTGATATTTTATGAAGATTTACACACGAGCAGCACTGCGACGCAAAATATATGGTTTCAAATGTTGAAATGATTACATGGGCACATCAACCCATATCAACCATTAATGCAATAACTTAACGATTTTATATCCCATGCCTCCATAATGACTTGACTATAAGAAGCATTGAATTCATATATTAGAAGCGTCCCAAGTTTCATTCGTTTAATTGTTTCTATTACTACGATACTTATGCATTTGTAAAATCAAAGTTCCCTCTTTTCGCTTATCATTTCTCATTTATTTGCAGGCGAGCCCAAATAAGCAGAATTATTTGGAGATGTCTAAAGCTCTTAAGTAAGCTAAGAAACAGATGGCCCCCGTAAACCTTGGACTCGCTGCAACCAAGAGAACATAGATGCTTCCTCTGTTTACATACACTACATGTGGATATTCCTCATGGGAATTCATGTATAAGTTGTTTGACGATGAGAAACCTCACAAAGTTCAAAGGAAAGCTACTATTGATGCTTCTGATTCCTTAGAAGCTACTATTGAAGAGGTGGCCAATTCTTTCCTGCATTGAATTGTTGCGTGACCTAAAACCTTACCATACACTGATATGGTAAGATGGATCAATGATAACCTCAACATTGGGGACATTACTTTTCTAACTAGCAGAGGAACGATGATTGGTTCCTTCAAAGCCGAAGACTTGAAGCTGATGTACCACATCCCAGACCCTGAAAAGTTCTATAACAAGGAATTTTTGGCGCAGTTCGCCAACGAGAACGAGCTCAAATAAAATCCAATCAAGCAATGACGAAGCAACCCCAATAAGCACAAGCATGACGACAAGGGTATGTGTTCTATTTGTTGAAAATGCAACAAGATGATGGAGCTTAGTGAAATGAAGTCACCTTCACTAAGTGGGCCCACAGGCTATTTTTGGCGCAAAGTCTATTTTTAGAATATGTCTATTTTTAAACATATGGAGCATGGTCTAGGAGTTGCAATATGTTATTCTTGGACGATTGGTCGAGTTGGTAAAAATAGATGGACCTCTATTTTTAGACATACAGGTCGAAGTCTATTTTTAGACTGCCTATCTAAAAATAGGTCAGTCAAATATTATTAGCCCTTAATAATATTTGGACTCTAAACTTCAGTTTATTCTCTTACAGCACTTCAGTTGGAGCTACGGATGTGGCTCATGCATCTGACAGAAGGAATTACGCTATTCCTAGGGGTTTGGTGAGCTCATGCATGGTTGACTTTAGTTAGAACTCAAGTGGCGGAGTTTGGTGGAGTTGATGAGACAGTTGGTGGAGTTGTGTTCGGTTTAACTTAGTTGAACTAGTTGTGTTTAGTTTAAATAGCTAATACACTAGTGATGAGTGGAGTGAATTAAATATTATTTAATTCACTAATTATTAACTCATTATTCAACTCAAGAACACATCAGTTTACTACAGTGCATGGACAGTTCAGTGAAGACCAGTGGAAGAGGTAGATGAAAGGGTGAGTTTGCTATTAGTTGTGACATCAGTTGTGCATGAGATTTGCACAGGCATTGGAGGAGATTGCCCATGAGGATTGCGCAGTTGAAGCCAAGGAGATTCGAACTTGGATCTCTCATTACACCAACTTGGATTGCGCAATAGAGGCAGGCAAATAGTGGATGAGTTTTGAACTTGTGACTTGTTCAAAACTGAGCTAGTTTGTGTGTAACTTTTGGAGACAGTACTGAGTACTTGTGAGGAGTATTGTACTGAGATTGTTACATGTTCTCTTATATTATAATATAAAAATAGCTGGGGGTTTTCAGCTATAAGCTTTCCCCATTACATATTGTGTTTATGTGCGCATGCGACTGTTTCTATTTCCGCAAATTGTTGATCAATTGTAGAAGAGGTTATGTGTTATGCATGAATTCGAATTAGTGTGTGACTAGGATAATCTCAGTAGATAAATCTTCATTATTCAGAAAATTTCTACATGGTATCGGAGCGAATTGATCATCGGGATCTATTACAGTGATTACAATTTTATTTTGGTAGACAGAGTCTGTAACGGGTCAGGTAGCCTCTGGATCCATCATTTCTCTGAAAGGTGATATATCGAGTAAATGCCCTTACAGTCGATCTCTGTGCTAGAAATAATTTGTTCTCACAGATCCAGAAGCAGTTGAGTTTTGAGCTTGGAATTCGAATTTTGTAGCAGATAGTTTTTCTTGGTGCCGAAGTTGAAATGTCTTTCAACGGTTTGCGACTTGAATATGCTCTTGAAGGCAGTTCGAATTATGTTGCATGGAAAGATCGGATGGAGGCAGTATTAGAAGACAATGGGCTGAAGGAGTTAGTAGATATGGATGTCCAAAAGCCTACTGATCCTGCTGAAGTTGAGGCTTGGCAAAAGAAGATGGCGAAATTTCGAAGGATTCTGTTGGAGGGCGTGAAGGATCACATTGTATCTAGCCTGCATGGAAAAGCTTCTCCATATTTGATGTGGAAAGCATTGACAGATCTATTCCAGAGCAAGAGCGACCAAAGGAAGCTGGCGCTCAAGGATAAACTTAGAAACATTAAGATGGAGAAAGGCGACAGTATCGCCAAGTACCTCACGAAGTTCACTCAATGCAGAGATGAGCTGGGAAGTGTGGGGGTGACTGTCGATGATGAAGAATTGGTGGACCTGGCTCTCCTTGGTCTTAGAAGAGTTGGCATTGCTATCGGGACTCTGTCAGGTCGGGAGAAGTTGCGGGATAGAGGGAGCGACTTTGGGCGGATCTCATGCAGAGGATATAAGGAGGACTACCAGGGCAGGATCTAATTGCAGAGTATCGATGAAAATTTATGAATTTATTACTTTGGTACACGCCCAAGAAAAGAAGGGGAAAAACAAAAGCTTCTCAATCTAGTGCGAAGGCAAGAAGCAAGACATGTCCAAGGTGAAGTGTTTTCCGCTGTCACCCGGCATGGACACTATGCCACAAATTGTCGCGGAAAGAAGAAAAATAAGAAGAATTGGCGGATGCAACGACGGGAGAACGTGGCCTCCCCGGAGTTTTGAACTAGTTTTTCACTGATCGCATGCTTGGTTTCAAGTGTGTTGGGATCGGTGTGGTTCTTGGACAGCGGTGCGTCATTTCATATGACGGGAGATCGGGATTTGTTCTCAGATCTGGAGGACAAAGATTTGGGTGTGCACATCGAGATGCGCGATGATGGTAGATATAATGCGACTGGTATTGGTACCATATCCTTTCAGAGGGAGTCTGGTAAACCCTTTGTATTGAGGGATGTCATGCATGTACCTGGATTGAAGAAGAACTTGATCTCTGTGGCGATGTTGGAGGATAAGGGGTATGATGTGGTCTTCGGCGAAGGAAAAGCCTTCCTGCGCAGTAAGACTACTGGAGAGACCCGGAAGATAGGGGTTCGAACCAAGAACCTTTATCAGTTGCAGGTAGATGGCTGCGCAACAATGGCATGCAAGGCGGGAGAAGTGGTGAGCCGGGATGATGAGGGCGAACTGTGGCACAGGAGATTAGGCCACCTTCACCATGGAGCTTTGAAGATCCTGCAGCAGATTTCTACTGGGCTTCCTAAGGGCACTCTTGCGCAGTCAGATCAGTGCAAGGGGTGTACTTTAGGGAAGTATGTGAAAGCCACCTTTCACGAGAAGGATAGTCGTGCCATGACGATCCTTGAGAGAGTTCACACAGACGTGTGTGGTCCTTTCTCTGTAGCTTCGACAACAAAGCACAAGTACTATGTGATCTTTGTTGATGATTTCTCTCGGAAGTGCTGGATCTTCTTCATGCAGAAGAAGAGCGAGACATATTCAAAGTTCTGTGAATTCAAGGTGCTGGTTGAGAAGGAATCGGAGAAGCATGTGAAGGCTCTTAGGAGCGACAATGGTGGTGAATTCATCGCTACTGAATTCAAGGACTTTGCAACGCATAAGGTTGACTCCATCGCACCCCATAACCCACGGCGAACGGGGTTGCGGAGTGGAAGAATAGAACGATCGTGGGTCTTGCAGACGTCATTGAATGATCAGACCTGCCCCTTCACTTGTGGGCTGAGGCATGCAATACTACAGTATATGTGCAGAACCGTTGTCCTCACAAGATACTTGGCATGAGTACACTGGAGGAGGCGTTTTCTGGCAAGAGGCCTGACATCTCTCATCTGAGGATTTTTGGCTCACCTGTCTACATGCATGTGACGAAGGACGCCAGAAAGAAGATGGATCTGACCGCAGAGGTTGGAATATTTGTGGGGTACAGTGATACACCTCACAACTATCGGGTGTATTTGCCAGACAGTCGCAAGACTGTTGTGCGACGGGATATCAAGTTTCAGGAAGAGAAAGCCATGCAGTTTTCGGTTGAGAGAGAGCCACACTTGCATGCAGATGAGGAGCTATTAGTTCCTAAGGAGGAGCTTCCAGATGTGGATCAGCCACAAGAGGAAGTTCATGCAGTGGAAGAAACCACTCATGCAGTGCCAACCATCAGAGGGCGCAAGCGCACTACAGAAGCTGAGCGACTGGCTCAAGATGCAGAGAAGGTTGTAGGACCACCTACAGCACAACGCAGACAGAGACAGTCACCGGATCGGTACACTGGATACATGGCTCTTATGAGTCAATGTGTCGTGACGGAGCCATTCTCTTTTGAGGAAGCTGTGGAGGAACCTGCATGGGTAGATGCCATGATCGAAGAATATGATTCGATCGTCCGAAACAGTGCATGGGAGATTGTCCCAAGACCGGAAGGCAAATCAGTGGTGGGTTCACGATGGATCTACAAAGTGAAGCAGGCGGCTGACGGGAGTGTGGAGAAGTACAAGGCGAGATTTATCTCCCGTGGCTTCTCACAGATCGAGGGGATCTATTATGAGGAGACCTTTGCACCTGTCGCAAGGTACTCTTCCATAGGGACGATCCTAGCTCTCTCAGCGCAGATGGGATGGCACATCCATCAGATGGATGTGAAGACTGCGTTCCTCAACGGAGTCATTGAGGAGGAGGTGTACATAGAGCAGTCTGAAGGTTTCGAGATCTTCAGCAGTGAGTCGCATGTTTGCCGACTCAAGAGAGCACTGTATGGGCTGAAGCAAGCACCTCGTGCTTGGTACACACGGATAGACAGTTATTTCACCGGAATTGGATTCTCCAAGAGTGAGGCGGATCCTAACCTGTACCAGATTGTGGTGGAGGGGAAGTTGCTGATCATTGTATTGTATGTAGATGATCTAATTTTGACGGGTGATGAGCTGTTGATACTTTCATGCAAGGAGGATCTTGCTAGAGAGTTTGAGATGAAGGACTTGGGCCTCCTTCATTATTTTCTGGGATTGGAAATCTGGCAGCGCAGTGGAGGACTGTTTGTTTCTCAGGGTAAGTATGCCCGGGAGATACTGGAGAAGTTCAACATGCATGGCTGCAAGCCTGTTGATACTCCTCTTCCTGGAGGTTGGAGGAAGGAGGATGCTACTTCGGCAGAGGTAGTGGATGCCACTGTTTATCGACAGTTGGTGGGGTCGCTTATGTATCTGGTCAATACACGACCCGATATATGCTATGCTGTTAACCAGCTTTCGCAAGCTATGGTTAAGCCTACCAAGCTCTTCTGGAAGGCAGGCAAGCATGTATTGCGTTATATTAGTGGCACATCGGGATATGGTCTATGGTATAGACAAGAGGATGGAGCGAAGCTTTCCGTCTTCACTGATGTAGATTGGGCAGGGAGCCCAACAGATCGAAAGAACACATCTGGAGGAGTTTTCAGCATTGGGTCGACAGCAGTTTCCTGGTACAGAAGGAAGCAGAGATCCGTGGCACTCAGTTCAGCAGAGGCCGAGTACATGGCAGCAAGCTTGGCTGCATGCGAGGCTATTTGGATGAGGAAGATCCTCGTCGGATTGTTCGGGTCACACTTGGAGCCTACTGTGATTTATTGTGATAACCAGAGTTGCATTAAACTCTTGGCTAATCTAGTATTTCATGATAGATCCAAACACATCGACATCAGGTACCATCATATCAGAGATTGTGTGCAGCGGAGAATCATGTTACTTTCATATATTCCCATGGAGGATCGGGATGTTAACATCTTGACGAAGGTGCTCACCAGGAGAAAATTCGAATACCACAGAGGTAGGATAGGGGTTGCAGATAATCCATATCTTGTTGAGAGGGAGTGTTGAAAATGCAACAAGATGATGGAGCTTAGTGAAATGAAGTCGCCTTCACTAAGTGGGCCCGCAGGCTATTTTTTGGCGTAAAGTCTATTTTTAGACTATGTCTATTTTTGGACATATGGAGCATGGTCTAGGAGTTGTAGTATGCTATTCTTGGATGATTGGTAGAGTTGGTAAAAATAGATGGACCTCTATTTTTAGACATACAGGTCGAAGTCTATTTTTAGACTGCCTGTCTAAAAATAGGTCAGTCAAATATTATTAGCCCTTAATAATATTTGGACTCTAAACTTCAGTTATTCTCTTACAACACTTCAGTTGGAGCTACGGATGTGGCCCATGCATCTGACAGAAGGAATTACGCTATTCCTTGGGGTTTGGTGAGCTCATGCATGGTTGACTTCAGTTAGGACTTCAGTGGCAGAGTTTGGTGGAGTTGATGAGACAGTTGGTGGAGCTGTGTTCGGTTTAACTTAGTTGAACTAGTTGTGTTTAGTTTAACTAGCTAATACACTAGTAATGAGTGGAGTGAATTAAATATTATTTAATTCACTAATTATTAACTCATTATTCAACTCAAGAACACATCATTTCACTACAGTGCATGGACAGTTCATTGGAGACCAGTGGAAGAGGTAGATGAAAGGGTGAGTTTGCTATTAGTTGCGACAGCAGTTGTGCATGAGATTTGCACAAGCATTGGAGGAGATTGCCCATGAGGATTGCGCAGTTGAAGCCAAGGATATTCGAACTTGGATCTCTCATTGAACCAACTTGGATTGTGCAGTAGAGGCAGGCAATTAGTGGATGAGTTTTGAACCTGTGACTTGTTCAAAACTGAGCTAGTTTGTGTGTAACTTTTGGAGACAGTACTGAGTACTTGTGAGGAGTATTGTACTGAGATTGTTACATGTTCTCTTCTATTATAATATACAAAATAGCGGGGGTTTTTCAGCTATAAGCTTTCCCCATTACATATTGTGTTTATGTGCGCATGCGACTATTTCTATTTCCGCAAATTGTTGATCAATTGTAGAAGAGGTTATGTGTTATACATGAATTCGAATTAGTGTGTGACCAGGATAATCTCAGTGGATAAATCTTCATTATTCAGCAAATTTCTACACTATTGACTCCCTTGCAAGTCCCTACTATTATGTTGCTGCCATGATGTCTAGGCTCTTTGGTCATCCTGACAGTACCAGATTTTTAGTAGAATGGGTTCCCCTCATGGAAGCAGCTGAAGACTCTTATCTTATGGATTTGGGAAACATTATGTCTAATAATATTGCTACTCAAATTTTGGAATATGGGAAAAATCACTCTATTTCCTCCAAAATTTCCCCCCCATTTTATATGAGTGGTTATATCACAGATGTTGTGTGTTTCACTTCGGATTTTCTAGCCATGGGCTGGAAATGGACTACACAGGACCCCCTACCCATTCATATATTTCATAGCATGTTATGGGAATCAAAATTTGAGAACCATTTTTATAAAATTTTCCATGGAGTCATTCTCCCTCTGTTTCAAGTTGTCTTTAATGAGAAAGACCCCAGATTGTCAAAAGAGGCTCAAGCTGATTTTTCTCCATCGGAAAATGGTTTGGAGAAGAGTTGTTCACCTATGTCAGAGTGTTTGGGAGATTAGCTCGGCCACATGTTCTACCCTAGTATATTCTCGATGAGCTTATCGCAAGAGAAGCAGCATATCGAAATATTGGCAACAGACTAACCAAGTTTCTAAACGAGGCTAAGAAAGCATCACGACCTTCCTTTCCAATTAATTGTGGCATTTATGGTCTGGAAAATTACAAGCATGCAATTTTAGAAATCATCCAATTTGAATGTTTGAAATTGCTTACAATTTCAAACAGACAATATGACCCAATTAAATTTTCCAATAATTTTACTACCCAAGTTAAAATTAGGCCTTTTGTTCATGAAGATGATGAGTTCGATGACTTATTTGAGTTAGTCGATAATGACTCTGCAGTTAAAAATTTTGCAGCCCTCGCCTCTGCTGGGTTGTTTACTAGGTAAACTAACACAAGTATTTTATTATCAATCCGGGCTTGTAGAACTTAGAAGCATCTCCAAGATATATGGGTTTCAACTATAGTCAAGTTTAGAAGAAGAATTATTAATAATAAAGGAAATGCATATTATAAATATAAATCCTAACTAAATAATTTCTAATTCAATTATGTAATAAGTAGCAAAAGAAGCTCCTAACTTAGGAGAACTTGTTTGTCCTTGTTTACGAAACTACTTCATGAATCAGAAACCAAAACCACTAATGAACAATAGATCAAGATGCATGAAAGAATAATTGAAGTGGCTCATAAATAAGGAGGTCGTGGTTATCCTCCATTACAGATTCATTCACCATTAATACCATTGTTAGAAAACAGGAACTTCAGAAAATCATTTAAAAGCAGGAAAGATAAATTTTAGCTCTAGTTCTTGATCAGATAGAAGGAATGTTTAACTTAAACATTGGATTGCCCCTTCATATGCAGAATATAAAATAGAATTAGATTCATTAGCAATCATAAAACATTATCATACATCTAATTAACAAATTAAGCATAAAACAAAACTAGTTCATGAAATTGCAACTAAAATAACCAGAAAGTGCACTTAGCTCGGTGTGGGGGCCCTCCACCCTTGCCTCGCACACTGTAAGTGATTTAAGCTACTGAAACTCAATCAAGCATTCACCATATATAACAGAAAAAAAGTAAATAGAATAGTTCTTTCAATTAGCTCCCAAAGTTTCAGAAATATCAAAGTTAAGTTATACAAATTCTACATATGAACGCCTTCAATGTTTTAGGATTAAATAGATAAAATATGAAACAAACTCATATAAAATGTCTCCTACGACCATGGATATCCTTATCCTATCTATTCAGGTCGAGCTCATCCATCTAATCTCTCAAAATCTGGAAAAACCCATAAAATACTAAATTTGACCTATTTCCTAAGGATTTCCATAAAAACAGGTCATGTTTGATCGCCTTTGACCGAGCTTTTTTGAGTCCAGTTTCACTGAACCAATAAGTGTACATCCAATATTAGTTCCCAATATTTCTATAAATGTATCCAGCTCGAGCCCAAGTGTCCTGCAAATATGACATCCATGAAGCCATTACGGGAATTTCTGGTCTGGTCCAAAAATGCACTTAAAATTCAATTTAAAAAAAAACTTCTAAAAATTGCAAAAATTAATTTATATACTTGGATATGAATTAATTAGACAAAATAGAGTGAATATGATGGTATATGGATGGATATCATGGTAATAAAATGTTTTTTCTTAAAAAAAATTAGATAAAAAAACGAGGGCCAACATCTCCCCCATGCTGATGTACAAGCATGTCCTCATGCTTGCTTCTTCCTTTTAGACCTCCTCAGTTCTGATGTTGATACTGTACCTAACCCGAATGCTTCCTGTTGTGCTGCTTGCAAAAGAGAATCTATACCTTTATATTGTTCCTCTTTGTAGATTGAAGCCTTGACTTTCTCTTTTTCATACTTGATCTTCCATGAGTTTTTCTCTTTGAGCCATCTAAATGCTTGCATGGAAAGAAGATTGTTCTTTGTTTTCAATTTTCACACTTCCTCATTCAGTTTCTCATTCTCCTTGAACAAATTTTCATTGTTTTTCTTGTATGTTTCACTTTCTCTCTTCAAATGCCTCTCTAATATCCTGCTTACCTCCAACTTATTAGTCAATTCTTTGATTTTGCTAAAGTTTTTCTCCTTTTCTTCTTCTTTGGTGTTTTTAGCAAATGAAGTGGCCTCAATATAATCATTATCAAAATACGAGTCTCTTTCTAATGGGTTTTCATATACCTCCTTCTGCAATTTTTCAAGAATTTCATCAGCTTGTTTTTTTAAGGGAGATGTCTCAACAATTTGCACCTCAGGTTCTCTTTCCTTACTGCTTATGTCTGTTGAACTCTTTCTTCTTTTCCTCTTAGGAATGGACAAGAAGGATGTCTCTCTTTCAATCATGATTGTATTATGTTGCTTTTTAGACCTTGTTCTTGGATAAAGGGGTGAATTCATTATACTCTTTGTTTCCTGAACTTGTTTGAATTTTTCTTCTATGGTTTGTTCTAAAAAATGATGCTAAATTAGGAATTCTCTCCACATCACACCATTGGTTCTCAATTGATATTCAACAAGAATTTTAATGAGTCCTTGATGGTGGATTTGTGCATCTTTAGGTTTGGTTTCTCTCTTCACATTTTCTATCATCCTGATCAAATTTGTATAGAAAAAGTATGGCAAATTGATTCTCATATCTCCATTGATGTGCTGAAGCAATCTAATATGATAGAGGTGCACTATATTGTGCCTACTAGCACATGTGAAGAATTTTTGAATGATCAACACTAACTCTGCCCAAGGCTCATTAAACCATTCTCTTGGAACCCCCTTAGTTCTGTCAAATGATCCTTTTCTATTTTTGTATATAAATAAGGTCCATCCCTTATCTTTAAAATGCAAACCCTTGTGATATTGTTCTCCTGATAATGGAAAATCTAAGGCTTGAGAAATTGATTCTAGATTTAAAAGAATGACTAAATTTCCCACCATTTTTTGTTCTTGTTTGTAATTATTTATGAATTCCCTTGTAATTTTCTCATTATGCCTATTATACTTCTGAAGGAAACCTATCAGACCTGCTTGGTAAAGTTTTTCTATTGTGTCTTTCCCCTAATGCTCGATCTGGAAGTCTTCAGGTTCTATCCTTTTTTCCATGTTTTCTGAAAACCAATTAATGTATCCTTCCACTATCATCATCCTCATTTTGAAAAATAAAAATTCATGCATTAGATATTTGTTGACATATCCATTATGGTGGTAAGGCTTACCTCTTTTTGATGCCCTTGACAAAGAAGTGAAACCAATCCTCTTCAATTTGTGTTCTCTTGAAAAAAATGAACTCGTTGCTTCTACAAAACCAAATTTTTGATGTAGAAAATATTATAAAAATATAAAAAACATGTTTATATTAATCTATTCTTCTTACCTTATCCTATGTTTCATCAAATTAAAAAAAAAAAAAAAAAAAACTCCTTTGTCTCTGATTGTAGAATTCTCTATCTATTTTTGACTGTGTAAAAAAATTATACCATAGTGTCTTTTTGTTCTTGAATTTCACACAAAATTCCTTCTCTCTTAAGGCAAAATCATCATGCATTCAATATGAAATATCCTAAGCTCACTATGTGCAAGAAAATTCAAAGAATGTCTCATTGTTTCTATGTCAACATTCATAAAAAATCGGTTCACTGTGTCTTCAAAATTCATAAAACACTGCTCTTTATATACAAAAACATTTTGACCATGTTTTTATTGCCTCTTAAACCATAATTCAATCTCTGTCTTTGCAAAAATTTACCAAAAGTCTCTTCTCTGTTTCAAAATTTCTCAATGGGTGTATAAATGAAATGAATTTGCTGATACAAACCATTCATAAATGAAGCAAATGATGCCACTATGTGTTAAAAACAACACTCTATTCTTTGTATGTATAAAAATCAAAATCGAAGACTATGTATACAACCTCACATGAAGAAATTTGCGAATTTACCTGATCTGGGAGTGATTTTCGTGATATCTCTGAGATAACTTGAGTTCATGTGTTTAGACAATACCATTTCAATAAGAAATCTCCCTCGATATTTCCAAGGATTCACTCATTAAATCAATGAAAAATACGTGCTAACTGGTGGCATAGTTTATGTGAATGGTGGCAGTGACAAGTTGTGTGGTAATGAAAAGTTTAAACAGTGGCAGAAGCACTCATTTATAACCCATAGTTTCAACTTATGTTCACACAAAATCCCAAGATTTTCTTATACGAATATATGTTGCATTTAATGAGACAAATATGGGTTTTTGCTCTTACCTTCATGCTCCACAAGATATCTACACTTTGACAGTGTGTTTGATCAACACGAATGTCAGATCTCTTGTCTCAAATCCCAGTCAACTCTGCTCTTATTCTTATCTCCCTATCCTTCGGTTGCTATATCTTTTGCTTGTTTCTTTGTGCTTGATTTCCTCTGTTCTTTCACAGCCTTCCTACATTTTCCTCCATCAATTCATTCTTCACAAGGTATTTTTAATGTGTGTTGATGGTTTGCAAGACAATCAACTCCATTACTAAGCCTGCAATGGCTATGATGGTGAAGAAAACACGGTTTTTCAGAGGTCTGAGGTTTGAAAATGGCGGAGGATCTTACCAATTACACAGGGTTTGCATCACTGTGTTTTTAAATTTGTTTGACCGTTCTTTATTCTTTGACCTTTGATTGTGATGCCTTCGTGGGTTAACCTTTCTAACATGCTTTGTGTACTCGCTCCACGGTGTATTCTTCCATCGTCCACGTTCTCGGCTCTATTCATTACACAACCCATCTCTCATCTTGTATTCATGCCATATGCTGACCATCCACATTCTCATTCATCTCTCCCAACAAAATGCATCATACCCATCGAAAATGCATCATTACTTTCCATACCATGCATCATATTTCCGTTCATTCCATCACATCATTTTAACTTAGGTTAGCTCATTGCATTTGCATTTTTGTTTTTATCATAATTGCATTTTCCGCCCATATACCTTAGCTTTAATCATATATATGATTGCGCCATCAAATGATATAGTTTTGATATTAGCATAATCTTTTGATATTTGCATATTGCACCCTCAAATGATATTAGCTTAGGTTTTGATCTTTGTTTAATTTAATTTTAAAAATGACCAAAGAATGGTCATGTTTTAAAATCAAATTTTTACCATGAAACTAACCTTTGTTTTCTTTTTGTAGGTCCAAAAAGAGTTTGATAATTGAGCCTTTTGTTTATGATACTTATGTTTAAGAAAATTAGGGTTAATATGGATAAGGAATATGAAATGATATATGGTTTATGGAATTATAGATAAATGGTTAGGATAATGGATATGGATAAGGATATAATGGGTAAAATAATGAATGGGAATAGGAATGTAATGAGTAGAATATTACGGTAGTGAAATGTAGTTAAAATATTCATATCAAGTACTAAATTAGTCTTAAAAATCTCTAGAATATTTTTAAAAATTTGAAATTTTAAGAGAAAAATTTCACTTATTGTACTTGTGCTCCCATAAATTGTTTTATGTCCTATTGACGGGAAAATACTTCCGGCCAACAGAAGGGGATCTCCCCGGTAGAAAGTCCCAATTAGACTTTGAACCGTTTGGAGTAGGGATCCCGTCCGGGGTGTGGGTCCGGCTACCGCTTAAATGACTTTCTCTTCGGTCTCGAACAACCTGATTGAATCTGCAAACATACACTTATTCACATGATACAAAATACATGACTGATGTATCAAACCAATATATGGCACTGTGCGTAGCAAGGTAATAAACAAAATGCATACGCCCAGGAAGTGTCGTTAGCAACACACCTATGGGGTAATGCATGCAAGATAATCTGACCACCAAAGAAACAGTTCTTTATGGCGAGAATATCCCTTAACTCTCCGAAAGATATAACGAAATGCTAATAAAACAGTTCATTAACATTCATCATAAGAGTAAATAGTAAACTTGAGCATCATCAACACAATCACAGATAGCTATGGAGCGTGAATGATACTATTAATAACACAGATTCATTAATCAAACGATATTCTGAAACTGTACGCAGAATACACACAGTGTTGTCACAGCTAAACACATCATCCAATCAAAGGGGTTTTAACAAGTATTTGTATTACATATGTCAAGAGTATGATTCTTCAATTACAATGCAATATTGCTCTTCAGTCCACCAAAAGAGAAGCCCCTAACTATGTGCCCCGCAGGGGTATTTATAGATTCAAGACACGCCCTTTAGGCTTTCCGACGCTTCAACTTCCCGACGGTTCAGCTTCCTTGCGACCTTTGCCGAATATGCGACCTGCGACTTAAGTGCCGATGCGACCTGCGACCTAGGTGCCCATGCGACCTGCGACCTGGGTGCCGGTGCGACCTGCGACCTGGGGACTGTCGCGACTTGCGCCTGAAAAGTTTAGCTATGGAGGTGGTTGTGTGATTGAGGTTTCTGGAACGTCAACTTTCTTGCCCTTGAGGAAATCTCGCCAAGTCTGGTAATCCGCTGTTATAGGGGCGACAAGAGGGGTTTCCTCTTTTATTCGATGCATACATTCTAGGGCATTCGGTATCAGAGTCTCCTTCTTCTGAGAGATCAGGATTGAGAGGGAGGAAAGCTTGGTATAGATTTGTACTGGAGTGACAAGCAACCGATTTAGGTTCTCTTGTGATGCCTCGAATTCTGGTGCGGCAACAGCTTGTCTCACGGGTTGCAGAAAAGACTGAATTTCCTGCTCTACCTGCTCCCAGTCTTTAGTTTCATCCAGTGCCCCTAACGACGGAATGTGATGAAGAGCGTTCATGGAGTCAATACCACTGATCAGGTGATTATATGCAGACATCACTTTGTCTAAATCTTTGGCCAGCTTGTCTTTGGACTGCATATTCATCCGAATTTGTACTTTGGCATCTTGTGTGTGACTCCAATCCTTCCTAGGCACATGTTCGGGAGCTTGCTGGTACTGCGCTGTCCAGTTTATCATTTTGTCCAAAGCTACCGAGGCTTCCCTGAGCTGCTCATGCTTATGTTTGGTTTCCTCTCGTGCCTCTGCCAACAGGGCTACTGCTTGTGTCAGGGTGAGCATTTCCTTATATACTTGCCTCATGGTCATTTCCAACACATCACACTCTTTCCTGACCGCCAGTGGGACCTCATTCACTTGGGCGGGCTTACTTTGGAGCTGTAGCATCTCACTCTCTAGTCTTGATTTCTCCTGCTCCGCTGCTTTTAGCCTGTTCTGTAGGGAAATAATCTCCCTGCTCATTCTAGTGACATTTTCCTCCGTGGCCGCGGCAAAAGCGGTGCCTGCTGACGCTATCATTATAGGGTTAGTCCTTGTATCTGAGACTATGTCCCTTCCAGTGGCGACCGTAGATATGGCGGGATGGCTTTGCGCCAAGGATTTCCTTTTCTCTTGCCGTATTTTGAAGGAGAATTGGTCAAATGTCAATCTGGTCAGGTCGAAGACTTCTTCTTCTTGTTCCCTGGGAAAATCATCAACATTGAGGGTACTTTTCGCGCCACCTGAAGGAATCTCCAGGGGAGATATGTCAATGTCGTCTATTAGCTCGTCCTCCTCATCCTGCGTTTGACCCTTTTCTTTCTCCTTTTTCCGGCGCTCGGCTTCCGCCTTATCGTGTTCCTCCTTCTTCCTGCGTTCTGTCTCTGCCTCTGCTTCCTTTTCAGCTTTTCTCTTTCGTTCTGCCGCGGCGGCCTGGTCTGCCTTCTTTTGACGATCGACTTTGTCAAGTTCTTCCTTAAGTGCTTGTTCTGCCACTGCCTGTGCTTCCTTTTCCTGTCTTTCCTTTTCCTCAGCCTGCTTCTTTTTCTGCTCTGTCCTAGCATCTTTCTTATGTTTCTCTTCATCCTCTTTCATTTTCTTTTCCTCTTCCTTCTTGGCTTGGGCTTCGCTGCCCTTTGCTGATCCGAGGTGTCAGGCCCTGTACTGGTATGTGTTCTCTTATCTTTGGAGGAAGAAGAGCCTCCTAGTTTATGGCTCCTATCTTCTAAATTCTGGTGATCCTCTTCTCCTCGGTCAGAGTCGACCCCCGGAGCTAGATGCCTGTCTGCGTTGTACCAGTTTCCTTTTTCTTCCTCTGCCGGGCACTCGACATGCTGGTAACTCCATTTAAAATTGGCCCTTTTACAATGCTCGGGAACTATCCTGACTGGGTCATAAGTTCGACAATCCAGATTTCTAAAGTGGTAACCTTTTATCTCTTCCCCTTCACGCACTACTTCTCTGAAGTCCTTGACTATATAAGCACCAATGGTGAGGGGTAGAGCGGGCCAAGGTTTCTTCTTCCCTTTGGAAAGGACATTGGAGAAGCCTGAGGTCATCTGGAAACATACCTCCTGCATGAGCACTTTATCGGTGATAAACTTAGGCAGAGCATGTGGTGCTTTGAATGTGCCAAATACTCGGATGATTGTAAATTCGGCGAGTGGAAACCAGTGCGCCACCTGACCTAGTGTCTCCATTGCTCGCCAAGACATGCAAGGGGTGTCTTGACAAAATAGTTTCCCGTAAAGGGCGGGAATGAATATATGAGAGATTTGCTCAATATCTGACTTGTACCTGGATTCCCAGAATACCTTGGTCTGCAAATGGATTGCCCGGGTCTGTTCGGAGTCCCAGTTATGTGGCCATCCCTCAACATGCAGCTGGACACAGACGGCATCTAATAAATACGAAGCCATATAAAATTCCGACGGCGTTCCCTCATCTGGGGCTAAAGCTGAAGCCAAATTTGTTTGCACTGAGCCCATTAATATACCAGCCCAATTGAATCGAGTGCCGTGCACCGTTACGTGTTCCATAATGGTTTCCCATGCTCCGTTGAAAGTGGTGGCGTCCGAACGTCCGTACACTCTGCACAGCATGGCGGCCACTAACTTATACACTTTCCTCAGACTGGCCACCGGGTACTCCTGGTCTTTCTTGATTTTAAATTTATCTGGTTCCACCCACCATTTTCTGATTGTATCAACCATCGGTACTTCATTTGTAGAAAACCATCTCGGGGTAAAATTTACCTCTGGTTGGGGTAGCGAGTAGTAGACCTGTGCTTTTGAGCTCTCTAACGTTGCAAAAGCTTTACCTCCACTATCTCGGATTGAGAAATTCTTGGGATCCGTCTTCTGTATGATCCAGTCTAACATTTCTGGGCACGGAAAGATGGCGGGATGTGCCCCTGCTAGGTGCAATTTGGATCTCTTGACCTTTAGGTATACTTCCCGGTCCGGGAGATCTTCTGGAAACTCATCTTCTAGTATGGCGAACTCGTGGTATACTTCATAACACCTAAGGCTGTCCCCCTTTGCGAAGGTGCAAAGGGTGTCTCTGTATATTGGTGGAGGAGATGTTTGTATGTCTGTGTCTGACTCTTCTTCCACTACCTGCCTACCTTTCTTTCGGGACACCCAGGGTGCCATGTCGCTAGAGTCAGAGAGAACCGGTATCGTGTCTGCTCCAAATTCACCTGTTTCATTCAGGAAAGAATCCCAGGATGAGAAAGACATGATGATAACGGCTAAATGTAGTCCACACATGCAGAATTTAAGTAACTGTTCTCTTGGGGTCACAGGGTCGCTGATTAACAAAAAGAACTCACATGCAACCTTGCGACCTTGCGACTAGGTCGCAGGGTCGCAGAGTCGCTAACAGAAAATCACGCGACTTTGCGACCTTGCGACCGGGTCGCTGGGTCGCAGGTCGCGCTAGGGCCTACTCGGGGGTTTTCGAACGCGCGCGGTTTTGCGGATAATCTCTCCCTAACGGGAAACATACGCGGCTGGAAAGGGTCTAAACTGGAGATAGGGCACAGCCATGAGGATCTGGGCAAGACAAAGGTGACCTTGGGGTTTATGAGAATCAAAACAACAATAAAACTCAACAGAAAACCCTACATCCTCACCAGCAAGCAATTAAGACCATGGGGAGGCCAAAAATTTGGCAAGAAATGCTCGTGAAGGAAACACAGGGAGGAAATGGCAACTTACCCGGAAGAAAACGCGCCAGTCGACCTGTCAGAGCAATTCCACGATTTTCGCCGCGAGTCACAAATGCGACCTAGTGACCCGCCCTTATAAAAAGGAGTCGCACGTGCGAGCACTAAATGAGGTCGCAAGTTGATACTTTGCGACCTTGCGACCTCGCGACCTTAAGGTCGCTGGGTCGCAAGGTCGCTGAGTCGCTAATTCCCTTAATCTCTTAATTTTGCGACCTTGCGACCTCGCGACCTTAAGGTCGCTGGGTCGCAAGGTCGCAAATTTCCTGACTTCCGACTCTTGCGACCTGGCGACCTGGCGACCTTAGGGTCGCAGAGTCGCATAGGTCGCATGGGTCGCAAATCATGGATTCGCGACTTAGCGACTTGCTCTTAAAAACTTTACTTAGCTTCTTCTTCTAGTTTCAGAGGGGCTCCAAAAAATTTAGAAGTGTGTGTTATTATCTCTTTTGTATTTTTTGGAGGGTGTTGTAGGGGCTACAACAAATGGCGATTCACTGGATGAATACAGAGTCTCTGCCGATGAAAGGTCGATGAGGGAGGAGGAAGGGGCCTAATAATAGCTTGTTCTTTTACCTCAGATTTTACACCTTCCTTCCTTTGTCACCTCGCATCGTTGCCCGGCCTTTTGGCTTATTGGGTGCAGATCAACCGAATTTTAACTTTTCGTGCTCCAGGATCGGAAGGGTTGGAGAAACCTTGGACAACTGCAGGGTCCGGTACAATTATTTCGTCCTCATGGTGTTGCTCCGCTGCCAGCGAACCTCTCGGCTCCGGCGGAGTCACTGCCTAAGGAGTCATGGACGTTGCTCCGCTGCCAGCGAGCCTGGTCAGTACCCCGGCGGAGTCGTTACATCACCTCTCTGCACAGGAAGCCTTTCTCAATCCTTTACCCTTTATTTGTGTGCGATTGCACTTATTTGAGAATGTGCCTGTGGCACTTATTTAGATGGGCATATTTTGCCTAGGCGGATGAGGGATCCCGACTTATTTTGCTTGCAGAGAGGTTGCTCCTGGTCTTAATATGAGGACTTGGGTTTTTCCCGGATGACCTGCAATTCTCTTGAGTTAGCCCTGTTCCCTCACGATCCGGTTGCTGCTATATAAGACCTTTTCTGCTTGCACCCTTCAAAGCCGCTAGGTGGTTCCTTATGCTTGAAGACTCCAGTAAGGCCGTGTACTATCCCTTGGTGCCCATTACAAGCGAGTTTTGACTGCTCCGTGTTTTGCGGGAAGGGCCTTTCATCAGCATAGAACCTATCAAAGAGTGAGCCAGTTGCGATAGCTTATACAAGGTCCTCCTTGTAGATTTTAGAGAAAGAAAATTTTATTTTATTTTATTTTATTTATTTTTTTATTTTATTTTTTTATTTTTTTGACAAGTAGAACAAAACCGACCTCTATAGTACACGGGCAGAAACAACCCACTGAGGGATACGTTATTATCTTTTGTATTTTTTGGAGGGTGTTGTAGGGGCTACAACACATAGTGAACTTAGTATTCAACCTTCAAGGAAAGCTTAGGAACAATCATTCCAACTAATTTACATGGTAAAATCTCAAACTGTATATTACCTATACAATGTGAGAGTGCAAACAAAAATCCTAGAAAATGTCAAAGCTAAGTCTAGAATAAAATTAAATGAAGTAAAAATGATGGAATAATAGGATAGCCTCATATACATGTATATAACTGGATAATGTAGAAGTTTAAGTGAATAATTCCAGGGTTGGAGGTTGATGATGTCAATAATTTCCAACTCTGATGAGAATTTCTTCAGATAAGAACTACTATTTGGGCCCATTATCACATAAGAATAAGCCAAATAGTCTATATCAAATTATTAATATTTTTCTTATATTTATGGATAAATACAATATAAGTGAATAAATTTCAAAGAAAATTCCATTCCCATTTTGTTCCTGACCTGTGGTACAATATATTTGCTGTGATTTTAGGAAATTTCCAACACTAAAAATATGTTGCAATCACCACTAGTAATCCCCCAAATAGGATTATTTTGGAATGTTACTTTCAGATTCATGTTGCTATATGATTTTTGAATGGAAAATCCACACTAAATTCCAACACCAATCTTCCAATTTGAGGGAACACCTGTGGTCATCCTCAATCAGTCAAACTCAAAACATCAGTAATCATTATAATGAAAAGTTAAAATAATAGTAGTTTTGATATGTTTTGTAGATTTACATGCAAAGCACCAATAGTTTTCCCATATTTACCATACTTGTAATTTCCAAGATATAACACATTGATTGATCTATTACAATAAATACTTAATTCAATACAAACAAGAATTTAACATATTACAAAAATACCACCAATGTTTGATCCTCAATTAGTTCAAACTAGTTAGCACAAAACTTCAAGAAAGAGCAACAAGTAGAAATAAAAAATCCATCAATTAATAATAAATCAAATAAGGATAAGTTTTTTGTTGAATCTTGATAAACAACTATAAATATTGGGAACACACTACAACTAGTGGTCTTTTCAAAGAGAAATACAACTGGAGAGCTCATCTTCCAATTTGTTTGCTCTATCCATGAAGCTTTCTGTTGTCCTCAAAATAAAATTCACATTCAATATTTTAGGTTTTGGAAGCTGCTCAAAGCCCTTGCCAAATGAAGCAGTGAATAGTGAATTTTTATTTTCATAAAATTCTTATGGTACTGAAAAAATATAGTTTGACCATGTGATAGACAATTCAAGCAAGTAAAAAATTGTGTACAAAATTTCTAGAAGAATTCATGTTAAAAGGAAAACTTGCATATTTCACATAGAAAAGGCAGCTTAATAGAGATGGTAAATATTACAAAACAATAGACTGGATATAAAAATACAAGTAGAACTAACAAAATCCTAGTTGTAATACATTTGATTGATTATTCTAAGTGAGGCCAAATAGATACATACAAGTTTTCATTTTCATCTTTCTTTCCCATATCTTTATTGGAGGTGGAAGCTAACTTACAAGCATCTCGCAAGGTTATTTTAGCAAGAGTATATGTTGCGGTCTCATATTCCACACTTGCTTTTCCATGAACAATCGAACTAGGAGTTGAGTTGTTAGTTTTAACCTTCTATTTACTCGAAGTATTTACCCTTATTCATGGTTATCAATCTCGTCTTTCTCCTGTAGCCAACATAGGAATAATTTGGGTTTGGGAAGAATAAATATATCCATATGATGTCTTCAAATCTGAAAGAATGCATTTTTATTATTTAACTACTAGTAAAATAGTGATAGGAAGACCTTAAATATACCCAAAGATTTTTGGCGAAGCAGTTTTTTGCAAATGCCCATGCTAGCACAACATCATTGAAAATAAATGGTCAACAATAATAATAATAAAATCCCCTAGCATGAGAATTGGCTTAGTCATCATAAAGAAGCATAAACCATTTCAAATTACAAGGAATAAACAAAAATAACACCATTGATATAAATTCACATAATAATGACAACAAAAAATGAAGTGGATTTGCTAGGTAGTAGCTCAAAACCTTGTAGTGGAAAGATTCCCTTAAGATTGAGAAATATCTACATGCCAGGGAATGAGTTGTGACACTTGTTTCTTATGTTTACTAGGAATAATTGCAACTGGAGCTCCAATATTCAATTTATATAAATAGTATTGGTGTTGATAAGAAATGTGGCCCTCTATAATTAGCAATGAGACAATTGTTGGGGTTCACCCAATTACTATAGATTCAATGTCTTTCATGTCTGACTGACTAGTGTTGCTGGTAATTATTGGTGCTAATCATAATCCAAGGAACAAATGCGCAATATTTCTCCCCGAAGGAATCTGTTGAGAGTTTAAAGTTCTAGACCTTCCAGATTCACCCAAACTCTTATACATGGTAGCAACTTGCAAGGTTGAGAGTCTCTCACTAGTATGAGGCCAAAACTACATTAATCTAGAAATCAAAATTTGTTGATTGAAATGATTTATGTCACCCACTTCTGAAGACAACTAAAGCATTTTGATAATTGATTTGACTAAAAGGTCAAGTTGAGCGGGTGAGAGAGCCATGCGTCTTAGTTTCCCTTTATATAGAAAAATTTAAGGAAGACACTATAGATGGTGTCGTTGAATCGCAACTTACTATTATTTTCCCTACAATAGCTACATCCTGTGAGCCTTGAAGTTGATGAGTGGTGATCATGTTACCTTGCATGTTGGCATGTCTTTGGGTGACTACACGTGGAACTGTTGATTAAGGAATTGATATAAATTTTCCAATGGAATTTGGGTGTTGAATATACAAGGTCGTATCTCTGTGATCAAAGAAAAATAATAATGTTAAAACAACACTTCGACACTCTCATATATTTAGTCACAATTAATTGTGAAGATTTAGCGTCAGAAATAAATTTGATTATAAATTTTCTAAGCCTAGTATCTATGCATTCATTAATTGATACCTCTCAATTTTTGACAACCTATTTCAAAAATATATTCTAAAGAGACCAAGTACAAGGAATGAACCCATATAAATCCAATAATATACAAATTATGACTCGAAGTTTCATAATATAGCTTGTTTCAAAAGGAACTCTTGAGTTGAGAGTACAAAAATTTTTCTTCTAAGCCACACACATCCCATTAATTACAACTAATTAAATTTCAATAGAAATTATCTCAACCAATATTGGATAAGGAAGAATACAATCTTGCACGAATGGCATTATTTACTGAGAAATTTATAAAACTTATACAATGACATGGTATGGGATCGTAAATAATATGATACAATCTATTTGGAGTTGTGATATATTTTATTAGATAGAGTTTATCATTTAGTCACTATACTCATGCATAGTAGTTTTATGTTTTGTCTATTTTAGTAGTTTAGAATAGGAAAGCCAATGTTTTCAGACAATGTGGTTTCTAGTTTTCCAGCCTCAATCAACTCCAATGTTGTTTTAAAGAAAAAAATTCCAATTGTTTTCAAGACCATCAATAACATGAAGTATCATAGTATGGTTTAAAAAGGGTTCAAGAGGGTGTGCTTTGCATGCACAGATATAAATAAGAGGATCTATATCAATAAACAAAATGTTGTGAAGAATATATTATTTGAAACTTTGGCATGGAAAGCAATGTTACAAGACATCAATGTGGCCTGAATCATAAAGTTCATAGATCTATTTTACCCAGTAACTCCCACCCTAGAATGTATCGGCTTTTTAAACAAACAGAAAAAAATTCCCAGACAACCCAAAATCATTTCCAACATCCTTATCTTCATTATACCTTGACAAAAATATTTTTGTAAATAGTTGATCCAATGGTGACCCTTTTTCCAACCATGTGGGACCAAACAAGGGCCCTAATAACAGAGACCAAAGTAAGTAAACAATGTTTAAACATTTAAAATAAAAATGCTATCATCGTCCTTAACCTTTCTATTGTTTCTCCCATATCAAGGAACACTATTAGATATATTTAAATTATACATCGTATTTTTTTCATTTTCCATGAATCCCAACATGTTTAGATTAGGGAAATCAGCTATAATGTGTATAGCGTCAATTGAATCGATATACACATGTTTGTTTAGATTATTTGGGAGAGAAATATTTTTACGATGAAATTAAGCTTACTTTGTTTGTTGTCAATGAGGATGCAACAATAGAAAATTCCATTGAAACATGTCAAAGTCCGTTAATGTAAAAAATGACTCACAATATAATGATTTAATTCTCACTGACTTGAATAAGTTGTTGACTCTGATAATAATTTTTATGCTCTTTAAGTTCATCAATTTTAGCTTGTCTTTTAGCACGCAATTGATCAAGAGTCTTTTGGTCCTTGCTCTCACCTTTGATAATTATAAAAGAAATTTCACTATAGTCAATGGGAAAAAAACATTAAATAACTTCTAACATGCAATCAACTTAATGCTTTTAAAATTTGTTGTTTCATAGTTGCAACTTGAAACAACATGTTAGCCTATCAGATACTTGTACATAAATAATCTCCATCAATTGTCCACAAAAAAACTAAATGAAATGGTGGGTAGAGAAGGAAAAAAATAAAAAATATATTAATGTCATTGAATGACTAAAAGAGTTAATGGGAGAAGAAGTAACATAAAGTTCTCAACAGGCCATTCATAAATAGATTGACCCAAGCCAAATAATCTTGAAGAATGTAGTGATCGAGACACTCATGGAACACATTTGGATAATTTGTACACAGATCATTCACAATAGTTAGGGACAAAACAGGTTCAGATGATTCAAGTAGATTGGTATGAGTTTGGATCTTGAACGTTTGGAGCCTAGTTCAAGCACTTAATAGCTTATTTTTGGAATCTTACCCATCCGTGCATGCCCTCATTTAGACAATTTGGATCACAGACCATTTACAACAGTTAGGGTTAAATACAAATTCGAACATGTTTGGATGGATTCAAGCAGATTAGTATGATTTTGGATCTTAAACATTCTGAGCACACCTCAAGCCCTTCCTTGGAATATTTTTGGAGTTTCACTCACCCATGCATGCCTTCAGTACCCACACCTTGTATACCTTGTCAAGATCTCTCCAAAAGTCCAAACAGAAACCACCCCCACCAATGTTTGTAAGTGAAAGTTATGACCTGGAGAATTTAAGATTCCAGTTTTAACCCCTGGATTATAAAGACTAAATCAAATATTATTTGCAATTCAATGGTTGATGAGAATCATGTCAATCCAATAGGTTTGAATTGCAATGAGTGAAAATTCTCCTAGCTTGAAGCCTAAGGAAAAGGCCCCACTAGTGAATGGTCATGAGTCCAAATGGTAGGAAAACTAGATTTTGATGTTATGCTTAACTTTTATAAAACCAAAGTATAATAAATAATAAAAATAACCACCAAAAATATTGCTTGAGAAGCAACACAGGAGTTGAATCCGAGAATGGAAGAGGAAAGGGAGTCCTTCGGAAGGTAATATAGGTTACTTAATTTCCAACAAATGACCAAAATTACATCAACGAGACTGCTCAGTTCATAAGTGGCAATACAAAGTGGGATTTCAAAGGCCACCCCTATAAAAGCAAGAATATGTCCTACTCAAAAAGATCTAAGCATGACTATCATAATGATAAGAATAATAAATGTAAAGCTTTGGAGCCAAGTACAAGAGAAGCCTCAATGCATCAAATGTTGACTGTTAAACAGAGGATAATCCTCTAAATTCGAAAGGGAAGCTATCCTACCATCTCAATATTTGGATAGAATTATGGGTAAAAGAGATGGATCTGGTCTACGGGGTGTCTCTCTGTATGGAAAATATGTCCCTCTACATGGAGTTGGTAGAAGGGAGTTGCATACCAATATAGCATGAGATATCTTGAAACCCCATACAAAAAAATCACATGGGTTTTCTTATCAAGGGTTGGGATTCCTCTTATAACCCAATATATCATTGATGCCATGTGTCCCTTGCAGAGGTTACATATTTTGACCATGCTATATTAAAAGTGCTTTGACCTACCCTATTTATCATATGTTCCAAGTACAATTTTGAGAATGGAAGATGGCCTTGGATGAATAGTTGCAGTCATGATCATGATATTACAGATAGAGGCTCAATGCTTTAAAGAAACTGATTTGTTCCATAATCTTCCCCTAGAAGGTTATCCCATGAATGCATGTGCATATACCTCTTTATATTCCCCTGGAACGTTATCCTATGAATGCCTATGCCCACACCTCTTTAATTTCTACTTATTCTCGAGATGGTACGTATAGAGAAGCGATCTCTCCATTCAAGAGAA
This sequence comes from Pinus albicaulis, assembly GCA_034641835.2. NCBI lineage: Eukaryota > Viridiplantae > Streptophyta > Pinopsida > Pinales > Pinaceae > Pinus > Pinus albicaulis. The sequence goes on from CM076582.1 coordinate 138,975,906, forward strand.
TGGAGGAAGGTGGATGTTAACTGAATGTTGTCACCTCCAATGTAATTCTTGATGTATACAGCAAGATGGGTAATTCTTGGAACAAATTTGTATCAATTTTTGAGGAGATGAAAAATCGGGGAATTAGACCTGATGAATGCACCTACAATACCATTATAGTTTCTTGTGGAAGAGAGTTGTATGAAGAAACATCCAATATTTCCAAAGAAATGAAGGAAGAGGGATGTCCTCCGGGTAGAACCACATACAATTCTCTTCTTAATGTCTATTTGAAAGCAGGGTTGAAAGTATTTTGACAAAAATGAAGAACAAAAAAGAGTGCCAACCTGATACTATCACCTACGATGAGTTGGTTCCAGCTTACTCTACTGTTGGAATCTGTAATGAAGTTTCTGCTTTGATGAATGCAATGGTAATAAAAGGAGTGGAGCCTGATGGTTTTACATGCACAATATTGATATCTGCATTTGGGAAATAATGAAGAGAGGAGAAATCCTTGGAGTTCTTGACACAGATGAAGAATGCAGGTTGTCATCCTAATCTGCGCACTTTCAGTGATATCATTGCAATGTACAGATAAAAGGAAATATTCCAAAATATGATGTTAGTGTTTGATAAAATGAAGTATAGAGGCTATAACCATGACTGAGTCCCATGGAATACTATGGTGGCTGTGTGTGGACAAAACGATGCGCATAAGTATGTTGCTAGAATTTTTAAGGAAATGAATAACGTTGGATATATTCCAGATTGAGACACTTATAATACCGTGATTGGGGCTTATGGTAGGTGTGAATCCGTTAAGCTGGCTCTAAAGACATATAACAAAATTATAAAAGCAGGATTTTGTCCTAATCTCTCTAATTACAATCCTCTTTTGAATGCATTGGAAGGAAGTAGACTTTCATTTGTTAGTTCATCAAGAAATTACACAAATACAATGCACAAAAAGACAAGAGACACGTGATGTATCTTTTAGTCCCATTGATCTACTCTTTTGGTCACCCAAGGACATTAATAAAATTATCTTATCTTATATTATTCTCTCCTGAACAATCCATTGTCCTCAAACTTTGGCTTACCACCTTCACTACTAACGACATCAAATGCATCCCTACAAGAGTCCATCTTCCCTAATTCTTGGGCCTTGGAATGAAAATCTCTCAACCTCAAAGATCTTCTGACTTCACATAAGCATAGCTTACTATACAACATTTTAATTTAGAGACACTATATTCTTCCTTGTGTCTATACTTCTACCTCTTTCTCTACACACTTGATTTCTTACATGATTCTTGTGCATCGTCATTTTGGCGTGTCTATAGATGCTCTTGTATCTAGATATGTCAAAGGTATATGATAAGGTTAATTGGGACTTTCTCATCAAAACCATTTAGGCTTTCGGATTCAATGAGTTAGTGGTGAACTAGAATTTTTAATGCATCTCAATTACGTCCTGTGTAATTATAGTTATTGAGGAACATTCCAATTTTTACTAATATGAATGGAGTATGCTAGTGTTTCTATGCTAATTACTCTTTCATATTATGAATTCAATGTCTTGTGTGTGCTTAAGGGTTCAGGTTCTCTTGCAAATTATCAAGTCTCATGAGAATTTTTCATGTCAATTTAGTGAGAAATTTAACATAAAAACAAGAGTTGAACAACATCAAATAAAGTACAGAACATCACCATACATAACATTAACATAGGTATTTGATGAAGGATTTTGCCTCTCTTGGGCTACATCTCCTTGGTCTAGCTTCCATGGCTTAGGCCTCTATATTATGCTCAAATTTTTAAATTGACCTATTTAAAATGCTCTTTTGCTCCTATAACCTACTACAATGAATAAAAAATGGCTCAAAATGGTTAGCTAGCCTCTTTCTGAGCCTGAATTTGTTGAAAAATGAAAAATTTATGACCATTTTAATTTTTCCCACTATTTCAGGCCCTAAACTAGCTAACTGCAACTAAAAGTAGCAATCTTCCGAATCTGGGGGTCTGACAAGTTAATCCGCAATTAAATGCTAAGTGGTAGTTAGTGCTAGTTAAGCATAGTTAAGTGATAAACATGCGCTTTAAAATAATTCTAAACTTAAATTGGATTAGGCGATAGTTAAACCTTGATTACAGTTAATTAACATGGATTATGGTTTTAAATCGCTCGCACTAACAGAGCTTTTTCGGTGGTATTGGCATGTGGTTCTATAGACGGGGGTTCACCCCCACCTTCCTCTGTCATAATAGAAATGTTAATATAAGTATATATGAATGCCGATATATGTTAAGAACCATGGTGTAGGTGGGCTGGTAGGGCGTGGATTTGTGTGGTAGGAGGTCACGGGGTCTAACCCTGACGCCTCCGCCCGAAATTATCCATACACCACCTTTCGACCTTGGGGTGGGGGGGGCTTGTGGCAGCCCCTGGCTGTACTGCGTGTCCTCACTTGGTTGCTCAAAATTAAAGAAACAAAACTTTGAAACATCACCCACCATTCGAGCCAGTGCCATGTTGCCACTTGGAAGCTTACCATTCACCAGAGACATTACCAAAAAATGACCCTGCATATTCAGCATGCCACATCAGCAGTATGGATTGTTGATTGGGCATCTCACTGTCATTTTTTTTTAATTTACTTATTCACCAAAGAAGATAGAACTAGTTTATGGAAGCATACAATGACCATTTTTCGTGAAACAAAGTGTGCCAGATTCAGAAGGATGAGCAATACACACCCATTCAGGTTCCAAGACAATCTGAGAACTTTCATTTTTTAGCATAAATCTGAGCCCTTGATCATTCCTCCCCACTGGAAGCTTTTGGACCCCAAAAGATCATATTCAATTGTTGAACAGGTGAGGGTACAGTTCCCTCACCTTTCCAATTTCAATTCTTTGGCCTTTGAAGGATTTGTTACTTTAAGCCCCACTCTAAGATAGTCGACACTTCCTCTTGCTGATGTCCTTGTCCTCCTATCAATTATGGTGTCTTACTGTAGCTCAACAAATAAATTTGGAGAAAAATCTTCAATAGAAGGCAACTGAAAATTCTCTCCTTGATCTTCAGTTAGAGGAGGCTCATACAATCTCAAATTTTCAACATTAACAACTAAATAAATTTTCATGTATGAAGGTAAATCAAGCTTGAAGGCATTATTACCAATCTTTCCCAGAATTTTGAAAGACCATAACGGATTGGTTTCATATTTTTATATTCTCCTTGAAACCTTTCCTTGCTAATGTGAAGCCAAATTTCATCACCAACTTGAAAGTTATGATCCACCCGATGTTTGTCATGCCTCGCCTTGTACTTGCCTTGAATTTTCTCTAGTTTCTCTTGCATTGTTTGATGAATCAACTGAATTTTCTCAATGAATTTATTTGTTTTATCTATGTCGCTATGTCCATCGATAGCTACATATTTCCCAAATATGAAATCCAGTGGCGACTTTGGCAAGTAACCAAGACATGCCTGAAATGGCGATGTTTGAGTAGAAGAATGTTTGGCATGGTTGTAAGCATGTTGAATGTCATGCAATTGTTCATCAAACAACTTAGGATGTTTGATGCAATATCCTCTAAGAAGATGAATGACGGTTCTATTAACCACCTCGGTTTTACCATCTATTTGTGAATGAATGTTTGTACTCTTCTTCAACTTAGCGTCCATCAAGTCCCACAAACTTGACCAAAAATTCCCAACAAATCGAGAATCTCGATGACTTACAATAGATGTAGGCAACCCAAAATGAACCCAAAAATTTTGAAAGAAAAGATGAGATTTTTGTTCAACTGTAACTTTATTTTTACATGGCATCAAAATACACATTTTGTTGAACCTATCCACAGCTACATACATATAATCATGACCTCTTTTTGACAAAGGAAGAACTCCTAAAAAATCCATTGAGATAATCTCAAATGGATGTGAAGGAACGAGAAGTGGTGTGTACAATCCTAACTTCATATTACTAGGCTTACTGACTACACATAAAGAACAACCTTTAATAAAACTTGACACACTTTCAAGCATACGAGGCCAATAAAAATACCTTTGAAGATTTTCTACTGTTTTTATTACACCAAAATGTCCCGCAATAAGAGAAGTGTGTTCTTCCCTTATGACATTCACTCTCGCACCCTATGGAATACAAAGCTTTCCCAAATGATACAACAAGTTATTGCGAACATGATAATCTAATTCCTCAACTTGGCGACCTTGAATCAATTTTTCATAAGTATTCTTGAGTAAATTAGATGAATTTATAATAGGCCTAGAAATCATATGCGCAACCTTGTTGTATATACCTTTCTTATACCTGATGACAAAGTGGAATTGTTGCAAGAATGCCATCCATCGAAAGTGCCTTGACTGCTACAATTTGGTTTGTGATTGAAATTATTTCAACGGTTGGTGATCGGTGTGAATGATGGTTTACTTTCCCATCAAATAATGTTTCCATTTCTTCATAATTTGTACCAATGCATATAGCTCCTTGTCATATGAATCACAATTTATCACTGCACCTTTAAACATTCCTGAATGGAATGAAATAGGCTTACCATGTTGTAAGAGGATTGTTCCCATGGCATAGTCACTTGCATCCATCTAAATGTCAAAGGGTTGTCTCAAGTCTGGTAATGCTAATATTGGGGTTTAACTGATATTCTTCTTCAAAGCATCAAATTCTTTTTTCTGATTTCCTCCCCACCGGAAGACTTTCTTAACACTTGTCAATGCATGTAACGAAGTTGCAATAGAGGAAAAATTAATAATGAATTTCCTCCAATACTGTGCTACCCCTAGAAAACCTCTTACCTCCGTGACTGAATTGGGTGTAGGCCAATTCACAATGACCTCAACTTTAGAGGAGTCTACCTTCAGCTCGCCTCCTCCAACAATATGTCCCAAATACACTAAATAAGTTTTGTCAAATTCACATTTCGACATCTTCAAAAACAATTGTTCTTTCCTCAAGACATCAAGCACCTTATTCACATGCATGACATGTTCTTCTCGTGATTTTATGAATATAAAAATATCATCTAAGTAGAAAATGACAAACTCATCTAGAAATGGTCTTAATACATCATTCATAACTCATGAAAGTAACTGGATAATTTCAAATACCAAAAGGCATAACAAGCCACTCAAACAATCCTTGTTTAGTTTTAAATGTGGCCTTCCATATGTCCTCTTTAGTTATCCTAACTTGATGATAACCACTTCTTAAATATAACTTAGTGAAATACTTTTCATACCTCAATTGATCAAGCAAATCATCAATCCTTAGGAGTGGATAATGATTCTTTATCGTGATTTAGTTGAGTGCACGAAAATCCACACACATTCACCATGCTCCATCCTTATTGGGCACCAATACAATTGGTGAACCACATGGAGAGGTAGATGGATGAATGAAACTTTTATTAAACAATTCTTCTATTTTCTTCTTGATTTCTACACTTTCCATTATCGACATGTGATACATGCCAATGTTAGGGAGTGGAACATCTTGCTGCATATGTATCTCATGTTGGATTCCCCTCTTGGGAGGTAACCCCTTTGGCTCTTGAAAAAACTCGCCATGTTGACTTACCACATCAAAAAAATAAGATTTTAATATATCATCACAACCCTCAAAAGATTCAAAATCCTTATCATTATTTTGTTTTATCATAAGAAGCACAAAGCTTTTTCTTGAGTTTACTAGTCTCTTCATTTTCCCAATATTAACCAAAGAGAGGTTTAGCTTTTTGCGATGAGCTCTCACAATATATTCCACTCCATCTTTGAACAGGTGTTACTTTTTCTCATGGTGATAGAAGACTTCTTTCCTGTCATAGTGGTATGGGGTACCCAAAACAATTCTAGATATTTCAAGCGGTACAACATCTAACTCAACTTCATCAATAAAGTCTGTGGCAATTGCAAACTAGAAAATGCATTTTCTTGTAACCTGTAAATTTGTATCTTTCGTTATCCAACCCAATGGGTATGCCTTATGATGAGGTAAGGTTTTAATATTCGGCTTCTTGACTGAGTCTTCAGAGATTAAGTTCGCTTGAGACCCACTATCAAATAGTGTGTCAATTGTTGTATGTTTTAAGATCACTCTTACATGAAACAACTCTATTCTTGTTTCTTCATTTGGAGTGTTATTGTGACAATTTGAGGAACTAGTACTTGCTATGGCTTCAATTTTAGTCTCGTCTCCTGAATTAGATCCAAAATCTCGTTGTGTGGTAGCAGTTGTCTTTTTTTCCCCTTATTGTTAAATTTCTTAGACCTCAGTTCTTGATGAAGTTTCCAACAGTGGGATTCATCATGACCCTCTTTGGAACAATGCGTACATGTGGTTTTCTCCCCATATTTCTTAATGGATGAAATATTTTGTTGTTTACCCTTGAAAACTTTCCTTTTTTACTACCATTAAATGGTTTCTTTTTACTCTCATCTTGTACATTTTCCCCTCTTGCCTCAAGGTGTGTAGCTTGCACACAGACCTCATCTAAACTAGTGGGATTAAACATGAGGATGGTATGTTTCAGGTAACTATGAAATCCGATTATTTACTTCAACAAAGTTTATTGGCTATTCAAATCAACTCATAACATAAGAGCTCTTCTCCTAAATTCATGAGTGTAATCTTTCACACTTTGACCTTTAAATTGTCTAAAATGTTTCCAACTCATAATATCTTTTTGAATGTAGGCTAGAGGATAGAATTTCCTTTTAATGAAACAATAAAATTTGACCAATAAATTGAGATCTTACCGTGTTTCGTACTATCCTCTTCTATATTTTCTTCCCACCATACAAGTTTCGATATATCCATTCTCTAGGAAGACAATTGAATCTTTATGTCATCTTCTTGAAGGTTCTGAATTCTGCAGTAAAGCTTCAATTTACAAATCCAATTATCCAGCTTCTCTGCATTCACTTCACCATTATACATTGGAAGCTCAAATTTAACATCAAGTTTAAGTAAGGGTGATTTACCAGCTCCTTTGGAAGTATGTGTATGAATAGATGGAAGAGTTGTGGTAGTGGAAGATGATGAAGAAGAAGGTGAAGATGGTGGTGAGGATGATGGTGGAGTGGATGGTGGCTTCTTTCCATATCCATGGCCTCCTCCTCCTGGAGAACCCTCTCCTCTTGGAGGCCTTGAACTCTCTCCTTGCATCCTTACATTCCTTTCCTCATAGAGGACTTTAACCATCTCATTCATATCAAAGAATGCTTTCGCGAATTCTCTCTCATCTTTTATCATGATAGGTTATCCTTCATGAGACATGCTCACTGAAGACACAACTTCAAATTGAGTATGTGCAGGTGTTGAGGACTTTGTAAACTTTACCCTTCTTCCACTTGACCCAACCATAGGGCTCTCAACCAACTTCCCTTCTCCTCTTTTGAGTTTCACCTTGTAAGCATGACACAAAATTGAAAACAATTAGATCTCTTCTTGCACAACAAAACCTAAAGAACTTGGGCTATGATACCAAAAATGATTTGAATGGAGTATGTTAGTGTTTTGTGCTAATTAATCTTTCATATTATGAATTTAATGTCTTGTGTGTGCTTAAGGGTTTAGGTTCCCTTGCAGACTATCAAGTTTCATGAATGTTTTTCATGTCAATTTAGTGAGAAATTTAACATAAAAACAAGAGGTGAACAATAACAAATAAAGTATAGAACATAACCATACATAACATTAACACAGGTATTTGATGAATGATTTCACCCCTCCTGGGCTACATCTCCTTGGTTTAGCTTCCATGGCTTGACCTCTATATTACGCTCAAATTGCCAAATTGACATGTTTACAATGCTCTTTTTCTCACATAACCTACTCCAATGAGTCCAGAATGGTTCAAAACGGTTAGCTAGCCTCTTTCTGAGATTGAATTGGTCGAAAAATGAAAAAGTTGTGACCATTTTATTTTTTTCCCACTATTTCAAGCCCTAAACTAGCTAATTGCAGCTAAAACTGGCAGTTCGTCGAATCTGGGGGTCCGCCAAGTTAATCAGGAATTAAATACTAAGTGGTAGTTAGCGCTAGTTGAGCACGGTTAAGCGCAAAACATGGGCTTTGAACTAATTTGAAACTTAAACTAGATTAGGCGCTAGTTAAACCTTGATTACGATTAATTAACATGGGTCATGGTTTTAAATCCTCCACGCTAATGGAGCTCCGCCAGTGGTACTGCCATGTGGTTCTATGGACCGAGGGCTGGCCCCACCTTCCCTCGTCGTAATACAAACCTTAATATAAGTAATATGAACGTCGATATATGTTAAGAACCATGGTGTAGGCGGGACGATAGGGCATGGCTTTATGTGGTAGGAGGTCACGGGGTCGAACCCTGGTGCCTTTGCCCGGACTTGTCCAAAACAATTTACACCACCTTCGACCTTGGGGGAGGGGGGGCATGTGGTGGTCCCTGGCTGCACCACGTGTCCTCACCCTGTTGGCTCAAAATTAAACCAATAAAACTTTGACATATCACCCACCATTCGGACCAGTGCCATGCTGCCACTTGGAAGCTTACCATTCGCCGGAGAAATTTCCAAACAAATGACCCTACACAATCAACATGCCATGTCAGTAGTACGAGCTATTGACTAAGCATTTGACTGCCATTTTTTTTTTAAATTACTTGTTTAGCAAAGCAGACAAAAATCGTTTCCAAGAGCATACGGAGACCATTTTTCGTGAAATCAAGTGCACCAAATTCAGAACGGCGAGCACTACGCGGTCGTTTAGGTTCCGAGCTAATATGAGAAATTTTATTTTTGAGCATAAAACTGAGCCCCTGATCATTGTTAGAGTATTAAGAGGGTTAAGACATGGTTTCCTATGAATTCCTATGCCTACACCTCTTTAATTTCTACTTATTCTCGGGATGGTATGTACAGAGAAGTGATCTCTTCGTTCCAAATAATGGTGGAAGGTGGATGTGAACCGAATGTTATCACCGACAATGTAATGCTTGATGTATACGACAAGATGGGTAATTCTTGGAGAAAATTTGTATCACATTTTGAGGAGATGAAAACTCAGGGAATTAAACCTAATGAATGCAACAATGTTATCGATGAAATGGGAACTTTCACCTCAAAACGGGAACTCTAGCCCAAAAATACTCAAAAAACATGAAAAAACGCCCCAAAAACAAAAAGTGTGTATTCCAGAACGCATTTGTTTTTTTCTCACGGTCAAATTTCACCTTTTTATAAAATTATGCTAAAAACGAAATTGTTTCTTGAAAAAATGATTGAAAAAACACCCCCAAAACAAAACGAGTTGATGCTGGAATAACAAAAAAAAACATTGTGTCACACTTTTGACACATTGTGACAATGGAATTAAAGACAACATATTAGGACATTGAAAAATCGTAAAATTCTAAATTTTTTGATAGATGATGTTAAATATAAACAAAATCATGTCTGAAGGGCTTATCATTTCGAACATTTTTTATCCATGTTGTTAAACATAAAATATCTTGACTATAAACAACCCTAAAATTGTAATTATTTTCAACCATAACATTAAAGATAAAATTTCGTGGTGCATGAAAACCTTAATGACAAGTTGTAAATATCAAGTTTTTAAATCTTAAGTTTTCAAGATACTTGAACTATGAAATTATGGAGAAATCATATGACTTGCACAATTTTTAAAAATGAACAAATAAATGAAAAATTTATTATTCATATATTTGTTTGTTTATATATAAAAACATATTTTTTAAATTTTTTTATTGTTTTTCTATATTTTAAATTATAATTGTTTTAGTTTTAAGAAAATACAAATTAAAAATTAAAATCTTCTTATATATGTTTGTTTATATTTTAAAACATATTTTAATTTTTTTTTATTGTTTTTTTATATTTTAAATAATAATTGTTTTAATTTAAAAAAAAAAAAATTATATATATATATATATATATATATATATATATGTATGTATATTTGTTTGTTTATTTTTTAAAACATATTTTATAATTTGTTGTTATTGTTTTTTTATATTTTAAAATTTTAATTGCATAGTGTTTGTTTGTTTGGTTTTTTTTTTTTTTTTTGAACAATACATTTTTTTATTATTATAATAGTTTTCGTTTTAAAAAAAAACTAATTTTTTTAAATAGTTTGTATTTGAAAAAATAAAATAAAATAAAAATTAATTTGCCGCCCACCGAGGGCCGGAGGCAAGCTGGGCAGCCTTCGACAGCGCCGCCCAGCCGACCTCTGGCCCCCGGCTGGGCAGAGGGTGATTATGAAATCGCCCTCTGCCCAGCCGGGGGTGATTCTCGGAATCGCCCTCCACCCAGCCAAACTGGGGTGATTCTCGAAATCTCCCTCCTCCCAGCCGGTGGCGATGCTCGGAATCGCCCTCTGCCCAGTCGGGGGTGATTCTCGGAATCACCCTTCGCCCAACCGGGGGTGATTCTTGGAATCGCCTTCCGCCTAGCCGGGGGCCGGAGGTAGGCCGAGTGGCACTGTCGAGGGCTGTCCAGGCTGCCTCCGGCCCCCGGCTGGGCGGAGGCAGATTCTCGTAATCACCCTCCGCCTAGCCAGGGGCCGGCGGCTGGCCGAGCGGCACCGTCGAGGGCTGCCCAGCCTGCCTTCGGCCCTCAGCTGGGCGGAGGGTGTCTCCGAGAATCACCCTCCACCCAGCCGTGGGTCGAAGGTAGGCTGGGCAGCCCTCGACGACATTGCTGGCCTTGCCTTCAGCCCTTGGCTGGGTAGAGGGCGATTCCGAGAATCACCCCCGGCTGGCCGGAGGTCGATTTCGAGAATCACCCCTGCTAGGTAGAGGGCGATTCTGAGAATCATCCCCAGCTAGCCGGAGGGTGATTTCGATAATCACCCCCGGCTGGGCAGAGGGAAAATCACCCCCGGTTGGGCGGAGGGCGATTCCGAGAATCACCCCCGGGTGGGCAGAGGGCAATTCTAAGAATCATCCCCGGCTGGGCAAAGGGTGATTCTCGGAATCGCCCTCCGCCCAGCCGGGGGTGATTCTCGAAATTTCTCTCTGCCCAGCCAGGGGTGATTCTTGGAATCACCCTCTGCTCAGCGGGGGTGATTCTCGGAATCACCCTCCGCCCAGCCGGGGGTGATTCTTGGAATCACCCTCCGCCTAGCCGAGGGTGATTCTCAGAATTTCCCTCCACCCAGCCAGGGGTGATTCTCGGAATCGCCCTCCACCCAGCCGGGGGTGATTCTCGGAATTGCCCTCCGCCCAGCGGGGGTGATTCTCAAAATCGCCCTCCGACCAACCGGGGGTGACTCTCGGAATCGCCCCCACCCATTTGGGGGCGACTCTCGGAATCGCCCTCGCCCATCTAGGGGCGATTCTCGGAATCGACCTCTACCCAACTGGGGGCGATTCTCGGAATCACCCTCCGCCCATCCAGGGGCGATTCTCAGAATAACCCTCCGCCCATCTGGGGGGCGATTCTCGGAATTGACCTCCGCCCAATCGAGGATGATTCTCGGAATCACCCTCAGCCCAGCCAGGGGCGATTCTCAAAATCGACCTCCGCCCAGCCGGGGGCAATTCTCAGAATCGACCTCTGCCCAGCCGGGGGCGATTCTCGAAATCACCCTCCGCCCAACCAGGGTGTTTCTCGGAATCGCCCTCCACCCAGCCGGGGGTGATTCTCGGAATCACCCTCCGCCCAGCCAGGGGTGGTTCTCGGAATCAACCTCCACCCAGCCAGGGGTGATTCTTAGAATCGACCTCCACTCAGTCGGGGGTGATTCTTGGAATCACCCTCCTACCAGCCAGGGGTGATTCTCGGAATTAACCTCCGCCCAGCCAGGAGTGATTCTCGGAATCGCCCTCCGCCCAGCCGGGGGTGATTCTCATAATCGCCCTCCGCCCAATTGGGGGTGATTCTCGGAATCGCCCTCTGCCCAGCCGGGGGTGATTCTCGGAATCGAGCTGGAGGCAGGCCAGGCGGTATCGTCGAGGGCTACCGAGCTTGCCTCCATCCCGCAGCTAGGTGGAGGGCGATTCTTGGAATCGCCCTTCGCCCAGCTAGGGGTCGGGGGCAGGTTGGGCAGCCCTCGATGGTGCCGCCCAGCCGGGTGGTGCCATCGAGGGCTGCCCAGCCTGCCTCCACCTAGTCGGGGGCCAGAGGCAGGCTAGGTAGCCTTTGACAGTGTCCCCCGGCCTGCCTCCAGCCCCCGGCTAGGCGGAGTACGATTTCGAGAATCACTCCCGGCTAGGTGGAGGGTGATTTCGAGAATCACCCCCGACTGGGTGGAGGGAAATTCCAAGAATCGCCCCCGGCTGGGTGGAGGCTAGCCAGGTGGCGCCGTCGAGGGCTGCCCAGCCTGCCTCCCGCCCCTAGCTGAGCGGAGGGCAATTCTCGGAATTTCCCTCTGCCCAGCTAGGGGCCGAAGGCATGCCGAGCGATGTCGTCAAATGAAGGAGATTAGGTTTTGGATCTATTTTCAGGTTCAGGTAAGTTTTATTATACAAATTTAAATTTAAATATTTTATTTTTTACTTTTTATGTCTTTGTACTAATTTTCTTACTTATTTCTTTTGTACTTGATGATTAGGTACAACACTAGCATGTTGCCTACCAAAAGGAAGAAATTGCATTGCCATTGAGAAAGACCCAGTGCAATGCAAATCTATTCAATAAATAAATAACGCTCTTGAATTCCTTCCAGATGAGAAGCAAGAAGTGGTTTGAGGAAAGCGGATTTTAATGAATCACGTGTGGCAAAAAAAGGAAAGGAACCTCAACCACCATTATATGGAATGTTTGGAAAGAGACACTTTGGAAGATTCGTGTAGAAATTATATGCACTAAGCATGCATATGTCCTAGATCCACCTGATGTCACACTATTTAACTTTATGCAAGATACTGAATCATTCCACTTGTTAATCTTTTGTGAAAAATTAATTGCACACACATGTAAAGCATAAATAAAAATAATTGCACATAACACAGTTGTTTTTAACTGGGAAAGCTTAAAAAGTTTGAAAACCCCAACTATATATTATGTATCATGGAATCATATGACAATCTTCATACAAAGCTTATCAAGCTCTCAGTACAGTACAATCGTCATACACTAATCAGGAACAACCTTGCAAATCCATGCACTGATCTTTGCCTCCTACTAGCCTGCCTCCACTGCACAATCCCTACTGAAGAATAGCTCTGAATGAATTTAAATTACCCTTGCCTTGACTGCGTAATCCTCATTGGCAACTCCAATGTGTGTGTGATGCAATCAATGCATCACTATAGTCACAACAGATAGTCTATCTTGCCCTTTCACCTATCTCTCCACTGGGTCTCCACTGAAACTGCCATTCACTGTAGTTAATTGCTGTATTGTTCAGTTGATTAATGAGTTATTATTTGTGAATGAATTAACTAATTAATTCACTCCACTCTCACTAGTGTATCAATCAATTAGACTAGATACAACTAGCTCAATTGAGTCTAATTGAGTTAAACTGAATACAGCTCCATAACTACTTCTTCCAACTGTGTCATAACTCTGCCACTTGAGTTTTAACTGAGTCCTCCATGCATTAGCTCCATTAAACCCTTGGGAATTGTGTAATTCCCTCAATCCACTGATGTGCCACATCTATGCACTGAAACAAAGTGCTCCAAGAGAATAAGTTGTTGTTTAGTGTCTGATTATTATTAAGAACTAATAATAATCGACATGCATCCATTTTTACATCAGTGATCTATAAATAGACTTCGCCCAATAATTTAAAAATAGAATTTCATCTATTTTTCCAACTTGATCAACCATCCACAAATAACATCCTGCAACTTCTAAAATATGATCACCATGTCTAAAAATAGACTTGCACCAAAAATAGCTCGTGGGCCCACTTAGTGAAGGCGACTCTTTTCACTAAGCTTATCATCTTGTTGAATCTCAACAATTTGCAGACATGAAAGATCCATTAGAAGATGACAATGACCAAAATGAAGTAGAAAATGTTGCAGAAGAAGCCATCAATGATGTTCTAGATGATGTTGAACATGTATTAGTTGATATTGTTGAGGATCTTTAAGTTATGCTTGCAAACAAAACTCATTTTTGAGATCTATTAATCAATTTTATTTGTAATGTTTAGACTTTGATATTTTATGAGAAGAATCCTTATTTTTTGCAAAAAACATGTGATTAGTATTATTTTTTGACACAAAATTCAATAAAAATGTTATTTTCTTAAGATTTTTTGTTAATATTTTCCCAAAAATTAGTTTATTTAACATGTTTTTTTTAACAAAAAATCTCTAAAAGTGTATTTTTTGCATTCTATTTGTATTGAAAAATTGTATTTTTTTGTCATATCGTTCAAAATATTGGTTTTTTAGCGAAAATTATTTGATGTGCATTGAAAAATTAATTAGAAATACATAAAATTATAGAAAATATAAACTTTATAATATTGACTCTTTTTTCATTTTTTATCTATGTGAAAAAGTGAAGATATCATTACAAATTTTTATTTTAAAAAAAAATATTGTTTTCTTTTTAAAACACAAATACATAAATGCACTTAAAAATAAACATCTCACAGAAGAATAAGACATTAAAAAATGTATAGTGTCAAAATCAATCCTCTAAAAAAAAATTTGTGATGATACGCCACCACTATTCAAAATCGACATAAAAAGCACCAGAGAAAAAAGAAAAAAAGAAAAAAATTGAAAGTGCCAAAAAGTTAAAAACATGCTAAAAAAAATTTGATTCTGCATCACCACTTTTCAAAATCGGGTTTTTTTCTTGCTACGTCAAAAAGTAGGTACCAATGCAGTTACCTATTTCATCAGTAACAGTGTTATGCACCTACAATACCATTATAGCTTCTTGTCGCAGACAGTTATATGAAGAAACATCCAATATTTTCAAAGAGATGAAGGCAGACGATGATATCCTCCTGGAACTCACATACAAAGGTTTTAATATTCAAGGTAGAAAGCAGAGTTAAAGTATTTATTTAAATGAAGAATAATAAAGAGGCCAACAACTGATATTGTTTCACCCAAAATGAATTGATTCAAGCATCAGATGACATCGACCAGAAGAAGAAATGAGAAGGCAATATACGAAAAGAGCTTTATCAACGCTTTTACTATATTACATCCGGAATATCTACGTGGGAAAGAAGGAAGGAGGAGGAAGCCTGGATGATTCATGCCAGCTTAAGACGCGGTTTTCATCCTAATCAGTAAAATCTTCAAGGCACACAAATGTCCTAAAAAGGCAAGGTTCCAAATATGAGGTTAATACTGAGAATAGGTCTAGTATGGAGACCCATGACTGAAAGTCATAAGGATAGGCTGTCAATGAAATTGAGAGAGAGCGAAGAACATAAGATATTCGACGTAATAGAAGTCCAGAGCCATCCGCTTATCTGAAACAACAATTTCAACAAAGAACATAACTTATGAATATCAGAATTAAATAAACTATCTTTGTTTTTTCAAAAAAAGATCAGTTTTAAAAAATCATATCATATACAGCTATTTTTGAATAACTCATTACAATTGAACGGTAAATCAAGAAAAGAGAATAGTCTTTTGAAGGTCTTTTGAGAAATAATATCAAATAATAAGAAATCATTAATAAAAAATCGTTTTCAAGAACGATAGACCATTTTCCAACCAGTAGAAATAATGAAAACATCCTAAACCCCTTCAAACCTTAAATAAAGAGAAATCTTTTTTAATTTTAGATAAACTGCATCCTAGAGAGAAATCAGCAACACTAAACGCAAGATCGAGGGAGAAATCAACGAAAACAATTTTCCAGAACCCATGTTGGGACTGGTTTGGTGGTCATAAATGACGGCGTATCAATGGCAGCTAAAAAACTGTTAGCATACCAACTCGACTAGATAATTCAGATGCCCGGTTCTGACCGCCCAAGAAATTAAAAGAATTTAGCATCTTCAATAATTACTTTAGAGATAAACGTAGCAGTCGTAGTAGAAACGAAACCGCTTAGTGAAAAATATCTAATAAACATAACTCTCCATTTAAAGAATCATAACCTCTTGATGGCATGAGGCAACAAAATGGCATCACTAAATGTTTTTAATAATAATAATGTCTAATAAGAACAAAGATGGAGTAGAGGACATGTGTTAACTGTCGGTCTCACCAGTCATGGATCACTTCAGACCTGCCACGATACCAATCACGAACCGAATTGGTGGTGCCTCTGACAAGAGGTCAAGACAATCCATAGTCAAGACTTTAAACCAAAGGCCTATGTGTTAGAGGTCAACAAGAATTTGGGGAGAAGACAAGAGGTCCTTCCACAGTCAGTGGCGGCAAGAGGGAAGCAAAGAAAGAAGCTCTTCATAGTCAAACCGGGATATCCTAAAAGATCAGCGAACTAAAGGAGTGAAACACCAGCAATAAGGAAAATCAGTCATTCAGGTATGATTATGAAGACCAATACCTCACAGGTTGATTCATAAGAAGGCCAATTTCCTATTGTATTAGACTCAAGGCTTCATCAGTATGTGAGTCCTAATCAACATTGACCAGATGAAACCTAAGACACCCCAGATTGCTAAATAACGCATCTTCAATGAATTGGATTTGGAAGAAAATCGAACAAGGATAAAGAATTTGAACCTTATCCATACAGTATGTACCACCTAAAGAAAACTCAATACTGGGAGTTTGATCTGATAAACAAGCTTAGCAAAATGGATGATGTTGAAACTCAAATGGTTTCATTGCTATAAAGGCTGAAAAGGTTAAAGCATAATAGACTGCATGAAGTACCAAACAGGAAGCGTCAATGCAATTAATAAGGCTAAGAAGCACTTCCGTCATATAATGACCAAGCAATATGATGAGAAAGAATGCTGTAACGATGAACCGTTACCTGACGAAACTTGAAATTATTTTTGTAAATATATTGCTGGAAATGTAACGTGTGTTGCAAGATTCAAACCAACCAGTAATAGTGCGATTTGAATTATCCATTCCATCCGGGGACCACTTCACTAAGGTCCGTATAAAATGGTGGTTTGACCATTAGCGATTGTACCTAATTTATATATTAAAATAAATACAAGCCGAACAAGCAATACCTAAAATAATAAAGAAAGAAAATAAAATTGAATCAATGTCAGAATCAATAGAAACAAAGACCACCTTTAATCGAACAACTGGGTGATAATAATAATAGACATAAATTGTTGTTTATACCTCCAGCAAAGCAGT
Organism: Pinus albicaulis; assembly: GCA_034641835.2. Lineage (NCBI taxonomy): Eukaryota > Viridiplantae > Streptophyta > Pinopsida > Pinales > Pinaceae > Pinus > Pinus albicaulis. The sequence goes on from CM076582.1 coordinate 138,993,165, forward strand.
TACTAATATTTTAACTAATTTATAAAGAGCTGCATATGATTACAATAATAACTGGTGCATGAGGCCATAATGTGATTCATCACAGCATTAGTTAATACATCACCTTCACGAATAAATCATTAAACTTCAAAGTCAATATCTTCAAATATTCAGGATTATCGGATTGGAAGATTTCTAATGGATGCCCATGTCTTCATCTAAAATCGTCAAAATGATCCAAAATCAAACACCATTGTAATTTCAGCATATGACTATTTAAAGAAGGATAGGGTTGTAATCCCATTTCACCTAAGATAGTCATTAGCAGAGATGCAACATCTTTAATAACGACTTCTTTAAAAATCCAGCAGCAGGCAAGATCCACCAAGAACAGCTACATCGCCAGCAGCAACTAATTGAGACCCACCTTTCCAAAGTCCAGCATGAGACTTTAGTAATGTTGAGAAGGAGAAACTTAAATCAGAACCACCAAGTAGAACCAAATGTATATAAGAAATGATATGCCATGTATAGAATACACCAGTAAAGAAGACTCGTCATCAAATGATCCATTAAAGATGGGAATCATCCAATAATGTAACAAATGATAGCGTATGAAAGGGATATAAAAGGCTAATAAAGAAATGGACCCTTGTTAACGCATATCCGGATCTTGTAGACTCAAGGACAGTTTGGTTAAGAAATGGTCTCTCAAGCTAAAGAGAAGTTGATGTGAAGTATCAATGTGATAAGGCAAGACCAGCTGCAAATGGCATTCTAGAAGAAGGTAACACGGACTTCTGTTAGACACTTTCACTTGTTAAACTGCTTCATTTCATCGTGGTTAGCAAGAACTTCTTTACCTGAGACCTTGTTAATAATGAATGTTAAAACAACCTTTCATGCAGACTGAATGAAGAGAGACCATCCATGTTTTAAAAGGTCACAAACATATAAGATTAGTTTGCAACTTCCAAATTAGAGAGACATTCAGGCCATCAGCAATAGTACAAGAAGTTTGATTCCTTCATGCAGACGCAGAACGCACTGTAGTTATACATCAGCCGTAGCACTTCAAAGCCCATAAGATCATTAATTTTTTCAGGTGCTGTATATGAGCGATATGCTTATCATAAGCAAAAGCATGAAGAAATCAATTGTGCTAAAGGCCCAATTGATTCAGAGGTCTGGCTGAAGGATCCTTGATAAAAACATATCTAAAGAGACAAGAGAATAGTTGTGTTTTGTTACTCACAGTTGCTGGAAAATACTTGAAAGTCCGTGTAATAATAATAAATGGAAACCAGCATGTCTGTTGGAGACCGATTTAAAGCTTTCATTTGGTCCAGAATCCATAAAGGCAACAATATATACCTGGGAAATTACATGCAACGTGAGAGAAACTTATCAAAGGACAGAATACAAGACCTAACAGACTAAGAAGACAGTTGAATGTCAGAAACTGCGAACTGTAGTAGAATACCAGCAGCATATTGGAAGCCAGATTAGAGGCAATACATCACAATCAAATGACAAGAAGGGCACCATGGATAAGGGATTACTATGGTGATTTGGACAAAGAGGTCATTACAGGCAGGTTTTTACCTGCAATATGAGCAGTCAAACAGATGTACTTGCTCAGCTTGTTTGACCACCATCACAAAGAGAGAGAGGCGCTCAGACTCAGAAGATGCTAACCTGGTTGGAAAAAAAAATTCATTGAGGAGATTGGAAGAATCCACAGATAAGGGACAAGCTAGACAAACTAAATGACCACTAATACAAATCCAGTCTCCCACTCACAAGAAGACCACACATTGATGTAAGGTATCACCTTGTGAGAGACATGTAATTGGAAAGGCAAAGTAGTCCCAGAGAAAGGTCCACACAAGAGAATCAAGAAGATATATCCATGAAGCCAGGCTATTTAGACAGGCTCTAGACAATGGCTTCTGCTGAGAAAGACGATGGAATGAATGAGAAAATTGTTGCTGTGAGTTTAAAAATGACAACAAAATGTAACTACTAATTACCTATGTAACTGAAATGAAGAAATGTAGGTTGAATGAGATAAAGTTAGAGTAACAAAATATGTCATTTAATATGAGCACCAGAGGCCACAAAGGAATGAATTTGATCAATAAAAGCCTTCTAATAACCAGAATTCAACATCTCCCCTATTACCTACATTTAGTGTCTTTTCCCAACAGAAAGTATAAAGAGAAGAGAGCCTTGGAGTTCTTCACAGTATGATTAATGTAAGCCATCCTATCTTTGCACTTTCAATGCTATCATTGAAATGGAAAGGAAAATCTGCAAGATTATATTAGTATTTGATAAAATGAGGTCTAGTGGTTATAAATCCATCGTAGGCTGTGGAAGACGGTGTACGTGGAAAAATGTAGGTATGAAGTATGCTGCTATACTTAAGGAAATAAGAAAGCCACTCTCAGAAATTTAAACCAGGTGAAGAAAGAACTGCTGTGCAAGAAAAGGGAAACACTCCCCAGAATATGTTAATTAAAATACCTGACTCATGAAATGCCTTACAGAAATTGATAATAAGGTTATATTTTATAAACAAATTAAAATATAAAGAAATTTTATTTTTATAAGGAAGACAAAGGTCAATCCATCCTAGAATCAACCCCACCTATTTAGAAATATTTGTAACTCTTCAAATCTATTGTTTACCAAAGGAAATCAATTTAATTTATCCATAAAGCTATAAATCATTATAGTATCTCAATGGTATTTTCATCCTGACTAATGGCCAAATCAACATAGGCCCCATACCAGCTCCATCTAGAATAAATTTAGTAACATGTAATTTTACCACGTTTACCCGCCTCTATGTCAACTATCGCCATGTCAACCACATGATGGAGAGACAATTATCACATTTTTTATAATGTCATGCATTACATGTCTTTACCACATAATTTATGTTTACAAATTTTGGGTATTTAGGCAAGAGCTGCTCAAGAGTACCTGATTGAAATTTCCTAGTTTGTTTTGGCTTAATATTTGTGAAGGTTTATAATGTGGCATTCATAAATTACATGGGTGAGGCTTGTTTAGATAATGTGACACTGTATAATGCTGCACTGAGATAGTGTTCTATTGTGGAAATGAGGCCACGTTGTGAGTTTATCAAGGCCAATGTTATGAATTTATTTTGTGTGATTAAGACCTGGGATTATGTAACTGGCATTACCTAAGTATAATAATAAGAAGGATATGGGATTGTGGTAAACATGTAATGCTAACATTTTCACATTGCCTGCAGCAGGGCTTCTTTCTCTTCTCAAATTTTATAGTGTAGACAATATAGTGCCATTATAATGATAAAATTCTTGATCCTTAGGAAACAAAAAGATACAATAATCAGAGAATCATTCAACTGAGAAATAACATAATGAGAAAAATACTTTTGGATTGCACATTTTCCTAATATTCTTTATAATAAAGATGCCCTATAAATTTATAAGAGATATTATTATATATGACATACATCACAGTTATTATATAAATTAAAATCTCATAAATTATATTCTGTGTTGGTTGATAACAATTTAAATGGCATACATTTCTGCACATACCCAACTAGTTAGAGAGAGCCTCAAGTTTGAGAAGAATCAACCTACAAAGGCAAAAAGAGATGAGATGATAAAGGTGTTATATTGAGGTGATGTGTATAGGTCTTGATATGTCATATCATACTCTGATTCTTGGGACTTAAGCACATGAGGTAAAGGAATAAGGTCTTTGTAGAAAGAGGCTGTTTTTATCGTGTGCCATAATAATCTGTTCCTACCTAGATGGAGTATGGATAGTTTAAAAACATGAAGCATGAATATTACTTAAAAAAATATATTTATAATGTATACAGCCATTAATATTACTATTAAATTTTAAAATTTCATATATTTCAGCATTTATCCTTGAGTTTCAACAAGAGTAGCTTAGTAATTTCCCTAAATATATGAAATTTCAGCCTTTGTTTTGATTAATATTTTAGTTATTTATAACAAGTTAATTCATGTAATTTTATACTGTGAGGGCAAGGTTAGAAATAAATATAGACATCAAGACCAGTAATGCTATGAAGTTGTATAGTGTTCCTATTGGTGGTAACAGCTATTAGGAGTTGGAGAAATTAATGTTACCACGTTTATTTTAGCAATAAAAGTAAGCTATATTCAATTTAATATATTCTGGTGATGACCAGATAAAAAAATAGGATATATACAAATGAGGGAAATAGGGCTACAAAATGTTGGGATATCTCAATATTTGCTAAAATATTCTAGCTTATTTTCTCACTTTATGGTATGATGCCATTAATAGTGCCATTATAAAACATGTTCTAGAAGAAAAAGCAAGGTTGATCTAGAGAATAGAGTCAACTGTAAAATAATATGAATAGAAAAACTTTCATGGGATCATGCTAATCTCCCCCTGAATATTCTCTCCAGAAGCAAATATCTCTATGAAATTACATTTGTAAAGGAGCTCTTATTGACTGCCACAGTATTGGGAAGATATATGGCCTATGTACCTCTGCATAAAATGGTTATAGTCCTAGCATACCATTGATAACGATCTAAATAACAATATTTATGCTATTGTCTTGAATTTTAGCTACAGAAGGCCCATTGTTGGAAGAGCCAACCAAAAGTTAAAAAAGATATTGAGATGATACACAAAGAGAGTATTGAGGACGGTAGGTCTTAGATGCACATTACTATCCTTATGTTGGGACTTACAACATAGAGGGTGTTAAAATGTTGTTTGTAGCCATCAATTATCATACTGTGAAGGTTCCAACACCTGTATTTCACCTATAGGATATGGTAGATTGGAAATACGGATAATAGTTTGTATTTTAGAAAAAATACATTACTTTATAAAGTGTCAAAGTTAATTTTCATTTCACATAAATTACAGCTCAAATATTTATGTTATTTATCCTTGAGTTTCACAAATATGACCAAAATTCTCTCAATATATGAAGTTTCCCTGCCAGTTCCATATTTAGTATTTGTAGTTTATTTATAAACAAGGCAATTCACAAATATAGCCATGAGGTTTAAGTGTTAAACAATATACATCAAGGTATGAATGCCATGAATTTAGATAGTGCTCATATTGTTGAAATAAGGCCACAAATTTTATCACTATCAATGCCATGAATGACTATTTTGTGGGGCTTAAGGGAAGCCATCTAAAATCAGGATACATCATCAAAGGGATGAAATATAAAAAGGTAGGAGAAAAGCTACTATAGTGCAGCCAGCTGCTAATGCTAACGTTCTCAATATTTGCTTCAAAATCTACAATTTTCTCTTCTAAAATGTTATAGTAGGAAGGATACATTTATAAGCCAGGGCTATAAACATGCTCCTTGATGCTAGGAAAGAAAGAAGGCTGATCTAGAGAACAGAGCCAACTTATGGAAATAACATGAAGAGAAAAACTTTTGGAATCATAGACGTTGTTTCCCCTCAAACACTTTCAGTAAGCAATGATTCCCATGAAACTTATGTAAAGTAGCTCTATTGATCATGTATACACTGCTAGAAGTTATTAACTATGGGCCTCATGGCACCCCCTATAGAAATTAATATAGTCCTTAGTTAAATACAAACAGAATAATGACCTAAATTACAAATCACAACACACCAATCCTAGTTAGATATGTCCCCCTTATTGGAGAAGAGCCAACCAAAACCTAAAAAAAGTGGATATTTAATAAAAATGGGTAAGTGAGAATATTAAGGTGACAATGGGTAGGGTTCTTGAGATGCACAAGAAAACCTTGATGCTTGGGACTTTACAACATAGGAGTATAGTTGCAGGTTGTTTCTGTGATCTAATTGTTTGATTGGTCCGGCAAGGTGCCAACATTATTATTCTCACCTATACGATGGAGTATGATAGATTGGAAACATGGATACACTATTAATATAAAAAAGATTTAAATATACATGTCATTAAGTATTGATATTAAATTTTTACAATTCTAGAGATTTCAAAGTATGTATCCTTGAATTTCACCAAGTATACCCAAAATCTTCAACATATGAAATTGCCCAGTTGTGTTTCAACAAGAGTATTTGTAGTTTATTTATAATGTATGCATTCACAATTATATTGCAGTTTTTAAGTTAGAAATAAATATGACATCAAGGAAGGGGAAGCCAGGAAGTTAGGATAGTGTTCATATTGTTGAAATATGGCCACGGATTCTGTATCATTGTCATTCCATGAATGCCTATTTGTGCGGCTTGAGGAAGATATATTCAAAAAAATCAGGATGACATCATGGGATGAATGATGCAAAGTTAGGATACTATGCTTGTACCGTAAACAAGGTTACACCTGCAACATCTTCACGTCAAATCAGCCAGCTTCTTTCTCTTCTAAAATTTTATTGTAGGATGCCATTGATAGTGCCATTATGAACCCGGTCCTTGATCCAGAAAGAAAAAAGAATGTTGCTATAGGTATAATGATTCAACCTATGCAGTAACATGAATAGAAAATGGTTTGGGATAGCATCGCTGTCTCCCACTGAACATTCTCTTAGGAAAAAAGATTCTCAAATTTATGTGTAAAGGAGCTCTTATTGAATGACATACATTGTTGTAGTTATTAATTGTGGCCTCAAGGTACACCTTGTAGAAAATTTTATAGTCCTTAGTTAACACATTGATAACAATCTAAATAAAAAATTACAATATACCAATCCTAGTTAGATAAGGTCGCTTAAGTTGGAGAAAATCCAACCAAAAGCTAAAAAAATAGATATTGAGATGACAATGGGTAAGGAGATATTGAGGTACAATGTAAGGTGGTTCTTGGGATGCACAGATTATCTCCTCGATGTCAATTTTACAACATAGAGGTTGTAACATGCCTCTTGTGAGATAATGTCGATTTTGGTCTGAAAGGTAAAAGCTACAATATTATCTCTCAAATTTATAGGATGAGTATGGTAGCTGAACATAAAATAGACACACCATATTAGAAAAAATACATTTTATGTAATCATAAAATTATTATTACAAATATTCTTTCGATATTATTATCTTAATGAATAACATAAAACTATAATAGGTCCAACACTTAAATATATAATGAAAGACAATGTAAAAGCATTGGAAAGTATCTGCAAAAGCTTAAAGGTAAACTACAAGTTTAGTCTTACTTGTAAATATTTGGATCATAATCTAATGGTAATGAAAGGTATTTGGACCTTAAAGAGAAGAAATACTCATTGGAATGAAATCATTGCAAATTAAATACATTGGATGATATCAAAAAAATCCCATACTTCATGCCACTGGTAAAAGGTTAGGGATTTAAAACAACCCCAGGAAAAAACTCCAGACAATTAGACTAAGATTCTTAAAAATGGGTACTTTTCTTAGTGGTAAACTAATGCTATGAAGCATCGATTTATGTTAGAAAGACAAACTTATAGTGATAATGTCAAAATGGAGCAAGATTGTATATTGCAAATAGAATCCATAAATATGGAGAATTAAAGTACAAAAACTACATGCAAAGGACTAGTACTTTATTCATTTAAAAATAACCGTATGTAAATGAAGAAGAAATGTCCATTTAGAAAAGGTAATTGTCCTAAAAACTAAACGCTCTCAGAATCAAATGGAATCTAGACATCTTATAGTATCAATGGCAACTAGTGTTCAATTACATATACAGAATTCAGCAATCAATAATTAAACTGTTATTAGCAAGGGGAAAGAAATTTTTGAATAACATACAACAACAACAATATATACATAACATAAGCTTTCATATACATGTGCCACGTCAGTTGACTCATCAAGTTACACATTTTCATGCACTAAAATGTCACATGGAATTTCAATGATGTACAAGATGCAGGCATTCCTTCACATGCTTCAGTAAAGCCAATGCTCCCAAAATGAAAGTCATCAAGATTAGATGAAATAATCCTCTTCGTAAAATAAATTATACTGCATATGTATCTAAATAGCTATTAAATTTCAAAATTCTGTAGGAACCTAATTAGTAGAGATCAAGAATTCAGATAGAATATTCTCAATTCAAATTCAAATCGGTAGACCTATTACTACAGCAAATCTTGAAATAATGATTTGTAGATGTAACTTCTGTGTTTTTCTTTAACGTTAAAACAATGAAAACCTTAACATCTGAGATCAAAGATTAAAATTATAATTTCTAAGATTTCCAATCACTTCTAAGAGTGAATAATTCATAATAATTACTTAGGAATCACTTTAAAGAATATATACAATCCATCATACCTTTTGTCAACAACCCAACTTTTATTTAACACTGTTACAAAGAATTGAATAAACAATGAACAGAATTTAATCCTACTTTAAAAATGGACTCCAAGAACCTTTTTCTTTTTCTTTTTTTCTTTTTTTTTTTTTTTTTTTTTTTTTAAAGAAAAAAACGTTGTTTATATCATGATAATTAAAAACAGTATAATATTAAAGATAAGAAATGTAGTGAGTAATCACTTCCAAAAATATGCAACATTGCCCCTAAAAGCCAAAAATACCGTGATCCGCAAAACATACCCATCACAGAGACTCCTGTGAATCAAGCAAAGATGGAGAGAAAGAAACATATACATATCATGGGGTCACCCAAAGACCGTAAGGAACCTATCCACCAAATCAAAAGAAACAAATGTATGATCAACGAAATCCATAGATGTGAACCCACTAGAGCCGTGGTCACAAGAACCACTCCATCGATAAGACAAGATGCCCTAATGCGCATATACCGTAGCAAACAAACAGAAGTATAGTATATGGATGAACCATGAAAAACATGATAGAATCAGCAGTAAAGCCATCCGTAAAAAGTCCATTCACCCATGCTTACATGAGCCGAAGGAGAGGGCGAATGGCTTGGAGACCAAGTGAGGGTCACAAGCTCTATCCACCTGGGATCATCAACTGAAAAAATAGGACCTCCTGAGGTCAAGTTCATCCAAAGAGGGATTTTGTTTTCGCCCCTCCGAAGTGTCCGATGCAGACTTTGTTTTTTTTCTCACTCGTAATATTGCAACCCGAAGCCGGCGATGACAATATCAGACTCCTAGGAATATTCTCAAATATAGTGAGGGCAACAAGCCAAGGTTCTGTGTTGTTTAAAAGGGATTCATATCACATCCACATATTAGGTACTTTATAAGTCTCATTCGCAACATTAAGGAGAGGGAGGAGAGGAGGAATGGGGCTGCATATAAAGAAGCGCTTGTGGGGCAGTTTGATGGTGGTCAGCTAGAGTGCAGAGAGAATTAGGTGAGTCCGATAAGTTCACCTTTTCTGGATATAAGTGAGAGGGGACAGAAAGGGGAGGGGATGCGTTCAGAAGCAAGATGCGGATGTGGAGGTGTTAGCGGGCGTAGATATGGGACAGTTTGATGGTGGCCAAAGAAGACAAAAGAGAGGCATGCGGCATTTGTCCTTCTCATGATTGTCATCCATGTTTTTCAGATTCAAATTGCATGGGCGAACCGGAATTCACTCTGGGAGAAAATATACATTGTTGTTTTTAGAAACAATAAGAGCATTTCGCCTTATTAGTGGATTTAACTCCGCAAATTGTGTATTAACATTAGCGTACAACCAATAGCATAATCCGGTAAGAGTAGAACACCGACATGGGAGGACATTTTCGATGATCATTTGAGTCAGCCGTAATTAAAACTATCCGACTTTTGACAACTGCTACCAAGCCCAATGCAGCCTTGCAGGGCAGTTTCCCTTCAGCGTCCATATTTATTGCAACTGCTAGCCGGAAAGGTATGCCCCAGCAATCCACCTTGCCTATGTTCTTGAGGCCCCAAACGAGGTTCAGATCCGCGGAAAACCGCAGAAGACCAATTCGACTAATATCCAGCAATGTTTTCATAAACAAGAACATTTTGGTCGATGTATTTCGTGCACTCAATGGAATTTCCAATGGCCCTTAATGTTTTAATCGTCCAGAACTCCAACGAAGGTCTCGGGAGTTTGCACTCCATACCGATCTTATTCTTTGAGCCTCCAATATTGGATTAAAATCGAGGTACCAAAGGTGGTTGCAAGTGAAACTCTGCCACGTACCCATGGCTTCAGCATATCAATCAAGGCAACATCTTTTTCGCTCATAAAAATGAATTACCATAACAATTATTTAGGAGCAGATCGAATTCTCGAGCATATCCAACAATTGACTCCAAACATTCTGCCCATTCCAACATATCACTCACACAGAATTCATCAAACATCCAACGCCCGATTAATGCACGCTTGCACTAATGACTCGCCCCCAAAGATCCTCTTGTTCCAGCATCACTTCTTTAATGTCCGCAAAGAAAGAAGTGAGAAAAGTCATCTTTTCTGGGCCTTGCTACTGCTTTCCAAGTCGACCTACCATTGGGCCCATTCAGAGCTCCTTCCAATAGGGGCTTCGTTGATGCCATGAAAACCTGGAGGCACGATGATGATTGAGCTGGAGAAGGAAGCATCCAAATTAAAATCCAATGTCAGACAGCATCAACCCCCGTGGCACTGGCCATGAAACTTGGTCATGTGTCAGAGGATAAAAAAGTTCGGGAAGTCAACGTAAGAGAATCAATTTAAGAGGCCGAAACTAGTTAAGGGCCGGGCCCATCCGAAACAAGAGCCCGCGCGTGTACCGTCACATGGGTGTCACAAGGAAAGTTTGTATCAAGAAATAATCCCAACAACCCCCGTCCTATGAATTGATAAGTGCCCAGAGAATAATTTGGAAAGCCTGAGATGGAGACGCTCAGCCTAAAATCAAATAGACATTGACATCCTCATAAATCCAAACATAAATGGAAGTCAAGGCCATTAGAGTACCAAGAGTACTTACACAACAAAATATGATATCCCCCTCGTCGTACCTATCATCGTAAAAGATAACGTCATGTCTAACGCCTAGTAGGAAATCAAATTCAAAAAATACCTGCAAGGTAGAGTGTCTCGGAAAAAAGTTGGTGAAGACAGCTTCAGCCTGAAAATGCCTCCAAGGAGAAATGTTGGTACGTATATAGCAAAGAACAGCCACATAAAAACAAACAAAAGGGGCCCAATTTCAAAACCAGACTGACAATCAAAAATCAAGTGAGGCCTCCAAGATCAAGTGTTTTGCTAAACTGTAATATTGAGACGAAACTACAAATGCCTTCATAAACAATCCGCAGAAATTTTCTCGCTTTCAAAGCAACCAAGCTAAACACATTCCCATCCTATGGATCTTATGTCACAATCATGACTAATAAACTTTATTTCTGTTTCCTTTACCACTTTTATTAGAGACTTACGTACGTTGACACCCCCGTAATCCTCAAATATAACACCCTCCTATAGAAATCGTCTAAAGCGCCAAAATCCCGCAGCTGAAACCCTTTCCGTAAAATATCACTTCAAATACGGTTCAGTGTGATGAATCAGGATTGCCATGGCAAGACAAACCACCTTGGGCACTCTTCATGTATATCTCAAAATCCAAGAATATGAATCCACCCCAGAGATTCCACAGACAAGCAATGAGGCCTACGCGCTCCGACTATTGCTTTCTTAAGGAAGGACGCCATTTGTCTGTGTCGCAGAAACTTATATGGCTCGATTCTGTTCGTAGGGTGGCACATTCAAGAATTCCAAATTTGAAGGTCTGGAAGTCCAACATCAATGCCCAACACCGTAAGACCATGAAAATGGGCTCTGTAGCATCAACTCACAACCCTAAAATGGACATAGCAAAAATAAAATGGTAGCGAGCTTAATACAAACTCCAAGGGTTCAGAATTAAATTCAATTCTGCAAAAGAGTACTCACTGGAGCTACCACCTACCAAACCCGATGCAGAACTATTGTCTAAATAGTTACCAGCTCGTAACACCAAACTCCTGCATTACCGTGAAGTGGAAGGCACACTACCGTCTAAAATGCCAACCTCCGAAACCCTTCGTGTAAATATCACTTCCTGGGCCTACGTGTCTCCGGGTTTTTAACCAAGGAATGTCATGGCAGCTCAAAACCACCTTGGTGGTACCCTTCATGTATCTCAAACTAAGAAAATGAATCCACCCTGTGATCTACAGACTAGAAATGAGACCTAAGCCTTCCAAACAAAACCCGAGGGAGAGGTAGAAATCACATTGGGGGTTTAAACCAAACAAACCCAGCCTTTGTATTTCTCCATTGTCTTCCTAGAAGAAGCCTGTTTATGCAGACCAAAACCAAGAAATGAATCCACCCTCAAAAGATCTACGTACAAGCAATGAGAGCCCACGCGCTCTTCCAAAACAAACCGAGGGAGAGGTATAGAAATCATGCCTCAAATAACCAAACAAAACCCTAGCTCGCGAAGCCTCAATATCAAATCATGAGAGATTTGGTCTAACACATCATCTTTGAGGATCGCTCAACCATCTCCATTCTCACTTGATAATAAATAAATAAGAATTCAAAATGGGGAACTTACAAAGGAAATTGTATGCAAGCACTAAAAGATTCTCTAGTCTTAAACTTACTCAATATCCTTCCATTTTGCTAATAGACAGGCTAATAACATGGAGGATATCCAAATAACATTAATTGTAAATGTGTAAAATGATCTCTCGTACTTCAACGTCTCCTTTTTAGTTCTCAGGAAATATTGAGAACAAAATTATTCTATCTTCCAAAGATGATATATGCAAACTTTTTTTAACCTCCCCATATGTAATACCACGCTTTTGATCACCCGTGTTGAACTCTAATAAACTTGATTTTCTTACTTACTTTCTTCTTTCACAACTCTCTTTGATTCCATGAAATTTCATAAGAAATGTCTCTTACTCGATCCGTATCTCTACATTCGTCATACCACTCGCCCGCAAGCCGAAGCGAACATGCTTCGCCTTCTCGCCTTGTTTTGTCTCCGTATATTAAACAAGTTTGTTTCGTTTGGACTTCGTGTTCCTCACTAAATAAATGTCTCTCTTCTCGAGGGACGTGACACTTTGTAGAAATTTGAATAATAGCTGAATTATTCACCGATATTATCCCGACTACACACTATTTAACCTTCATGCATAATACATAACCTCTTCTACAATTGATCAACACATGCGTTGAAATAGGGAAGGCAATGTACGCATGCGCATTAAAACATGGACTGCAAGCATACATAACACATTATGTAATGGGAAAGCATACAGCTGAAAACCCCCAACTATCCTATATTATAATGATAGAGAAATATGTAACAATACATAGCACAAATCTCTCACAAATTTCCCCAGAAGAGCCACTCCTAATGCTATACACAAACAATGGAGAACAAGTCACAAGTTCAAATCTTCTCCACAAGTCCGCCCCCGCCCTCACTGCGTAATCCAGATGAGAATAGATGAGATTCAAAGCCCGAATCCACCCGGCTTCAAATACACAATCCTCATTGAAATATCCATCAAATGTGTGCAAATTCTGTACATCCATTAGTCATAATTGATAGTAGACTCACCCTTTCACCCACTCTAACACCGATCTCCAATCGTAACTCATGCATTGCGCTTAATCGATGTGTTCTTTGATTTTATGAGTTAATAATTAGTAATGAATAATACTTCATTCACACCACCATCAATTAGTGTCTTTATCGCTTGACTGACTACAACTAGTTCAACGAAGTTAAACTAACACAACTCCACCAACTGCCTCATCAACTCCACCAAACTCACATGAGTTCTAACTGAATTCAACCATGCAATAGCTCAACTAACCCTTAGGAAAAGCGTATTTCCTTCATGTCACCGCATGTGCCACATCCAAGCACCAAACTCAAGTGCTCCAAGAGGATAAGATAATGTTTATAGTCTAAATATTATTAAGGGTTAATAATATTTGACCGTTCTATTTTTAGCCCACAAATTAAAACATAGATTCCGCCCAATGTCTAAAAATGAGGTCCATCTATTTTTACCAACTCGACCAATCATCCATGTTATATCCCTTAACTCCATAGACACGTGATCCATATGTCTAAAATAGACATAGTCTAAAAATAGACTTTGCGCCAAAAATAGCTCCGGCAGCTCCATACTTAGTGAAGGCGACTTCTTTTCACGGTTTCCATCATCCCGTTGCATTTTTAACATCTCTCAACAAGATATGGATTATCTACAACCCCTATCCCGCCTCCGTGGTATTCAAATTTTCTCCCGGTGAGCGCCAAGATATCGCATCTCGATCCTCCTGGAATGTATGAAAGTAACATGATTCTACGTGACACACACCTTCATATGATAAGTACCCGATGTCGATGTGTTTGGATCTATCATGAACACTGATTTGCAGAGTTTAATGCAACTGTTATCTAATAAATCGCGTAGCCCATATGTGACCCGAACAACCCGACTGCTGTGGATCTTCCCTGGTCCATATATTCGCATGCAGCCAAGCTTGCTGCTATATATCACTTCATGAAATCCGATTGCCATGGACTGCTTCATTGACTAGTAAAACTGGCTGACCTGACACTAATATCCCTCCAGATGTGCTCTTTCGTCCATTGGCTCCCTACCCAATCAGATCCATGAAGCCACATAGCTTCACCTCATCCTCTCCACACTCAGACCACATTCATATCCGGATGTGCCTCTAAGATAACGCACAGATGCTGCATGCCTTCCAAGAGCTTTGGTAGGCTAATCATAGCTTGCAAAACTGGGTTAATAAGATATCATATATCGGGTCGTGTATCGACTCGTGACATAAGCTGACTCCCACCAACTCGTCGATAAACAGCTGGCATCCACTACCTCCGTTGAAGTAGCATCTCCTCTCCAACCTCCAGGAAGAGGGAGTATCAATGTGCTTGCAAACCTATGCATGTTGAACTTCTCCAAGATTCCGGCATACTTACCCCGAGAACAAATTCATCACCGAGTCACAAATGCTAATCCTAGGAAATAATGAAGAGGCCCAAGTCCTTCATCTCAAACTCTCTAGCAAGATCCTTTGCATGAAAGTACATCAACAGCCCCTCATCACCCGTCAAAATCAGATCATCTACATAAAGTACAATGATCAAGAATCTCCTCCACCAACTGCACAAAGTTAGATCCGCCTCACTTTCGAGAATCAAAGTCCAGAAATAACTCGTTTATCCAGCCAAAGCACAATTCTTGTTTCAACCGATAAGGTTTCGACAGACACATGTATCACCGCTGAAAAGATCTCAAACCTTCGAAGGCTCTATGTACACCTCCTCCTCAATGACTCCGTCGAGGAACGAGTTCACATCCATTCGATGGAGGCCACCCATCCGCACCGAGAGAGCGGATCGTCCGTATGGAGAAGAATACCTTGCGACAGTGCAAGTTCTCCTCATAATCGATCTCCTCTATCCGTGAAGCCTCGGGCAACAAATCTTGCCTTTACTTCTCCACACTCGTCAGCTCCTACTGCCGCCACTTTGTAGATCCATCGCGAACCCACCACCGATTTCCCTCCGGTCTTTGGGACAATCTCCCATGCACTGCTTTCGATAATCGAATCATACTCTTCCACCATGGAATCCACCATGGGCCCTGGGTACCTTCCTCGAAAGAGGATGGCTCACACAAACATCGGCAAGAGCCATGTATCCAATGTACCGTCCGTTGACTATCTCTCGTCTCCGCGTTTGCGCCGTAGGTGGTCCTACAACCTTCTCTCCGTATCTTCGGGGAGCTTGGCCGTCGGGGCTCTCTCGCAGTGCGCTTGCGCCCCCCGATGGTTGGCGCTGCATGAGTGGTCTCTTCCACTCCATGAACTTCCTCTTGTGGCTGATCCACATCTAAGCTCATCCCTAGGAACTACTAGTTTCCCATTCAGATGCAAGTGTGGCTCCCTCCTCAAGCGAATGACATGGATTCTCTCTCCTCCGGAATTTGATATCCTCGTTTACTACTCACTACATCGTCCGGAAAAATACACACACGATAGTTGTGTATATCAAAATCTCAAAATATCCCAACCTCTCGCGGCCGACTCCAGCCTCTTCCTAGCATCCTTCGTCATGCATGTAGACAAAAGTAGCCCAAAAATCCTCAATGGGAAATATCAGCTCTTACCGTAATGCCTCCTCTCGCACGCGCGGGCATCTTGTGAGGACAAATGGGCCTACACATATACCGTGTGACAACAGCGTCTCCGCCCACAAGTGAAGGGAGGCCCCGATCATGCAACATCGCCGTGTTAAACACCACGATCGCCTTCCGTTCTTCCGCCGCCCACCCCGTTCGTTCTTGCCAGGAGGTGCTATGAGCTCTCCGACCTTCCGCGCTCGTAAAAGTCTCATCGTTGCAGATGAATCGCACCACCATTGTCGCCCCGAGAGCCTCATGCTTCCCGATCTTCTCAACCAGCCGCCTGAACTCGTCGTAACTTTGAGAAAGTCTCACCTTCTTCCGCATGAAAAGATCCAAAGACTTCGAAAAATCATCAACAAAGATCAATATAGTACTTGTGCTTTGCCGTCGGGCCATCGAGAAAGTGTCCACACGTTCAGAATTCTCAAGGACTCGTCGTGGCACGACTATCCTTCTCGTGAAAGGTGGCTTTCACAAATTTTCCAAGGCACACCCCTTGCACCGATCCCTCGACTACGGAAGAGTGCCCTTAGGGCTTCAAGAAATCCGTTGCGTATCTTCAAAGCTCCATGGTGAAGGTGGCCCAATCTCCAAGTAAGCATGGGGCCGCCATCATCCCTCTCCATCGACTCCTTCCGCCTTGCATGCCATACAAGAGCCATCTACGGTAAATCGATAAAGGTTCTTGACTCGAACCCCTATCTTTGGGGTGCTTTCTAGTCGCTTCCAACAAGGCAGAAAGCCTCTTCCTTCGCCGAAGACAGCATCGCACCCCTTGCTTTCTAACATCGCCACAAGAGATCAAATTCTTCTTCAATCCTCGGGAACATGCATCACTTCCGTCAACAATACAAAGGGTTTACCGTACCTCTCAAAGGAAATGGTACCGATACGGCCGCATCAGACGCTCATCATCGCCCATCTCGATGCACTCCAAGATCTTCTCATCCAAGACGAAAATAGATCTCGATCTCCAAATATGTGAAAAGACGCACCCACCGTCCAAGAACCATACCGATCCCATCACACTTGAGACCAAGCATGCGATCGAAAAATCCAGCCCAACCGCGAGGCTAAGGCCTCTCCCCGCCGCATCCAACCATGCTTATTTTTTCTCTTCTTCGAAAAATTTGTGTACACTGTCCGTGCCGTGATGAAGGGAAAACATTTCACCGTGACATGTCCCCGCTTCTCAGCCTTTCGTGACCAATGAGAAGCTTTCTTGCTCTTCCCCTTCTTTGCTTTGGCGAAATTGTGCTGGGCTCTTCTTCATCGATGCCTTTCATGAAGATCCGTGTATTTCCGCTCTTTATCTCTCAGACAGATCCGACCAAAGTCGCTCCCACGGTAATTTCTCCCGACCATTGACAAACTTAATCCCGTAGGCATGCCAACTCTTCGGAAGACCCGTGTATTTCAAGCTCAATTCCTATCATCAATGTCACTCCCACACTTCCTGTACCATCCCCATTGGACAAACTCGTAGGCATGGCATAGCCTATCGCCTTTCCATCTTTATGTCTGAGTTTATCCGAGCGCCAACTTCCTTTGTCGCTCTTGCTTTAAAATAAATCAGCTAACGTTCTACCATCAAGCAGAAGCTTTTCCATGCATGTCAGATACAATGTGATCGTTCACGCCCTCCAATGTATCTTCACATTTTCCTATTCTTTCACAAGCCTCAACTTCAAGACGTAGGCTTTGGGACCTCACCTCTATGAACTCCTTCGCATCATATCGATTCAATACCGCCTCCATCCCGTCCTTCCATGCAACATTCAGCCGCCTTCTCAAGGGCATACCCTGGCCGCAATCTCGTTGAAAGACATTTTGACTTCGACACCAAGAAAACACCACCAGAATTCTAATTCCAAATTCCGCCGCAGAATTCGAATTCCACCACCTCAAAAACTCAACTGCCTCCGATTCAGTGAGAACAAATTGCTTTAGCATGTAGATCTATCGTAGGGGAATTTATCGATATATCACCTTTCAAAGAAATAATGGATCCAGGTTACCTCTGCCCACTTGCCTACCGAAATAATTGTAATCACCGTAATAGATCCGATGATCTCAATTTCGCTCCGATAATTAGTGAGAATGAATACATGAATTATCTGCACGAGATTATCTCGATTACACACTATTTAAGTCATACACACATAACCTCTTCTACAATTGATCATCAATATGCGGAAATAGAAGCAATGCATGCGCACATTAAAAACATAATTCCATGCACACATATAATACATATAATGGGGAAAGCATACAAATTTAAAACCCCCAACTATGTGTATGTTGTATAAATATAGATAAGTAATACATAGCATAAAGCTCTGCTACAACTCTCAAAGACGGTCTCAATGCTAATATGCTTTAAAATCCTAGCTCCTTGACATAGAACAAGTCACAAGTCAAATCTTTCCACAAGTCTGGCCGCCTCTACCTGGGGACCCAAGATGAGAATAGATGAGATCCAAAGCCTTAATCCACCTAGTCAATCAACTGCGTAATCCTCATTGGCACTCCCATCAATGTAAAAAAAAATCTCGTTATAATGTACCATACCATAACCGATAGACTCACCCTTTCACCACCTCTAACATCGGCTCCCACCGAATCACACCAGTATCAAGAATCGATAAGTCTTTTAGTTGATTATGAGTTATTAATTAGTAAATACCTAATACTAACGCACCACCATCAATGGTGTATTTATCACAGATTGAATACAACTAGTTCAACGAAGAAACTCAACACAACCCAATTAACTCATTCTACTCATTCCACTGCAACTGCCATGAGTTCAATCAAGTAAACCATGCAATAGCTCACCAGTCCTTAGGAAAGCGTATTTTCCTTCTCGTCACTCGCATGTGCCACATCCAAGCATCAAACTGAAGTGCTCCAAGAGGAAAAGATAATATTATATTCAAATATTATTAAGGGTTAATAATATTTGATTGTTCTATTTTTAGCCCTACAGCCTAAAAATAGATTCCGCCCAATGTCTAAAAATATTCATCTATTTTTACCAATCCCGACCAATCGTCCATAAATAGCATCCCTAACTCATAGACCATGATCCATATACTTACAAAAATAGACAGTCTAAAAATAGACTGCCAAAAATACTCCAAGGGCCCACTTAGTGAAGGTGACTTTTCACTAAGTTCTACTCATCTTGTTTTTTCATTTTCAACACATATCATTGTACCTCTTGTATCTTGCCATATAACTGAAAGTGATTTTTCTAACGAACTCGGATTGTATTGACCTATACTAGTATCCTTTACCTTTGTTACTCTTCCCACTTTCTTCCAAATACGCCAGGTTTTCAAGCGTCGTAAACTGCTCCTCTTTGTCTTTTTAGCTTCCGCTAATTATGCCCAAATACCCGATATGTATCATGTATAAGATATACACTTTACTCCGATAGCCTCGATTTCCTCATCATTATAAAGAGAAAATAGACCTCCGCCCTCGATAATCATCAATTTCTCGTTTCATTTATATCCTTTTTAGGGAATTCGCTCTCGAGGTACTTTCCGTAAAAATGTGGCATATCCTTTACGAAGCTATGATTAGGGTTATTTTCTTACAAGTTTTCCATTAGATAACTTACCTTATTCGTTTTTCTCTCGTTTTCTTATTTATGTTACTTCTTCTTTGCAAGAAGTGAAAATTCATAGCCCATTAATCAACCCGGTAAGTAATAAACCAGCGTAACCATCCTGTAGTGCTAAAAATAAGCTTCCAAAATGTAGAGTCAAACCCATTTCCTATGTATCAGCTTACAACTCCTCCACATTCATGAGAACAATAGGAAAATTCTAAAATGGAAAAACAAAACATTAAGGCAAAAATTGTAGTCAAAATCAAGAGAAGAATAAATGAGGTAACAAAGGGGTGATAATTTTCAATTTAACTAAGTTAGTTAACACTGTATGCCATTGTGTCCGATGAGAATGAAACATACCTATATTATCAATGTCACTGCAGAGCAGTGATGTTGGATATTTTGTTGTCAACTAGAGGTCACCATAGAATGTTATGATTTGCTGCATGAAACGATCTCTATGGAGATGGCCTGACGTGCACCCGTGCACAATTGGTTTTCTTATGAAAAAGCCATCAAAATTGATTCAATTTAGGAAAAGAGGAAAATAAATGGGTTGTTTATTATTTGGGAGATTAATTTCTCAAAAAGTGGACATGAATACACCATACCGTGGATAGCAGTGTGAAAGATACAAAGACTGCATTTGGCTAGGCAGAAATGAGTTTTGGTGTGTTTGTTACACTTGATATTTAAATTAGAAGGTCAAGGATTCAGCTCATGGGAATAATCATCGTATTTAATCATTTTGATGGAATTTCCAAGGCTATAACAAATTTATCAAATTATGTTCTTTTGGTTTGTTCTATTGATGTTGCAGAGAACTCAGGAGCAGCTCTTGCTTGTTGAATTATCCTAATTTAAATAAAATAAAGATGCCAGAATATGTATTTATATGTCACTCAATCCCAAAGAAAGCTACAAATCTCAAGTTTGAAGTTGAATATATTAGATGAGATTTGTTCAGAAGCATCACAGGTATGCTATATTTGCCAGGATGTGGCACATATGGTGTGAAATTGCAGAGGAACATGTACATGAGGTTTCTTCTTTACTAAGGATGCTATGGAATGGACACATATCGTGTCCAAGGGCACGCAAAATGTTCGTATTTTCTTCAAGAGAATTTTCATAGACATTGATTTTGTTAGTGTTTTTGGCAATTTCTATGTTAAAAGAAACCTATGTTTGTCAACTAGATTGAAGGGCATGGAAAATCAAAGGGGTGTGTGGTGCCCTCATCAATACAAAAAGGGGCTGTTAGAAATATTTTGAAGAAAAATTTATTTTTTTTAAATTGGAAAAATGCTTAAGAAATTAGTCAGTATTTGAGATAGATGTTGATGGGAGGCTTCAATGCTCACACCAAATATTGTGACCGCTATATTTATTGCAACTAGCCAAATCCTTACCAAAAATGTTGAGAGTTCTCATTGCATTATATTGATAAAGGTTGCCAATGGAGGCAAGGATTTGCATGTCTCAATCACAATGCCTACATTAAGGTGGGAACTAGTGGGAGGAGAAACTTAGTTGGCTTCATGTAAAGGTGCTGATTAAATTTTGAGATGGAAAGGAGCAAATGCACAATCCATTGGCACCACCTCAACACTTGGCCGTAATTGCAGCATTCTTACCTTTGGGACTTGGACTCATGAGTTTTATTGATAGAGATCCCATTTTTATTTAAGTCACAAAGAATGAAGCATGGACTATAGGCCCAAAGTTTAGAAATCTTGTCTTACTGTAAGTGTTCACATAAATGTTTTCTTTGACCATTGGACTCAAAAATATGTTGGAATTGAAAACTAATTTTGAAAACAATTTCTTACCTAGAGATGAATATTTGGAGAACATTTCAAGAGGCTTACAAAGCTACAATGCGGTGTCTTTATAATGATCCATGGTGTGTGTAGGTTAATACGATCAAATTAAGCAATATTCTAGCAGTAGTCACATCATCATTACAATAAATATATTTTGGTTCTAGATTCTCCTTGAAGATTCTCATGTTCTATCAACACCATTAAAAATATTATTGCTACACTACTACAAAAATACTTTTAACAATAATATCCGCCTCCAAAAGGAATTGGGGTTCTTACTATTTAGCATTAAAGGTGATTTTTTGAAAAACCTCAAAAGCATCATCACTTAAAATTAAAGTTTTTGTGAGTGTGTTTTGGGAATATCAGTGGAAATGCTCATAAAACAACAAATATAACATGCAATTTGAGAAGATGAATGACATAGAACTTGAATCTTATTATTAGCTCAGAAAAATAACATAAATTTAAATATTTTTATGTTTCTTATGAACTTATATGGATGAGAGTTCTACCTATTGAAGCCTAGCAGCAGATCCTACACAACAAAACTAACATCGTATTTTACCTCTTTATAATACATCACATCACAAGATTAGCATGGAAGATCATATTACTTAGTATTCATAAACTAGATCTTAAAATGGATACATAAATTCAAAATTGAAATGGATGCATGTTAGCTAAAATGTGGTTCAACTAATTATCCAACTAATCATTCCAAAATATATTCAATTATCCAAAAACGCATTTCCTTAAAATGATATATCCAGTTTCACATAATGTGACCTCAAAGAAGTGGTTAGTACAACTAAATCTTTAAATTACACCAGAAATGTCAAGTAGCATTAGAAATTCATTATCAAGAACCGATAGAGCCAAATAAGACCTTTCGAAATTCTTCGTGAAGATGCAAAGAGAGTATGAGGTTGAATGAGTTCACAACTACCAAAAGGTGGTCAAGGTAGGCTATAATTGTAGCTTTCTTGACAGTGAGTGCGTACTGTGCAAAGGCTTTGCCTTCGAGACAAGATTTGAGTTGTATATCTTCATAGGTAGTTCCATTGTTAATATGAATGAAAATGTAGAAGCATGGAGGATGCAAGCAACTATTTCGAAAATAATTGAACAAAGTAGTAATTGTGGAATGATGACAGATATTATGCATGGAAAATACAATATAGTTACCCAATTGTTTGAGAAAATGTACCATGCCAACATAAAACTAGAGTCATGTTGAGGAATAATCGTATATTTTAGTGGTATTTAAACAAAATTGTGGATTTTTATTAAAAATTGAATCTTCAAAGTCATTGGGCAACCCTAAATCATGGTATTCCTTTAAGAAGGCCTTCAGAGCTCGAACCAAGTTCCCCTTCTGAGGGGCTCGAACTAAGTCTCCTCTAAAGGATTGCCAATTTTCTACCTAGTCTATACCACAATCTTGAGAGATAGTGGAGGGAGAGGATTTTTCCTTCAACAAAGAGAGGTCTAGACCTTACTATTTTGATGATTTTATTGCGCTCTCCAGCAGTCTCAAGCTCCTTTTATACCGTATCATGTTGTTCTTCCCCTCACGATTCCCATCCCTCTCCAACTTTCACCTTCATCTGTTCAAACATCAAGGTTGAAACATGGGCCGGGTTACACTTTTGTGAGAGTCGGAAGAAAATTTTTGTCTAATAGTTTGGTCAACATTTCCTTATAGAGTTCCTACTAATCATGTACAGTTCTTACCAACTTGTTTGTGTTCTATTGAACCCCAAGATTCCTGCTGACTCGACGGCCATCGATCACAACAGCAAACATAATTTTTGGCCGGAGATTGAAAACCGACAACTAAAGTTTGGTTTAACTTATATAAAAGTCTGGCCGATCCAATGTCATGGTCAATCTTTATTTATGCATCTGGCCGAACTATTGTCTATAAATAAATTGCCCGCGAAGTATAATGGTTTTACGATTTCATTGTTCTTAGGTGTCCCCTGCTGCTATTGCACCCTCGTCGCCGCTCGGTGTCCCCGCCGCCGTCGCTTCCCCGCCGCCACGCCTCGCTGCCGCGCTCTTCGTTCGCTTCTGTATGTTCTCCCATCGTGTCACTTTTTTTTGCGGCTGTGGGAAAATTTAATTGAAGTGTTATTTTCACTTTGGTATCTTTATATACAAAGTTACTTACTAATCTTTTTCGTTAAAAACCATCGTATACATATCTTATTTTAGATGAAGAAGCACATCGTAGGCTTTTGAATTTCGACTTAGTACGCCAATTTGTGAAGTAATTGTAGAAGTCAATGATTTTTTTTCATTTTTTTCAATAGAGAAATCAATTCTTTGATTCTAATTTATGTTTTTATAATATTGCAACTACTCTTCCCGTATGCTCATATATTATCCCCATAATTATTTGTATTACAAGAGATCAATTTTTTTTTTTTTGTTGAATTTTATAATTTTAAAATAAATACCGGTAGACATAGCTTGATTTGTATCGCATCAATTTTCCACTGAGAGAACACAAATTTCTTTGCAAATTTTTCCTTTAAGAAATTCGATCAATTTCTTTTGCATCTTTCCGTGAAAGTGATTTTTCACATATTTTTAAAGAGAGAACAAGGTCATAAATCTCAAAAATCATACATTGTTCATATGTGAATGTTGTATATTGCGGTGTTAATTTGTGTGGTTGAAAATGAAGCAGGAAATTAAAATTTTCTCCTGTCCTTTCCCAATAATGTCGTGAATCATATTTTATATGTGACGCTGCATCTATGGATTAGCTAGACTGGTAGATTTTTCAGATAAATTTCACATGATTTTTTATGTGGATGTCAAGATACACCAATTTTGTAGTGGAAATATGTAGTCCTGTTGAAAATTTCCATCACATTTTGTGTGTCAAATAAAGATATTGTCAAAAATGTAAATGTAAAGTGTTACAGAAGAATATGGCGTAATTTTATTCAAAAATCTTCGAACTTTGAAAATTCTCAAATATTGTGTGGGAGCCCAAATAAGTAGAATATTTTAACTTGAAAAAGTGAAATCGTCCAAGCTCCATGTGATAAGGATAATTTTTTCGCCAAAGAATCTGGGTCTATATAAATCTTCGTTGTATCCAAATAATGGCAGCTTCCCATGCCTAGAGACTTGGCTTATCATGGATCCTTACTCTAGACCTATGTTGTATGATTTACATTTGATTCTATGTTAATTCAATTCCGACCCATTTCTTCTGTAATTTCTGACTGTGGTCTATCTTTGGGTCCATGCAACTATTGTCTTTGTTCATCATTTTTTGTACCCTTTTATCTTTTTACCTTCTCAAGTCTAGGTCCATTCTCTTTATTATCATCCACGTTATAGTTTTTTATGCATTCTTTCATCTTTCTTTTTTTCCTTATTCTTTCATGAGCCTTATTCTTTATCATCCTTCATTTATCCGCTATATCTCTACTTCTGTCATCCTGCTTACATTCTACTCTCTATTTATTTTCTATATTTTACTTTATTGTGTGAAGTTCATCTCTTCATCATTCTTCATTCTTAATTAATATTTCATCATATATTGCACTGCATGTAAATCTACACCTAATATTGGGACACAAAACCATTTAAAATATGAATCATTTCTTTATTCTCACAAATATTTTTAAGACTATTTCCATTATGACTTTTAGTCCCTAAGAATTCTTTTCCATTTATTTATTGACTCTGCTCTTATAACAACCGCCTGGAATTCCCAATGTTCTTTGTCACCGTAATTCAATGCTTCCTAGTGTAAACTTCTTTCAAACCTTGTGATTTCTTTCTTAGTTGTCTTCCATCATAAGTCATCTAGCATTTCATAATTATTTTTATAGACTACAATAACACTTCGCTCTTTGATTTGGATGCTACACAAATTCAACTCACAAATTTTTCAAAAACAAATGAAATTCTTTGTAATAATGGCATGCAATAAACTCTTCTGTTCCTTCTTGTTTAAATACATGCTAGCCACCACAAAGGAACTAAAAAAAATTGTAACAAGAAGTTTATTAGTAGCAACAAATCATATATAATCTCGTTAATGCCACCAGCACTTTTCTAAATAGTGCTATTTATTCTAGAACTTATGATCTATGGTTTACTTTTGATCCATGTGGTGTTGACCACCCCAATTACGATCCATTTATCTAGAAATTGTATCTCGTGTGGTATTCTTCGACGTATCTTGCACCTCTAAGGGGCAAATGCTAGTTTTATTTGTATCTATAATTCTTTCATATTTTAATTCTAGCTTTTTTAATCTCACTTTATTTAATCCTATCCACAATAATTAAACAAAATAATAATAAAACTTAAAATAAATAATAAAAAGAAAAATTGATTTAATACTAGTAAAATTAAAATTTAATGTGAGAAGTTTATATATAAAGATAATAAAAATGTAAAGACAATTATATATATACAAATATTCATAGGATCCGTATATATATCTAAAGAGTCCAAAATCTCATTCAAGACCATATGTAATACATAGCCTCCTCATCTAATAAAAATTCACACCTTAACAAAATTAAGGATCTTGAAGAAAACATGTCATATAACGTGAACTCTCATCGAAATATATGATAAACTCAACCTAATTTTATGAAAAATAGTATATACCATTTACATTTCACATAATAAAAATAGATAAAATATTAATAAGTATTGAACTATAAAGATTTAACCACCCATAAGAGATGGCCATGATCAGGATGCAGCATCATCAAGCAATGAAAACCAAGTACAAATTGTAGTAACCCAGAATCATGCTTATAAGGCAAAAATTGTGTAGAAAACTCATGACTTGGTATCTATGTAGATAAAAACATTTACCTTTACCAAAAAAATATACATAAAATTGAATAAAACTACATAAGCTTAAGCTTAAGGGGATATAATCCTTGCCTTCCATATAGATAATGAAAAAATGATTGTTCCAAGTCTCAAAGCTATTATGTTATTTTATAAACCTTGATTGGAAAGAAAAAAATAGAGGTTATAAATGTAAATATAAAACATAATGAAACACAACGTAATAGAGAACATAATGAACACACACATACATATCTCTAGACAATCACACAATTATTTTCCTAGGAAACTTTACAGACTAGCAAACCTAAAAAAGTAATGATGCTCTAGACTCCTTTCCCTAGGAAATCCTTATGGGAGAAAACAACACTAAAATAAACATAAAATAAAATAACACAATACAGATATTTCAAATTTAAAAATAATGGTTCAGTCCTAGATAGCTTAGAACTTAATGAGCCAAATAAGGATACCCTGATTTGATTCTCAAGGATTAGGTTAAAATCATGAGGCTCGCTCAATAGTGGACCTTCCCAAAATCTTGGTGACGTCTTGTCACAAAAACAAACCATCAAACCGAAACACATCATGCAAGAAACATAGTCACGATATCATTTTTCCTTTAAAGAAAAAAATTCACATCATGTGAATATCTCCATGTACTCTTACATATTGGGTGTACAAAACCATCAACCAAACACAAATTGTTAAAAAACATGCTTCTTTCCAAACAATCGACCAAGTCAAATAATAGATTGTAGTGGCCACTATGATTGTGACAATAGTGCTTGTCTTGAACTCACTTTCAACATCTTCTGCGAACATGCACCATACTTTAATTGCAGAAATCATGAAACATCAAAATACATGCAAGGCTCAGACTAGACAAGAAATTAACCATCCGTTAGCAAACCATTTCAATGGCGCATCTTAGCCGCACTTCATCATGTGAATCATTCGACCGTCATCGATTAGTAACCTCTTTCCATCTTTATCGAACTATCTCTTTCCACCACCCTTCAAATGTTGTTGTGATGGACTTGTTGGATACAAAGTCCAACACTTGTCCACAAGGTGACCTTCTCTTATGGCAATGAGAGTAATAAACAATTGCATCTTATTTTCAACATCATTTTCCTTGTCCAATGGGCCTTTGACTTTTTGCCTCATTTATTTAGAAAGCTCTAATGTGTATGGATTTCTTCTTCCAACATCTATAACATTTATGATTAGATTCAAACCACAAACATATGCAATTATTTATATCACAACATCCGCACTTGTGTCCATACCTCTCACCATGTGGGCTTCACCCACAGCTTAATAATGCGGTGTTGTGGCAGGCTAAACAATACCCTGACTTCACTACATATTGGAAAATACCTTGAAAAAATCACATTATTTAACCCCCTACTAATACTAACCCAAATACACCTCTCCAATTTAAAAACCCCTCCTTTCCCATACTAAAGTATGTCTTTAAAATGTTATTTTCGTGATATAAGTGATTTAGAAATGATTGGGAGAGCAAATTCCGTCATTTAATATGTACAATTTGTTTATTAAACCACATGAAAAATGGCATTCCCAACCGTGAGAAGAGGAAATTACATCCTATTTCTCCCCCCCTAGCACACTACTAAATTCAAATAGAATTTAACAAACCCAAACTCGGATTTACTCTGCATCAAACTTTCTACAAAGGTTCGAATTCGAAACATAGGTTTTCCTTAGGTTTCTCCACTGCTCTATGTCCAACTTGATAACCTCCAACATCCTTCTTTTTCATTTTTTTATATCCCCTTGATGTTCATAACATCTTGAAACAATAGCCAAATCTCAGCTAGCATTGCAAACTCTGTGCTAAGTTAGATGTGGATTACATATATCTTGAATGAGCATTTGGACTCTTTAGATATGCGTACCAATTATGTTCATATAACACAACAACAGATGATTCAGTTTACAAATGTCACATAGAAGTCATATTTATCTCATGGGCCTCAACTTAAATTATATATCTAGCATTACATTAAGCTATAGGAGATAAATCAAAGAAGCATTTGAATGAAAATTAAACATGTACAGTACTATATGTCCTTTCTAATTCAATAAATAGGATAATAATTTGGCTCAACTATGCCTTGTACTCAACTGTACTGTACATGTTTTCCTTTAAACCTTACTTTCAGGACATTTTCATCAAAAATTTTAATTGTCAATTTGGACTCTTTAGATATGTGTACCAATTATGTTCATGTAACACAAAATAGATGATTCAATACAATGTCACATAGAAGTTTGGTATTATCTCATGGTGGGGCTTCCATTAAACTATGATTTTACTCTTAGGATTTTCCTCCTCGCATCCTGGCTTCGTTGATATGTCATCATTGCCACTGCCAAAACGTGGTAGGAGCTACACCTCAATCGACACCTCTCGCTTGCATTCTTGGGACATTTGACTGATATCTTCTATGGATATTGCTAAATTTTCCTAGGTGTTCCTATGCCTACTTCTTTATCTTCACCATCTATGCAGTAGTTAACTCTAGTTATCCTATAGGATCAATTACTTTATTCAAGTTTTTCCTAACTCATTATTCCTAATCCTTAGAATTAGTATATGGGGACCTCACCTGTTCAAGGTGATCATCCTCCTATATCATATTTAGTCAAATTCATATCCTTTCTACCCCCCATTTTTTCTTTTCAAATTTGGAGAAGTTAACTAATGACCCCATTCATTATCCTCTGGTGGCCACCTTCCAAGCGTTCTCCAATATCCCCAAATTTGGGCAAATTTAGAAACTTGACACGTGCCACTACCCATCCTATGGTCATAAAATTGTTTATTTTGTGGATGATTCCATTAAACTACTTCACTTAATGCACCTCAACTGAGATGTGACTAAATGTATATTGAATTAGAAAATATTACACATAATTTTTCAAGCTATTAGCTCAAACCTTAACTGTTTCCTTTAGTTATCAATAGTGTATACAATATCTATCTCTTTTCTAATTTAAAACAAGATGATGCCATACTGATTTCTAATCACATCCACACCGGTGATGTCGCAAGGGGTTAATACAACCAAACTCCCCGATGATAATATCTATAAAATGGTCTATCTGGATTTGTCAGTGTCCTAGATAGTCAAGGGCGTGTCCATGTCTGTATGCGCTGAGGAACAAGCCATTTGCTTCCTCAAAAACTTTATTTGATATATTTTAAAAACCAAGTACAAATTGTAGTAATCCTAACCTATGCTTTACATAAAGGTAAAAACTGGGGAACTCATGACTAGACCATAGAGCAAAAAAAAACATTTACCCTAACCAAAAAATATATGATAAAAATTTGACAAACTAAAAGTAAGCTTAAGCTAAGTGATATAATCCTTCTTGCCTTCCAGATTTAATGATTTTACTCGTACTATAACTCCTATGAAGGTTCGACTAAAATTATAAGGTTTTCCTTAGGTTTCTCCACCGGTTCTATGTCCGACTCGATAACCTACAACAACATCCTTCTTCATTTTTTATATCCTCTCGATAACCATAATATCTTGAAATGAGCTAGCCAACTCAAATATAGCTGCAAATCCTCGGATAAGTTAGATGAGGATTACATGGCCTTGAATGAGACCTTTTGGGACATATCCAAGAGTCCAAAGTTCATTCAAGACCATATGTACATAGCCTCCTCTTTAATATTAGCAAAACTTTAATCCATGTACTTAACCTTAACATTACACAAATGGAATGAATATAATTTATCACTTATGATAGAAAAATATGCATAATATTGCCTACATATCCGGGTCAAAAGGGGATCAGATTAAAAAGGGATGCTCCCACATTCATAAAAGATAAATTAAAGAAGCATGACATATTAAAGTAATGTAAACAATATGCATCAATTATGTTCATATAACACAACAAATAGATGATTCAATACAAATGTCACATAGAAGCTATTTATCTCATGTACCTTCAACTAAATTATATATCTAGCATAATACATTGAAGCTTTATAAGAGGATAAATCAAAGAAATACATTGAATGTAAATTGAAAACAAAATAATTATGTCCTCATATTTAATATGTACAATATGTTTGGGTTGAATCCACATGAAAAAACAAGACTTAACCTCTGCAGAAGAGGGAAATTACATCCTAGCCTTCCCCTAAAGACACCACAAGACATGAATTTAACAAAATTTCCAACCGGATTTTGCCTCTAGGTACCGGAACTCTCATAAATGACCTCGGAAACATAGGTTTTCCTTAGGTTTCTCCACCGGTTATATGTCCGACTTGATAACCTACAACAACATCCTTCTTTTCATTTTTTATATCCCCTCTTTGGATAACCATACCTGAACAGAGCTAGCCAACTCAAACATAGTATTGCAAATCCTCGGCTAAGTTAGATGATATCATATTATGCATGGTCTTGAATGAGCATTTGGACTCTTTAGATATGCCATCCAATTATGTTCATATAACACAACAAATAGATGATTCAACATAAATGTCACATAGAAGTCATATTTATCTCATAATTTCTCACTTAAATATATATTCATACTATATTGCTTATAGGAGATAACTGCAGAAATACATTTGGAATGTAAATTCTGTCCTCGTGTAATAATTATATGTCCTTTCTAGTTCACAGTAGATAATAATTATCAATCTGTGTCACTCAATCCGTGCCTTGTACATGTTTTTCCTTGAACCTTACTTTCATATAGCACATTTTCTATCAAAAATTTTATTCATTAATTTTTTATGGTTATATATTATGTTTTTAATTAATTAATAACGGCCATTATTATTAAGAGTGATTTTACAAATTTATCTTTTTATAAAATGAATTATATGGGGCATATTGAGATGGTCATCTCATTTTTTACCGATTCTTCTAATAGCCCCTATAATTTTATGAAAGAAAATATGAATTGAAATGTTTGGTATAGCCCTCAATGAGGACATGAGTTGATTTGGAGAAGACCATCATCACTTATGTCTAAACATTGGAGATGGCATCATCACAATAAAAAACCAAGTACAAATTGTAGTAATCCTTAGAATCATGCTTTACGTATAAGGTAAAATTGGGGAACTCATTCATACTTGCACACTATAGATAAAAAACATTTACCCAAGTACCAAAAAATATATAGATAAAAATTGACAAACTACATGTTTAAGCGAAGGGTTTGATTGGAAAGAAAAATAGGAGGGCAAATGTAAGAAATATAAAACATAATGGCAGCCAACGTAAGCAGAAATAGAGAACATAATGAAACAAATACATACATATGTACTTAGACATTTGTAACCTAAGAGAGAAACCTGTGAGGCAGTAAGTTTGCATATATTGACCTAATTGACACAACCTCAAGGAGAAAACATTTCTCCCACTTTATTTGTTGGCATAACCTAGTAAGTACATTCACTAGCATGTATTTTGTAAAGGCCTTTCAAACCTAGTTCCCATTCAACTCCATCCACCAAAGCTGTAGAGGATTCCAAGCCCACTTCACAAAAGTAAGTTGGGGATGATCACATTGACTTGCTTGATGACATGTCTATGAAGATTAACTACCTTGAACTATTTTTTTGCGTAGGAAAGAGACACATTCCCATGTCCGAGCATGAAAACGTTCTTGATATTGTTAATGCCTTCAGTGTTTACTCTCAGTGCTGGCAGGCAGGCAGTCCGTAAAGGGCCGTAGCCTCCGGATCTCATCTTTATGAAAGGTGACATATCTAGTAAATGCCCCTATAAATAATCTCCGAATGGATCTAAATAGAAGTTCTTCATTTTAATATCCGTAAAACACAACAACTTTAAGGTAAACTATGTACAGTGTCATTTCTCCACAAACTAAAGTGTATAAGTAGTAAATGAAATAAGTGTGCTCCCACCATGTAAAGCACTGTACTACTATTTAGTAATATATTTCTGATTAAATTTCTTGTTTCACACATGATCATCATTGCTTTGAAAGTTAGAAATGGTTACACAATTGTGTACACTAAATTAAGCAAATGATTTTTGAAATCTATTTTTTGAATGTCGACCAATAGATATATATCATGGAGGATGAAAGATGAAGATCAGTCGAATCCCATATGGAGGTTCAGGGATCGGAGGATGTTCATGGTATTTAAATATAATCTTAAATCTCCATACATGTGTGTACATATGGAATTGATTTTTTTATTAACTTTGTGAGTGAAATTAGTTGTTAATAAGTTTCATATTTTAATTTTTAGGAGGCAAGAGGAGACGGGTTTCTACTCCATCCATGGAGCGTGGCCAAGGTTCAACCGGTCGAGGTATGAGTGGTAGCAAGTTGCGGGAAGGGGGTGCTATTTATTCCCCCGAAGGCCAATCAACGGTTGCTGGTTCTCAACAGGGTCACTGTGGGTCTGGTTCTCAGCAACGTCATTCTGGGGTTGGTTCTCAGCAGGGTCATGTTGGAGATAATGTTAACCAACAACATCAAGGTTGCCATCAATTTCAATATTTTTTCATTAAATTTGTACAACTGTTTTTACATGTGTTTTTTCTAATATACAAAATTTTATATATATTGATGCAGAGGCTGAAAATGTTCGAGCCAGTGGTCAAAATAGACGTAGGGTAGCGCGCTACATTGAAGAAGAAGGTTGTCAACCCAGCACAACTTATCCGGCTGAGATTACTGATATACCATGGGAAACGAACATGGCGGAATGCACCTTACAAAGGTGTCAAAGCCTTCATGCAAAATTGCAAAGAGATCTCGAGGCTTTGCCTCTACCTGCTGAGAGTAGACAAAGTCTCCAAATAGTTACACATTCATTGAGTGAAATGGTAAAACTGTACAAAAATTTGGGGCCAACGACTGATTCGTTTGTAGAACTGATGAGAAAGAGAAAAGAAACAGTGATAGGTCCCGATAAATGGCAGGACATAAAACAAAAAGTTTCAAGAGCAGATGCTAAGTCAATGTTTAATTATAAGGAAGGGCCAAAAACAAAAATGTTGAAGGTGCAGTATTTCAAGCACCCAGACAAAGCTGCTTATTTGTATGATCGACATCTTGCGGCCTTTGGAAGGCTTCCATGGAACGATGAGGTTCCTGTTTATTTTGCACAGATGTTTTATGCAGAATTTTTTTTGGGTATGAAACCCGACTATAATGACCTTCCTTCAGAATTTTTTGGCCCAGGGAGAGGTCGATTATGTCAACGTAAGGGTGCTAAGCGAGATGTGGAGTTGCCTCGCCGTGAGCCACCATTGGTGAGTCGAAACTCTGCGATCAGAGTTGGATGTGACTTCCCAAATAAGTCGAGAAGCAAGAGATGTTATGATCGACAATGTTCAGAGCGGATTGAGTGGAGTCGATCTTTGTTTAAATCGACAAAGAACACGTGAAAATGCACGTACCAATTTTGTTTATCGTACAGATGAGGAGATTTACAACATGGATGTTGAAGATCTCCAAACATATGCAATAAATTGTCGCAATGGTCTGCAAGACCTAATTTTTCATGAGGAAGAGGGCACCGGAACGGTATGTGTTAGTGACCTTAGGGTTTGAAATTATTTTTACATATACATGTGTACTATTTGTAATAAATACATGTGTATGTACATGTATACATTTATTTGTATGTGTACATTAATCTAATTAAATGTATGATTATATGTTAAAACACCATTTGCAGTTCTCAGGCATGATGTGTGATGAAAATGTTAATATTACGTTTGGAACTTCCGGTTCAAATGATGTAGATGGGCTTGACCATCATGATATGTTGGCACATGTATGTTATTGTTTTTTAAGTGACTCTAAAATAAATAATTGTTGCCACACATGTGTATATATATATATATATATATATAATTTGATAAAATGTTTTAACAGGTACCGATTCCGTCTGATGTTTTTGGGATGGCGGTGCCTTCTTCTTCCTTAGGAGATATACCTTCTACTTCATTGGGAGATGAGCCACAAGTATGGACAATTTTTCACAAGTTCAAAATTTATGTTACCTCAAAAAGTTCCATTAAAAATTGAGATATATATAGAGAGAGATCTATATTTTGAGTTATTTAAATTTTTTTGAATTTAGGTTCCTATAGAAGATTTTTTTAATCCGGGGACTCTAGCGACGGAGATAGGAACATCCACAGCATTTGAACAAGTTTTCTTTAGTTCTTTTTTTTAATATTATTGAAAATAAGTTTATATATGTACACGTGCATTTTCATTTGAAATTTTTTAATTTATATAAATTATATATATATATGTGTGTGTGTGTGTGTGTGTGTGTGTGTGTATATATATATATATATATTTATATTTATATTTAACTATACATGTATATTGTACAGTTTACCACTGCAGATGTTTCTATGGCAAAACCTGTTCATCAAATGGAGAGGGAACCTTACGAGGTATTGCATGATTTTTTTGTTATATTTTGTTTTTTACATGAAGTTCTAGATATATATATTCTCATTCAATTTTAAAACTTCAAATTTTAATGTTCAAGTACATGTGCATTGTGTATGTAGGTTTCCTATTCACAGGATAGGGCGCTACCCGAGACCCAGACGCTAGATCCTCCATTTGATGGACAAGATTTACGGTAGATTTGATTTCAAAATTTAGATGGTTTTAAAATTTGTTAAACTTGATACAGTTTGATACTCAAGTGAGATTTACAATTTTTGGACATATTTTATTACAATGTTATTATATAATTTGTTTTATTTAATTTTTGGATGGTTTTAGTACTTTTGCCATGTGAATGTGAGGTAATGTTGTCATCTGAATTATATTTGGAATGTGATATTTAATGTTAAATGTTTTTGTTGGATAGTTGAATTATAATTGGCATGGCATCTGAAGTTTTTAAAACTACATGAATGATAGAATGTGAACCTATATTTGCACATGTGGTAAATTGAAATGTTACTTGTAACAAGACAATCCCCATTGATTTCATTACAGTATATGTTGATTTCTGATTTGATATAATTGCATGTATGATGGTACATTACTTGTAAAGTCATTGGATTAATAGTGTTCATTGATTCCAGTGTAAGCGCAAAAAATTATTGACAATGTAGAACGATTTTTGTGTTATAATAATTAAACCTAATAATATTGGAGAGCAAGAGAGACTTGAGGTATGGTGTTTACTACAAGAGTTCGAGCTAAATATTTAAATGGTTTATTATTTATGATTTTTACTTTCTTTTTAATATAATCGATACAGAAAGATGACAAAACTAATAAGGGTGACAATAAGAATAGAAGTTCAGAAAATAGTTTAAGATTGATCACAATAAATGCTATTTGTAATTGATTACATTCTAATTGCTATTTGTAATTGATTACATTCTAATTATTCACATTCTATCATTCAATATTATTACATTGTTACTTTGCATTCAAAAAATTTATTTGATCATTTCCATTATTAAAGTTATTCTAAATATTATATGTATTTACATATTATTGATAAAATTAATCATATGTTTCTCATATTATCGATAGTTTTTCCTTGGTTGCACACGATTGAAACCAACTTAGATCCATCTTAACTACGGATCTATCAAGCGCCGAGAGGGATCAAATCTCTCAAGGTGCGCCCGAACTCGTCCAAACGCCCAACGAGCGCGCCCGTTCCACCGAACGCGCCCATGAAGTCGTGGGGCCTTACATCCTCCTCCACTTCAAAGCATTTTCGTCCCTTGAAAACATCATCCGTCAAGGGACCCAAGAAGATATTGATGTCGAGTTTTAAGGTACTCGTGAACAACATCAACCTCCTCTTGAGTGCATCCAAGTGTCCCAAGCTTGTCCCTTGTCAGTTGAAAGTCGTATATGCCCATAGCATATCTACAAAATTCAACAATGCCAGCTGGATCTCTACCTGCATAATCTTTCCCCAGTCCCATGTCTGAAGAAGTGTCCTTCTTCACATCATCCTGGTGAATATCTTGAGTAGATTTCTCTGCTACATGCTCAAGAAATGAAGCTATATCAGCTCATTTCCTTCTTTCCTTCAAGTCTCTCTCAACAAAATCAAACATGCGTTGTTCCTCTGTTGTTTGAGTCATAGATCCAAGCTCCCTTTGCTCCATATTAGTATGGTCCATATCCGGGTCCTTCTCATATAGGATCAATGAAGCCATTCTCGGTTGATATCCCAAACGGCTTTTCCTTGTCATAGGAACCATCACGGTCTTTCCATCATCAAGAAT
Organism: Pinus albicaulis; assembly: GCA_034641835.2. Lineage (NCBI taxonomy): Eukaryota > Viridiplantae > Streptophyta > Pinopsida > Pinales > Pinaceae > Pinus > Pinus albicaulis. The sequence continues at coordinate 139,029,888 of CM076582.1, forward strand.
TAAGAGAATGTTTCGGTCCATCATTGGTATGGCTTGTGCTGCAACCATGAAGTCTCGTTCCAACACCATAGAATGATCATCCATGTCAATGACTCTTAAGTCTATCTTTCCAAACCATGACCCTACTCTCACATGTGTGCCTTTCATGACACCAGTCACTGCTTTCATCCTCGAATTGACTGCCTTGAAAGTACTCAACTCTTTCTCCATGGTAGCCTTCCTCTTTCTAAGAGATGAAGCTGCCTTTCGACTTAGGAAGCTATGGGTAGCCCCCGTGTCTATCAAAGCAGAGAACTTCTTCAACATTTCCTCTTCCAATATGTCTTTCGAACTAGCCCTTGGCTTAATAGTCCTTTTCACCTATCTCTTCTCATTAAGCTCCATAGAACAATCCGATCCTGGGTCTGCTTGAATTGGTTCAAGCTCTTTCCTTTTCGAATTCTATATAATTGCTCCAATACGACATATATTGACTCCTTCCCAAACGAAGTGCACTGCCAACTTCTTATAGTGTGGTCTTTCCAAGAGTCTAAAAACTCATTCACACCATATGTACATAACTCTCGACCATATATAAAACTTTAATCCATGTGCTTAACTCAATACGGATACACACAAAATGGAATACAATTTTACCACGCTTTATGATAGAAAATATGTAGATGAATATTGCCCACATACCCACAAGGCAAGGATAGATTAAAAAGGGATGCATCACAAAATTCCAAAGGTACAAGATAATAGTGGTGATTTACATTGTGTTATAATTAGAGGATTTTCTAAAGAAAAGTGAGCAGTGTGCCTGTCCACAATTTTCTCACAGTGATTAAAGTTTCGTGTTAGATATTAAAACATGAATGGAACTATGAAGCTTGAAGATTTGCAAATCACATTTGCTTTTAATTTACTATTTGATTGCTTCCACTTTGGGTATGATGATATTAGTCAACTGGGAAAATTAAGATTGTTGTCAAAGAACGATGGTTTGTCAGATTCATGTTCTGATTAATAACGCTGCAATAAAAATACCATTATGGATGATGAAGACCCAATGAAGGCATTTGCGTAGACAATTTTATGCCAATTTGAATGGAGCTTACTACCTAATGTAGTTGAAGCACATGCCATTAGGGCCTCTAGTATAACTAATATCCTCAAGCACATGTTCATTGCAAAGTGAACAAAACATTACAACAGTAATGATTCCAAAGCTGTGCTTCAGACTTACACTTATAGAAAGCACAGCATTACCATGCATGCCACTAGCCTCTAGTATAACCACAATATCTCAAGCACACAGTTCATTGCAAAGTGAACAAAACATCATGAAATTATAACATCCTGCAAAGCAAGCTTCAGGATCATACCTTCATAGAAATAACATATCGGCAAGAAGATGTCATTAGGAATCCAAGGATAGCTTTAATTAATGACCTATTGCTTCCCATCTTCATGAACAAACTACAGAGATATCCATAAATGTTTCTACATGGAACATGTACATATGCCTATGAAATCATCACTTCCTCAGATAGCTTTCGACACTCTATGCATTTATCTCATGCTCATGATGCCTGGGACAGAGGTAGAGATGGTTGGACATTAACTAATATACAAAAGAGAAATCTATGGGTAAGATGAAACAAGGTTCAAGTTGTGATTCTCTTGTATTCGGCACCGAACGAAGACTTTAGTACTTCAAGTAACTATCAGGACTAGAAAAGTTAAGCATGTGTCAGAGCCCAGTAGTCATAGGTTAATACCATCATGACATTGTGTGATATCAAGTCAAGGTGGAGGATTAATGTGAATCCTCTACTTTTCAAGCCACTGTAGGAAGTGGGCAAGGGCTTTTTATATCAATTTAGGTTCTAAAACATTGTCATGAATATTATGCCACCACATAAATTTTAAATAGGTATTCAAAACTTTAGTCATCATTTTTTTTATCTAATCTTTAATTATCATTAAATGAAATCATTTTATTATTATTTTTTATAAAAAATATATATAAATTAAATCAACTTTTGATAATAAAAACTTTACCAAAATAAAATTACCATATCATCACTATTCAACTGTATTTAACAAAAATAACATTATCCACATTTTTAATTATTTTAATATATTTTTAGTAAAATAATTTAAAATGTTCTCTCTACTCATATATTACCTACTAAAGTATATTATATTATGATGTCAACAAAATAAAAGCTAATATTATTATTATTAATCACTATAATTAGGTTAACTCTAGTTAAGAGCCCAAATATTTATCATATTGAGAAAAATCACTAAACAAAGAGATTTTGTGAAGCATTGGAGTTCTGCCTCTTTGAAATTCTACTTAACACTCACTTCCCCTCTCACCATCCCGTGAAGATACTCCTCCATTTTTTTAACAAAAAATAGTTGCTATAAAAGCTTTTAGAGGAAACAGATGTCATAGTACAACTACTTGAGGGAGGTGCCAGTGTTACATGTCACACGCCTTCGCTAATGAACCACCTCAACCTTTTGAGATCTTCCCCCTCACAACTGAGCTGTTGATTGTAATAAAATATGGAGACACACGTGCATGACGTTTTCCTATTAAATATATTTAATAATCTCAATATTTATTTAAAAGTATCAATAGTATTTCGACGATGAGATTTGAACAATGATGTCGTCGAAATACTATTGATACTTTTAAATAATATTGAGATTATTACCATTAGCAAGGGAAAGCGCTAGAGATTCTCCATCATGCAAATAACGTACATTGGATTTGGTGATAATTGTCTCCATATTTTGGCTTCTCGACCTCCGCAAAAACATAATTATTTTACAAGGGAGGGAAGGAGAGAGAGTTGTGGTTTTCGAGGGAGGAGTTATTCAAAGGTGATGAAAGCTTTTGCTCATTAACGAAGGTGCGCGTGACACGTATTTTTTAGTTTAAAGGTCTCACTTTTAGCTCCACTCAAGTAGTTTTAGGGGACACGTATTTCTTTTTTGGTTTACATCTCGACTCGAGTCTCGCCCGTAGTTTTAGTTGTGGATCTCCTTAAAAAGCTTTTATAGCAATATTTTGTTAAGAAAATGAGAAATTTATCTTCACGGAGAGTACAGGAAGGGAAGTGAAGTGGTAGGAATTAAATTTCTCAAAAGAGGTGCAAAGCTCAATTAAGTCACAAAATTTCCCGATCATATTTTAGTGATTTTTTTCTCAATATCCTAGTAGGTCATTCAAGGTCTTACCGTAAACTTGAAACAACTTTGGCATGTGATATTTAATTTGTTGGGGCACTGTTTTTGTTGGATAGTTGAATTATAATTGCAGGCTGCATGTGAAGTTTAAAACCGTAGTTTTGGATGGTTTCAATCTACATTTTGCATGTGATATTTAATTAACTAAATGTTTAATGTTTTAATGTTGCACAATATATAATCAGTATTTAAAAACTTTAAAGTTTTAGATGGTTTCAATCTACAACTTAAAGTTTCTGATGGTTTCAACCTACATTTGCACATATGGTAAATTGAAATTATGTTAATGGTAATGTGACAATGTCCTCATTGATTTCATTGTATATGTTGATTTCTAATTTGATATAATTGCATGTATGATAGTACACACACATTGTAAAGTCATTGGATTAATAAAGTGTTCATTGATTTTAGTGTAAGCTAAAAACATTATTGACGTAGAACGTATTTTTTGTTATAGCCAATTAAACCTAATAATATTGAGAGCAAGAGAGATAAGGTATGGTGTTTACTACAAGAGTTCGAGCAAGTCATTCATGGACAATCTTTACCGAAACTGAAACAAAGAGAATCTATCTTTGCCAGGGAGAATGTAAGATGCCCGGACATAAACAGTGAAAATTGTACTTAAAAGTTGAGATCTCTAAAAGTAAGCAACCACTGTTATCTCGTCCCTTGAGGCTAGGCCATATGGGGACCGAATCTCGACTCCAAAATAAAGTAAAGACTGAACATATATTTTAAAACATATACAAGACAACATACGAATTAATTTATCGAGAATATATATATATATATATATATATATATATATATATATATATATATATATATATATATATATATATATATATATATCCATACACAGTAACATTTTAATCAATGCATACATAGAAAACTACTTTCTAGCTTGATACTAGAGCACGTGCTTGTACCCAAACAATTTGTAACATGCAAATCACAAATACAAAGGTTAAAATTTCAATTTTTAGTTGGCAATCGGAAGTTTTAAAACATATTTAATCCAAAGATAATAATTCGTTGGACACTTCACTCAAAAAATCAATGGAATTCCATCCTCAATAATCCGCTCATGACTGGATTTCCTTTACATTTTCATTTCTTAATTTTCTCGATTTTTTCTTTATTTAACTTATCAACTTTATGCGTGATGCACACACCAAGTGACTATATTGAAAACTGTATAATCGGTGTTCATAGTCTTCAAAGTAAAATAAATGAATTTATTTTGTAGTTTGTTTGAAAAAATAACCTTCTTCGATAATAGACCTCTCATTACATCGAAATCCCGATCATTATCTTGTAATAATTTCATTTTTTTCGTTTCAAGTAACGCATCAAATAATACTTCACATTTTCATCGTTGTCAATAGGTGCAATTACGTAGTAAACATTTCCCATACACAAAATAAAATTTAACATTTAATTATGCATATTTAAATTTATTTCTAGATCTTAACCGTTAGAAAGTAATTCAAATGTTACCTTCTCTAACAAAGACTGAATCATCATCGCGATGATATTAGAAGCCTATCGTACTTTCTTCAACATTGCAAATGTTTTAGATTTTTCCCTTTGTATTTAATTGTGATGTTTCCAATCGCTCACATAAATTTTGTTTCTTCTACAACGCTACTGATTTTGTGTTCATGTAAACATCATAAAACAAGAATATTTTTTATCCAATGTAACACATTTCTGACAACTTTAGTTTGAATTCAATGCAATTGGGAGTCCCTTTTATTGTTTCAACGCTATCAAATGGATCTATCTATGTCTCCATTCCAATATGCCAAAAACCTTTTATGGAAAATAGAAAAAGAATTTGTAAATATGATATCAAATACAATTAAAAATAATCATTGCATGATAAATGTACAATGTTTAAAATTAGATTTCCAATATAAATTAAATTATCGTACCTTTTCTACTTCTCTTGATGGGCACCTCATGGCGATAGCTTTTTTGTACCATTAACAACTTCTTCAAGGTCACAAGTCGGCGTGCAAGAGGGCTCATTCATATCTCTTTGGCACGTTTTATGCATGCCTCGAGACTGTCAAGGCTGTTCCTCTTTCCATGGCCGCCTCAAAGAAATCACACAGCTGCATTGCAGGTTTTCTTATGAAGACAACACAAACAAAAGAATGATCATGCATATTTGAATTGACCTGCGCATCCTTCCGACCATATCCAATGTTCATTTAATGTTATTCCACGATTTTTCAATGAATCATAAATTTTTCCAAAACAATGTTGTACAAAACATGTATCATGTGTACGATCGTCACTGATATAAAAGTGATATTCTTTAATGATATGTTGATTTTCACTCGTGCTTTCTATATGATCGATATTTTGTTCAAGATGTCTATATAGAATATGGACGAGCATGGAGACTTGGTCGTAGTGATAGTATTCACTGGATTTCTTTTTGTGGAACAAATGTGTAGTTTTCTCGCAAAATCAATCACCGACAAAATGGTCCTCGGTGGAAAACTTCACGAGATTTTTTGAATTGCAAGTCTTGCCATCGAGCTCTATGGGAATGCTTGGTGTATTTGTAAATTTCTGCCTCAAACTTTCTCAAAAGTCTATCGTAAAATTCTTGTCTTCGTAATTCGATTCTTTTAACGCTATCTGCACCTTGAATCGATGTACCGATATATTCATATCTCTTCCATTTCACTTTCATGTTGGACAATGATTCATCATTTATATCAATACGATATTTGTTTTGAAATTTAGTCAAATTTCCACAATCATCGCATTTTTTACCACCAACACATTTCTTTTTGTAAAATAGTTCATCGCTTTCTCTTTCACATAGAATTTGAGATATGAAATCACAGATAGTGGAAGGAGGAGGTGAATCTTTCCATAATGTTCTACCGAAATCAAGGAATGTGTCATAATATAACTCAAATTCCACATGATAACGGCAAAAACAAGTGTCGCGTACGGTGATAGGTTTTACATACCATGGTTTTTGTTGAACAAAAGCACTAAGTGAAACTTGAATTTGACGATTCTCTTCTTTGAACTTGTTGAATAACTCTATTTGAGTGGTTTCCAAGAGATGTTTTTCATGTTCTTCGTATTGATTTCGTGTTATTCTTCTTCGCATCACATGTCTTGCAGTGGGTGAAACACGCGAATTGCTCTTCCAATATTCATATATTATTTTTTTAACATCTTCTCCAAGTCTATCTTTGTATGGTTGCCTACAAATAGCTCTCCAACAAGCGATTTCATCATTTACATCTATTTGTAGTCGAAATTTTCGATGTTTGTGCAGAGTTTTTCGTGAGGTTCCCAGTGCTCGTGCCATAGATGTTATCAAACGATTCTCTTGAGTACTTGGTGAAACCATTGCCATCTGTATTCCTCTACGTATATTTGAAACATCTTTATCTCTAGATCTCTTAATTGACTCTATAGCACTACTCATATTTTTTATCACCTCTTCTTTCATTTTTTATCTTTGGTTGATTTTCGAATACCCAATAGTGTTGTCGCTTCTTTTAATTTCCTTGATGATAGGAGACCTTTCAACATTTGAGCTTGAACTGTCACTTGCTCATTTTTGAAATACTTTTCAAAAATTCTATCGACATGATATCGTATAACATGGTCAGGTTTTTTATCTCCATATGTGTGAGTGTTGACATTTTCTAACATCTCATTATCGATAGTGATTTCATCTGTACATATTCGAAAAAATAGTACATATTCAATAAATAACTAAATTAATAAATATGTCAATAAATATTAGGAAAATTTTAAATATATCAATAGACCATAATATTTACATTTACATACCCGATTCAATTTCTGCTTGAGGTTGATTTTCTTCTTCAATATTTTGAGGAGTATCTCTGTTTGTTTACATTAAACAAAATATTTTTCAAACTAGTTCATCAAATAAAAATTAAGCTTCACATTTTACATTGGGAAAACTTTAAAAATATATTAATAGATCATAATATTTACATTTACATACCTGCTTCAATTTCTGTTTGAGGTTGATTTTCTTCTTCAATATTTTGAGGAATATCTCTGTCTATTTACATCAAACAAAATATTTTTCAAACTAGTTCATCAAATAAAAATTAAGCTTCACATTTTACATTAGGAAATTTTTAAATATATATCAATAGATCATAATATTTACATTTACATACCTGCTTCAATTTCTGCTTGAGGTTGATTTTCCTCTTCAATATTTGAGAGGGCTTCTAACTTTCTTTTGCGATATTGTCTCGTCTCTTCTCTACGTGCCTCAGGGTCTCTTTTTCGATCATATTTTCTCGCACAAGTTCTTAGATTTACCATGATAATAGGGTATGAAGTTCAAAAAATTTCCTTCAAAAAATTAGACAATAACTCAATTACAAAAAATATCACAAAAGATTTAATTTAAAAAAATCTTTAAAAAAATTCAGTGTAAATTTTTTGTAAAAAATACGTAATCCAATCCAAAACACACACTTTAAAAAACACAAAACACGTACTTCAACACAAAACACGTACATACCTCCAAGAAAAATCACGCCACCTCCAAGAAATGTCTTCCAAAAAAAATCTTTAAATCCAAAATTGTAAAATCAATTTGCTTCCAAGAAATGCTCTTAAACCCAATTCTTTAAATCCAAACTTTGAAGAAAAGTTTTTGAACAAAGAAGCTCAAAAGATTTATTTCAACACAAAACACGTACATACCTCCAAGAAAAATCACGTCGCCTCCAAAAAATGTCTTCCAAAAAAGTTCTTTAAACCCAAACTTTGAAGAAAAGTTTTTGAACCCAAACCAAGTCTTTGTAAAATGAAATGACTCGCTACCATTGAAATAATAGCCCAACCTCCTCCTCCTAATAATCATCATTAATCATAGGGTGTGTATTTCATTGATCCTTAGCCATAACAATTACCCCCGCCTAGAATCAAAAGAGCATAACGTATATTGAGATCACTTCGGACCACTCGACTTGTTCCAACCCACAAATTATCACTGCCATCATCCTTCCTTCCGATACATCAATCACAACAAAGCATCTCCTCAAATTTTTCGAAGTCCCTAGTTTTATTTTTAACCCTCTTGCAAAGTAATATTAATTTTAAATAAAACCCTCTTGCAAAGTCATATTAATTTTAAATAAAAGTCAGTCTACCTCGACTTTGCTCGAACTACAAATGATCATCCTTATCATCCTTCCTTCGTATACCTCGCTCACAACAAAAAACTCCCGCCAATTTTGTTCTAACTCCATAGTTTTATTTTTTACGCCGAAAGGCGTTCCCTTTGCTGGCTTTTGCTGAATGTACTATTGTCTAGAGCCAATGAGAGGGCTTTCTCATCGTCCTTCCAGCCACTGAAAATGTGCCATTTTCCTATCGTCTTCCACAAATAAGATTGGGGTGGTCACGCTCTCTTCCTCACCCGCCATGGGACCCGTGATGAAGTCACCGTCTCGGGAGTCCCAAGACTCAAATTTCAGATTTAAAAAAGCTACAGAGCACCACAGCCTTGGATTTCATTCATCATTCAAATATCACTGCACTCTCATTTTGTCATCTGCCGTAGCCGCATCCTTTGAATCGCTATAACAAATTGCACGTGGTCATATCGGGCATGGGCAATGAAAAAGGTGGTATTCGGGTTGGTTCGGGTGGAAATTCATGTGTAACACCATGCCGCTGGACTATGTTCTTTTCCGACTGCTCCCGCCCAAGAAGGAGGCCATTGACCCCAAGCGTCTTCGATGCCATGGTGAGGCGGCCTACTATGGCAGGGTATTTCGAGCCACAGGGTGAAGACATTGGTCACATGCACAAGCAGGTACAGCATCCACAACCTCCTTCAGCAGGGCCCGACGAGACTGTGTTTCGAATTCTCTGCCCGGAGTCCAAAGCCGGAGGAGTCATAGGAAAGGGGGGTAGCATTGTTTCGCAGATTACGCAGGAGACAGGTGCCCGAGTCACCGCGCAGGAGACTGTCCAGGGTTGCGAAGAGAGGGTTATTGTTATTTCCGCGCCAGAAGATGCTGGGAACAATGGTGGAGATTTGGGGAAAGTTTCGCGGGCCCAAGAGGCTCTGTTTAGGGTTCATGGAAGAATTTTTGAGGATATTGTCGATGAAAATAACTCCAACAATCTTATTACTACTCGTCTGGTTGTGCCCAACGGTCAGGTAGGGTGTTCGCTGGGCAAGGGTGGGAAGATCATCCAGCAAACGAGGGAGGAGACTAAGGCGCATATTAGGATTTTTCCTCAAGAGATGACACTGCCATGCGTTCTAACTACAAATGAGATTTTACATGTGCACTATACGGTGGAGGTGACCCCCCAGGCCTGGCAGTTGCTCTCCATTTTTCTCTCTACTATTGTGGGGCTCGTTCTTAGCCCTCTACCGGTGGGGGCGTGGGCATTCCTCGGCCTCACTACCACAGTTATAACTCGAACCCTCTTGTTCTCCGCTGCATTCAGCGCCTTCACGAACGAGGTCATCTGGCTGATCGTCATTTCTTTTTTCTTTGCGCGAGGCTTTGTGAAGACAGGGTTAGGCGATCGAATCGCCACGTATTTTGTCAAATGGCTGGGGAAGAGCACTCTAGGGCTTTCCTACGGGTTGACCGTAAGCGAAGCTCTCATTGCCCCAGCAATGCCCAGTACGACTGCTAGAGCCGGGGGAGTGTTCTTGCCCATTATCAAGTCCTTGTCTCTCTCCGGAGGTAGTTTGCCCAACGACAAGTCGTCGAAGAAACTCGGTTCCTATCTCATTCAGTCGCAATTCCAGGTAATTATTTTCGTTGCCTATGATCTTTAGGAGCATAATGGTGGCGTTTTCAATCACAGAAACACACTGTTTAAAACGGGACGCTTTCGATTAAATTTTGATTTTAGTGACCTTCATTATGGTATTTTCAATGACAGAAACGAAGTCCTAAAATCCCCATGCTTTTGATTTTGATCTTAGTTAAATTAATTATAGCGTTTTCAATAACAGAAACCAAATCTTGCGTTTGATTAAAGTATGGTTTTGATCTTAATGAGTTTAGCTATACCATTTTCAATCACAGAAACATAATCTCATCACAAAACCCTTGCTTTTGATTAAATTTTGATTTTGATCTTGTTGAGCTTAATTATGGCGTTTTCAATCACGGAAACAAAATCTTTAGAACCCAATGCTTTCTATTAAATTTTGATTTTGTTTGTAACAAGGTTAAATATGGCATTTTCAATCACAGACACGAAACCTTAAGAACCCCACGCTTTTGATTACCTTTGATTTTGATTCCAATGAGCTTAATTATGGCATTTCCAACAACAGAAACGGAATCAAACGCCTGCTGTTGTTTCAGTTTTGATTTTGACCTTAAGTTTTTCAAGTTCGTGGTCTAGCTTGAGTAGTTTTCTAAGTGTTGCTCTAAGTGTTTATAGGAATTTATTCGCGGATTTTTCATCTGCAACACGTTTAAGAAAATGGCTCCAAAGGCCGTTAAGGAGATCAGGAAATTTGCCCAGAAGGCTATGGCAACCACCGATGTGAGGCTGGATGTGAAGCTTAATAAGGCTGTATGGAGCAGGGGCATCAGGAGTCTGCCCAGGAGGATGAGGGTTCGAATCTCCAGGAAGCGCAACGATGAAGAAGATGCTAAGGAGGAGCTTTATTCGATTTTAACGGTGGCTGAGGTGCCTGTTGAAGGGCTTAGTGGATTGGGTACCAATATTATTGAAGAGGAAGATTGATGTGATAATATCTCCAGAAAATTTTGCTGCGCAGCAGTATGTAGACTATTATTTTCTTTTTAGTGTTATGATTCCGAGGGCTTTTAATGCTTTGATCCTTCATTTTTGTAGGACATGGGTTTTATCCGGTTTTTTATGTTGTCGAAGATTCTGCAGCAAGTTTAAGAAAATGGCTCCAAAGGCCGTTAAGGCGATCAAGAAATTTGCCTAGAAGGCTATGGGAACCACCGATGTGAGGCTGGATGTGAAGCTTAATAAGGTTGTATGGAGCAGGGGCATCAGGAGTGTGCCCAGGAGGATGAGGGTTCGAATCTCCAGGAAGCGCAACGACGAAGAAGATGCCAAGGAGGAGCTTTATTCGATTGTAACGGTGGCTGAGGTGCCTGCTGAAGGGCTCAGTGGATTGGGTACCAAGATTATTGAAGAGGAAGATTGATGTGATAATATCTCCAGAAAATTTTGCTGCGCAGCAGTATGTAGACTATTATTTTCTTTTTAGTGTTATGATTCTGAGGGCTTTTAATGCTTTGATCCTTCATTTTTGTAGGACATGGGTTTTATCCGGTTTTTTATGTTGACGAAGATGTAGCGTATTTGTTTATCGGTATCTGGAATGCTAGGATTAATCACAGTTTTCCATACAACATAAACAAATACCCACATCCCGTTTGGCCGCTTGTCAAAGTTTATGGCAATTATATATTCGTTCAGAGGATTACTGTCTATTTTCGAGTAATTGTTTCACAAAACAGTGTTACTTGCTTATGATTTACAGTGGGCCAAATGAATCATATGTTATCTTTTATCAACCTATTTGTTCAGTTAACTTTTTTTCTGTTTCTGCTAATCTTCAATTTTAAAGCAGTTGAAGAGCTGCTGCAGCGATTCTGACTAAATTGCCCAGAAATTGCACCCATGGACATCCCAATCCCTACCATTTGTGTGTTCTACCGCCCCATGCCTGGTAGTAATGGGGTATCGGAAGTTTTGAAGGTCAAAGTTTAGCCCATTGCATGAATAATTAGGTTTGAAATATTGAAAGGGCAATTGTTTACAATACGAAGCGTTCTAATAGTTTAGCACAGAAAGTTGTATTGGACTTGACATATTTGTTAAATTTGCTAGTAGAAAGGAAACTTAACATTTAAAATCCAAATTTTTTGCCTTTGCATATTTGGTAGTGTGTGGGGCTGTTCGCATCAAAATATTTGGAATCACGGATTCATGGACACATTTTTGCTTGATATCACTTGCATCAGTGTGTGATATTGGATTTCTGCCTCTGTGAGGAGTTACTTTACGATGGGCTGTCATATTTGCCCAAATTATGCCAGGGTTTGTGCATTAGTTTTCCTGTCATGACAGAGTGGATTAAAATCCATAACCATCAGAGAAAGGATAACCATATACGGGTTATTTCAACCAGCTTCAGAAAGGATTGTTTATGGATATTATTGTAATCTTATCTTTGCCGTGGGGTCATCTGTGACTACTGGATCAAGTGACATCGTTCTGTGTGTTTCAAGTCTTTAAAATTATGCGGCGTGTGATTTTCATCTTTACTGGTGTTGAATGTAAATAATGATGCGTCTATTTTTAAATGCTATTTTATGAAAGTGTGGCCTGTTATTTGATTATAATTTTATATATTGGTTATCTTTGCATATTAACTACAATCATCAAGATAATTATATAGTGGATTACATGCATTAACATATCTTAAAAAGAAAAAATATTGAATATGGCAATGGAGAAGCTATGGGAAAATATCAAACTGTGTTGTGTATCACATTCTATAAAAGCATTGCAATGCTTAATATGTTTTCAGCCTTGTAAGTCACAAAATCAAGTATTTATTGACTACTTATATGTTATAAAACCTTTGTACATAAAGAGGGAATTAATTGTTATGATGTAATGTGGCAATGCTACTCTTTATAGGTTTTTTCAGAGTCAAATTTCAAGTTCTTAATGCTGCTGCTGCTGATGTTTACCATCCCCCCAAGATCAACAAGGTCTGTTCAAAAAATAAAGGGAATTATACTAAATATTATTTAGAATGTCATATCTATATCTCAACATATGTAGAAATGAAAAAAGCCAAGATTGTTATGGTTTCTGTAAGCCATTTGGTCCTAAAAGAGTAAGTTATGAAGCTAGGTAGAGTTTTGTCTTGTATTGTTATAGGGTAGGTCACAAAACCGGAACATCAAGAACCCCATGTTTTTGATAAATTTTTTATTTTGATATTAATGAGCTTATTTATGGTGTTTTAAATCAGAGAAACGAAATATAAGAACCTGATGCTTTTCATTTCAATGTGGACACACGACATGCACATCCACTCCCTTCTGCATCAGCACCATAGAAACAAAATCTTAAAACCTGATTATTTTATATTATAATCTATAAACTCTCTAGCTTTTTGCCAGCTACTTACTTTCTTTGTTGATGACTCCTTTGTAAGCCTTATAGATTAGTTTTTCGTTATTTCTCCTTATTGCTGGGCTGGCATCATGAACTTGTGCATCTGTTTTTTTAATTTAAATCAAGTGCATATTATACTGATAATGATCTTTACTCTTAAATTGTTGTGATCTAGATGCTGACCGTTTTAGTGTTATTTGTGGCAGTGTTGGTGCAAATGGTACTCTATAAATGGTACTCTCCTTGCCAATGTGTCATTTTCTTTGACGGAGACAAATGCCAGTTAAATTAGCTCGGCATCCCACCTTCAGTCAAAAATTCATCTAATTCTTTTTCTGGTTGCCCTTTCCATCCTATTTTACAATTTGCCAATCTGCCAATTTTATAAGACAAAAGCACAATGTTATTGATTTATCTTTGAAACTAACGAAGGACACTTCTTTATTATTATTATTTAACAATGCAAGATGTAAATATAGAAAATGAATACATCTTTGGAGAGAAATCAGCTGTCAGCTGTAATTTTGGGAAAGGGAAAGCTGAAAATGCATTTAATTTAAAAAAGAGTACACATTCATTGTTATAGGAAAAATCGAGTTATCATGGTTTACTAGATATTCTATATATGTATTATAATGTAATTTTGGGGAAGGAAAGCTGAAAATGCATTTTTTTAAAAAGAGTACACATTCATTGTTATAGGAAAAATCGAGTTATCATGGTTTACTCGATATTTTGTATATGTATTATAATATGTGTACAATTATCACTATCATTGGTTGATTATAGGATTGGTGAAAATGATACTCTTATTTGTTAGTTGTATGCCATTTTCTGGCAGCATGTGAGACTGGGCCTTGTTATAAAATTAACTTTAATATGTATATATTAGTGGAAATGTTATTCTTTTATTTGTTAGTGGTATACTATCTTTTATTTGTTAGTGGTATCCTATTTACTGATGACTGAGAATGGGATTTTTATAAACTCAACTTTCTCATATATATAAACTTTTACATATATAAAATGAACGTTTAAAAGAAATTTAAGTTTTCCCTTTTGAGCAGTGTCACTCTGTCCTTTGAGGCCTCGACTTATGATGCAGCATGTTGAACATTGGGGAAATTTAAAATATTTTCAAGTTCACAAAAATTCAAAAACCGTTCACAGTTATGTTTATGTCGATGTGTGATTGATGTATTGCTATTTATTATGTTTTCCAAAAGTTTTTTTATTTATCAAATATTTTGAATATTTTATATCTTTGTGCATATATTTCATCTCTGTAAATTTAATATTTTTAAAAAGCATATATATTTACGAGTCCATGTCATGTTTGAGGTTGTTTATATGTACTGTATCGGTCATGCATTCTCCTATGTCAAGTCATTCAAGTTGACATGTTAAGCTGAGTTGGAACATTGATATTGTAGAGCTATTTTAGCTTATTGTAGAGCTATTTTAGCTTTTCACTTTAATTTAAATGAAAATATTAAAATCATTGAGAGAATGGGCGTGCTTCGACAGTTCCGGACCAGCATTAATGGAAGAATTGGTAAGGCATAACAACAGTAGAAGAGGTCTTTGAGGAAATGCATCATTACTAAACATCTCAGTGATGTGTCGTGCGTTCTCGCGAATATCTTTTATGAACTAGAAGTTGAGATGATCGAGCTAATGAGATCAAGATTGGGAGTGCCATTTAGCAGCATAGGCCCTTGCATTCCCTCCACTTTTCTCGACGACCGTAATCCCCAACATGCACGATTGGGCGCAGATCCGTGGAAGGCGACGGACAAGGTGCAGGAATGCCTGGACAGGAAGCCCCCCTCGTCCGTCGTACACATTTCCTACGGCAGCGTCACAGTCGTAAACCCACAGCAAATCCATGAATTGGCCTTGGGAATTCAGAGCAGCCAACAACATTTCTTGTTGGGTCGTCCGACCTCCTCCCGGCCACGATGACATTGCGGAATTTTTTCCGGCAGGCTTCGTGGAGAAAACCAAAGGGCGTTTCCCAAAAAACCACAAATGGATTGCGGGAGGGGTTCATAGCTGTAAATGGTTTTTAAGTGATGGGTGCCGCAATTTACCAAACGTTGCCATGTGGTTGTCGAGACGGGGTTGCGGACCCCTCCCTTCGTTAAAATTTAAATGGGCAAGGGGCCTCGCAATCCAACCTGGACCTTCAATCTTTTAGCGCTCATCTCGACCATTCAAAAGTGCACGAATTTTATTCCTGTGCATTTTTTGTTAACGCCTGGATAGTCAAGGGGATTGTTAAAAGTCATTAAATAATATATAAAATCTGAATTTATATATTTATTTTATTATAAAATCTGAATTTAATTAATTTATAAGAAAAGATTTCAAAACCAACAAAAAAAAAAAAAAAAGAAGAGAAAGAAAATAATAATAATAATAATAATAATTAAATAAATAGAAATAAAATAAAATAAACATAAAATTAAAAATAAAAATAAAATAGATAAAAAAAAATTCTTAATTACAAAAATAAGAATAAAATAGATAAATACCTAAATAGACACAAAATAAAACAAAGATTAATAAATATATAAATAAACTGAAATAAAAATCAAATTACATAAATAACCACTTAATAATATTAAATTAAAAATTAATATTTTTTTTAAAATAAATATAAATATTTAAAATTCAAATTAACTATTTGAAAAATATGTTTTGAGATATGGTCTAATGACTTGTACCATTCTTGTTATGATTTCAGCTCCTTCCTGCACGCGTTAGCTCCTCCGCGTCCGCGCTGCTGTCGTGTCGTCCCCAATCTATTTTCCACACTCAAGGAATTAACTCAAGAATTAACTCAAAATCTACATGTTTTGCCCCCCTTATATCATTGGGAGGTCTTCTTTTGGCGTTCCTTTTGCACCTCCCTGTGCAATTGCTAGTTTGATATGCCCTCCAACATTCACGTTTAATATGTGCACATGTGGTGGTCACAATCTGTGCACATGTGGTGGTCAAAATCTGATTTATCTGATTTAGTGTAGTATAATTTCTACCAAAATCATTATGGGGAATTTTGTTTTTGGATAGTTGTAGGCATGTTTAATTTGATTAATGAAGTATAAATTAATTTGTAATCTATTTTGGAATTATAAATAATCATAATTTATTTGTGAAATTTTAATGAGATATATATTGTGGATTGTTATTTCGAAATATGGAGTAGTTCATTATTGTTATAAAATTAATATAGCATATAACATAATTTATCATATATGTATTTTTGTTGAGCAAGAAAAATAATGAAATATTAGAAGTTATTCTAGGATTAGAGTATTTTTTATTTTTAAATAATTTTTGTGTTAAAGTAATTTTAGATATTATTTTAAGATAAAATCATTTAATTATAAATAGTCTTTGAGGAGAAATTTTTTTAATTATTATAATAATAATAAATATTTCTTATTAAAATTTAACAATTTAATTAGATCTTAAATAATATAATAAGAATTAGGTATACTTTCAAATATTTGAATCTAGCCTCGTTTTAAAAATACTAATTAAAGTAATTTTACAAAAATTAAGATTTGAAAAAATAATCTCCATATTATCAAAGTCTCCAAACTATGGATGAATATATATATATATATATATATATATATATATATATATATATATATATATATATATATATATATATATATATATGTATATACGTATTATTCTCATTTATCTCATTATTGTAATGTTCTCACAATCGTTGCTGTAAATACATGGTTAACGAGTTTTAGTAAATGGTAAAAGATATTATTTACAATGTTTTTTTAAAGTATTTATCAATTCCATATCATCCATATTTCTATCTAGTCTTATTCTTTTATCAAGTATTGGGAATTGAGTTTGTATTATTATATTTTATTGAAAATTTATAAACATAAAAGTTAATGTGTGTTATGCAATGGTGAGGTAATTTGGGTTCATTTATTTGTTTTTACTTTTTTCATTTTCATGTTCCCCTTTAAGATATTTGGCCCTCCACAAGGGGATTTGATCTCGAAGGAGCATTGAAGTTTGTATGGGTTTTGGTCTAAGTAGTTTAATTTGGGCTTAATGTTGGTTTCTAGGTAGAAAAATTATGTAATATATTCCTAAATTGGGTTGTCTCAAAACTTCTTTAGATTCCTATTGCCTTTTCTCCTTCAATATCATAAGAGTTTGTCACAATAACAATGGATTATCAACCTCCCTGAACTAGAAAAAGACTGTCGTAGTAACAATGGTACATGAAACTCCCATACTCACACACAAAGGGAACATTCATGACAATCAACTAAAGCAGTACCCTAGCAATCCAAAAGGAAATTGACTATGCTGAGAGGGAAGTCAAAATTGATGGTAGGATTATAGAAAATGAAGAGGTCTTGGAGCACATCAACAATTGGATTCCAAATACAGAAAGTACAACAATGAGACACACCAAATACATTAAAATTATGGATATTTATTTGAAACTCAAAAGCTTAATGGGAAAGATGTTGATGGAGCCATAAAAATAGCAAAAAAAAAAAACTAAACTAGACATCATGATAAGAACAATGACAAGAAAGTTTGCCAATTTAAAATTTACATAATATTGAAGTCCATATACCACCACCAACTATTAATATAATTATTTTAATTAACAAATAAAAATATAAAAAACTCTAAAACTTACAAAATAAATACTAATATATTTAATTGACCATATTTAATAAATGGTATATAAACCTAAATAGAAAAACAACGTTTCTGGTCTGATTTGATTTCTTTTGTAACACGATAATAAGCAAAGCTAAATTATAATTATATATATCATATGATATAAATCATCAACCTAATTCTCGATTAAAAACATATATATTCTTACTTAAAAACATTATATTATTAAAAAATATAAATAAGAAAAACAAAAAATACTAAACAAAATCTTTGCTTGCAAAGTTAAACTTCATCCATACCTTATCTCCCTTTTCGAATTAAAATATGTATGAAGCATTATTTGTTATTTTAGACATTATTATCTCAACACATTGCTAAACTTATCGGCGTATCATTTGTTAGGTCCATTATTTTTGCGAAAGCGAAAGTCCTATAATTATTTTTCAGTCTTTCAACCATAGACGGTGCTTACATAAACTATGGTTATGAAACTTCTTTTACGGTACGTTGAAAATGAAATACATCGATGTTAGAGACTCTTGAGAATTCGCATGTGCGATTTTACAAAAATAAAAGAATATATATATATATATATATATATATATATATATATATATATATATATCACATGAGAATTGGTATGTGGGATTGATTTTTGAAAAATTAAAAGGAAGTGTATATACATATTCCCATAGCATTTTGCGCCTGGCATATTATATCAGATTTCCCAGAGCATCTTGTTTTGGGTATACTTGCATTGTTGATTCTACGAATATTTGGTAATCAAACCGACATAGAGCGATCAAATAATTGACTTCCCTTGTTCCTCTGATTGCCAAATATTCGAGAAATCAACAATCCACGTACGTACATAGGCTTAGGGGCCAGGCCAGAGACGTCAACGGCAATAAGGGGAATATTTTAACAATTAATTGGAGGAACACCCGTTAAAAAATATTTCATTAAATTGCTCCTGTAGGTTGAGATCAGATTTCAACCCTCGGAATTTATGCATATTTTGGACCGTTGGACATATGGAATGGCGCGCATCTACTTGGACGTACTTCATGGTGTCTCCTTATAATAAAAGTTTAATTCAGTTTACATTTAAACCATACTCTATTTTGAAAAGGAGATTCATACGACTTTATAATATTTTCATTGCAATTTGAAATGATTAAAATTTATTATATTTAAAATTAGGTTTTTTATTTTTTTAATGATGATGTTTAATTTAGATCATGCTAGTTGCGGTAATAAGCTATCGCAGACATCATCATCATTCGCCCAACATTTTGTAAGGCATAAAGACGGACAGATAGATATGCATGGCTGGCTCATATCATTTTGATCTTCGAGAAGAGGCGGCAGGAACATATTCTGCTCGTTATGCACGTGGAGTAAAGCCCGAGATTAGAACGCCGGCGTCGTTTTTTGACATTGGTGGAAGGACACACCCTTCCCGAAGACGGGCAGTGCCCTGACATGCGCCGCGTCTACCATTTGCGAAGGAATCACAAACCGCAGGTAGACCTCGGCCAACAGGCAGAACAGTATCGTTGAAGTAATCATTGGCGAGTTACAAGTAGGTCGATCTTGGCCAACAAGCAACTTACTTCACCCACAAATCGGTTAGAGATGACAAGTTCCTTCCCTGGTTTATTTTAGTGCCGTTGGAAAATTATGGTGGTGATCTATGAATATATATTCAGTCATTATTCTTATTCAAAGAAAATTATGAAAGAAAACTAGAATTCTTAACTAGTAAGTTTTCACAATTATGTTACATAACATTAGCATTCTTAAAAGGTAAGTTTTCACTCCTCTCATATACCTTTTAGCTATCCTTACAGGGTAATCTCTCACTTATCTCATATACTTTTCGGTCTTAGATGAAAACAAAAATAAATTGAGATACTGCAAACTTTCCTAATTTTAAAAAACATAAAATATTTTATACATTTATAAACCAACATAAAATATTTTATTATTTTACAAATAATAAAATTAATTAAATAACTTAAACACGGTAATCAAATATTCTTATATAAAATGCTCAATGAAATATATTATGGAGTAATCTTTAAATTTTAGAAACATAAATATTTTATATATTTATAAATATATATGAAATATTTTATTATTTAAAAATTAATAAAAAATAATTAAATATCTTAATTACTTAGTGTAATTAAATATTCTCATATAAAATAATTAATAAATATTATGGAATAGTTTTTATGTTATTTTTTGCGGTTTTCTATAGATTTTATGAATTCAACACTCACAAAAACTTGTAAAGACACTTTAATTGTGAAGATTTCACTCAACAAACTTGTGATTTCAATGAATCTTTACGAGATTTTAAACAAATTAGATCAGAAATTAAACCGCACTTAAAAACTACTCTTAACATAGTTTATTTTTTATTTGTAATTTTTTATTAATAGTTTGTTTATATTCTAATTAATTATTTAGAACGGCATTTTAGCTCAAAACAAAAATAATTGAAAGGCATATTTAAATATTTTATTAATAATATTGTTTAGTTATAACACATGATTTTAAAAAAGATGTAAGTTAAAAGGATCATATAAATATCACCTAAACATGATTCTTTGCACGTGGAAATAATAATAAAATATTGTTTTTTTTTCCTTATTATGTTTATGTATAACTCTAATTTTCAAGTATTTCTTGGTCATCTACCATATGAAACCAATTCTTAAGTGTTTCTTGGTCATCTCTCATATGAAACTAAATTAGCTACAAATTCATATTTACTTTACATTTTCACTATCTTACTAATTAAACTCCTCACAAAAAAAACTATAAAAATTAAAAATTAAAAAAAGTTATAAATATTTTTAAACCTAATATTTAATAATATAATATTATTAGCAATTTAATTATATAATTCTAAAAATTATAATATATAAAAATTACACTATATAAAAAACCTGAAAATAAATTTAAATAAATTTATTTAAATATCTATTAAATGTTAAATGAAAAATATGCATTTTATTCTTATTAATAAAATTGATGGAGAATAAGTTAATATAAACATGGAATTGTCACCATATAAAATAATCAAAACTTCATATTAATATTCTAAAATATTAAAATTTAAATTATTATAAATGAAAAATAAATAAAAGATCAAATTTAGAAAATTAGAAAGATATGGTTTATAATTATTATAAAATTTAAATGGAATAGAATATTATAATTAATAATATTGAAGAATTTTTTGGTTGTAAGTTCACTTTTGTTATTAATAATGTCCGAAAGTATATTTATACTGAAAAGAGAAGGTTAGTTTTTAAAGATTTTGTATTATAAATATTATTTGTATGTTTGATATTTAATATATATATATATATTTTTTATTTTTTAATGAATGTTTGTAATAGAATTTATTAAATTATTTGTATCTTGTATTTTATATATAAGATATGTGGTTGTTTGTAATATTAAAAGTTTGTTGCACTATATAATTGAATTCTAATTTTAAGATTTTTATTCTAATTTATCTTATTACCACAATTATTCTCTTCCTTATTTGCATTAGTGTTTTAAATCTATTAAAATATATCAATCATTTAATTTATATAACTAAATAAATAAAAAATAAATATTTATATATAATAAATTAATTATCTAAATTAATAAAAATAAAATATCTATATATAATAAAAATGAAATATTTTTTTTAATAAAAAATAATAATCTTTTATTAAAATATAATAAAAATAATAACAGTAATTCTCCTTTTCAATTTCGATATCAACCAATTGTGATGGCACCTTTGTTACGAAAACCTTGAAAGCTCTACGATGAGATTCTAGTCTTAATAAGCCTGGTTTCTTTTCTTTAATGGACGCGAACATGTTGACATCACGGCCAATTAGCCACTTATATTCTAGAGCAACTTCCCGCCCGAGTAACCTTTAAGGGAATCTAGGATAGGGACCTTAAAAGATGGGTTGGTAGGTCTATAAGCACTTGAGCAAGCGACCCTAATCGAACTGAGAGGGTTTGAATGCCGTAATGTTGTATTACTTTAAATAAAGTAAAGTAATATGGTTTTGTGGTTCTAGATGCTACTCAGCTATATCCATGCATCAAATCTTTTGATGATTTGTAGGATATTACCGTTACTGGAAATATTCGAGTACGACTTTCTGGTCCTTCCCACGCGTGCTAGATTGGTTTGAACTCGGGATGTCCGCCCGATCATTCCGCTTGGTAAGCTTGTAAATTTCGCGATGAATAAGTAGATGGGATTTGTGATTCTTTGTCAAACCACAAACCGCCGTCACTTAATCTTTTGTAACGGTTATCTCCTTCAACCAACCCAAACATACCTGGCCGCACGTTTGCTTCCGTACGAAGCGTGAGATAAGATGTGTTAATTGCATGCTCAGGTGGCTAAACCTTCTAATGCCCAATGTGCAAAATATAGAGGGTTTACGACTGAAAATTATGTTGGAATATAATTTCTAACTGCCCGGATGAATCAACAGGCGGCAGGACGTTGAACAGCGCAGAGGTTAAAGCGGCAGCACGTCGGCAGAGAGATCACCGTTGGGATCGGAGATCAACGGCTAGCGGGAGTGCAACTAGCCCGACAGTTAACACGAGGGGAGCCCCCGCACATGACTTGCCGATAGGGCGTTGACCCATGATCAACGGCCATGATTTACTGCGGGGCCTCACCCCGATAGTTATGAACCGGCAGAGGGGGACCCCGCAACCACCAGGAAGTGGTGTCTTTGCCCACGCACTACCAACGCGCCACCACTTCTGCCACCATGAAAATTTGCCATCAATGCGATTTTTTCAAGCAGTGCACCCAGAGTTGATGATGCCATAAATGAATTTTCAAGCGATGATTTTTTTTGTTGTATGTCAATAAATGACATTGAATTAAATGAGGTTGAGATATTTTTTTTTGTTTTTATATATACAGAAACAGAGTCGTGTTTTAAGTTATGTTCTTTCATGCACAACAGTGTGTTGAAAAAAGACAGAGCAGAATTAAGAAATACACAGCAGTGTATGTTTTTTAGGAAACACAGAGAGTTGTTTTTGTTTGGTAATAGACAGAGACAGTGAATAAAAAAAAAACACAGCAGTGTGAAGTATTTTATATACACAACAGGGTATATTTTGTGAATGACAGAGTGATAGTTCTGCACTGTGTTTGCAGCAGTCAAACTATCTTTGTAAGCCCTCTAAGTGAGGAAGAAGTTGTAACAGTTTTTTTTGAAGAAATTGAATTTTTTTTTATGTGGAAACTCTGTCACTGTGAATGCAAATTTTAAATATTTTCTCTGTGTTAAAGAGGGAGTTTTATTCTCCATTGTTAATTCTGGAATTCTTCAATATTTCAACATGGTATCAAAGCCATTCCAGGCTCTTTGAAGGTCAAAGAAGCTGAAGGGAAGGAGTTCTTTTTTGCAGCAGCTTCTCCAGCAGTGTGAAGACTTAGACAAGAAGAATCCAAAGGTATTTCTCTATACAGTTTTGTGTTACTGTTGCAGTACAGTTCGTTAATTTTAAAACACATAGTCAAGTGTTTTTGAATCATAGTTAAGAGTGTAGAATGGATGGAGCCAGCACTGGTATGGGTATGGGAAATATCCATCTCCCACAATTTAATGGAAAAAATTATGACTACTGGTCAATAACTATGAGGGAATTATTTGTCTCCCAAGACTTATGGGAATTTATTGAGGATGGCTTTGAAGAGCCAGAAAATGAAGCAGAGTTTTATGTTTTAACTCAAGCAGGAAGAGAACAGTTGAAGAGTAATAAGAAGAAAGACGCCAAGACTCTTTTCTTTTTGTATCAAGCAGTGCATGAGAGTGTGTTTCCAAGGATAGCAGCAGCTAAGAGATCCAAAGAAGCATGTGGAACTCTCAAGACAGCTTATCAAGGAATGGAGAAAGTGAAGACAGCAAAACTTCAGTTGTTGAGGAGAGACTTTGAGACTCTCTGTATGAAAGAGTCAGATACTATTGACTCATTCTTCACTCATGTGATTGGAATGGCCACAAAAATAAGATCTCATGGAGAGACTCTTGAAGACAAGAGGATTCTGGAAAAACTCTTGAGGAGTCTACCCTCAAGATTTGATGTGATTGTCACCACCATAGAGGAGACTAAGGATCTCACAAAGTTTTCAATAGATAAGCTACATGCATCACTGATGACCCATGAACAGAGATTGGGTAGGAGTGAAAACTCATCTCTTGAGCATGCCTTTAAGACCCAGATGTCTTTCGGAAGAGGAAGAGGGCAAGGCAGAGGAAACAAAAGAGGAAGAGGCAGAAGCCAGAATAGAGGTGGAAGGAAAAGCCCTTCACATTCACATGGAAGGTGCAACAGTCAAGCTCATAGCCATGGCCAAGACAGCAGCCAACAGAGTGGTCAGTAGAATGCTCAAGGACAAAGGTATGATAAATCCAATGTCCAATGTTACCATTGTAAAAAATATGGTCATTATGCTAATGAATGTAGAAAGAAGTAGCAAGATATGGCAAGTAGAACTAGTGCAAATTTCACTAAGGAAAATAACAACCAAAATAAGTTTTTCTTAGCTTGTAATATGGCTGAAGAAAAGAGTGAGGATTTATGGTTTCTAGAATCCGGTTGTAGTAACCATATGACAGGAAACTTAGTAATGTTTTCTATGTTAGATGAGAGTGTGCAGTCACAAGTCACACTAGGAACTGATAGCAAAGTTTCTGTTATGGGAAAAGGAGATGTAAATGTTTTTAAAAGGAAAGGTGCAAAGAAATCCATAGCAGATGTTTATTATGTTCCAGGAATGAAGTGTAACCTCTTAAGCATTGGACAACTTGTCCATAAGGGGTATAATGTTTTCTTTGAGGATGATGTCTGTACCATCATGGATAAACCACCCAGCAAACTATGTATTGTTGAAGTGAAGCTGACAAGGAATAGAATGTTCCCTCTCAGAATGAGAGCAGATTTGAAGAATGGTGAAGAGAAAGCAGCAGTTGCACAAGAGACTTTCCAAAGCGAACCAAAAGATGATAATTGGTTATGGCACTTGAGATTTGGACATCTCAACTTTGGAGGTCTTAATTTGTTGAACAAAAAAGGAATGGTAAGTGGTTTACCATTGATAGAGAAACCTAACAGCCTTTGTGAAGGTTGTATCTTGGGGAAACAACACAGAGAAAGTTTTCCTTCCGGGAAAAGCATAAGGGCAAAAGCACCCTTAGAAATTGTCCACTCAGATGTATGTGGACCGATGTAAACTCCATCACTTGCTAACAGCCACTATATCTTAACATTCATAGATGATTTTACAAGAAAAACTTGGGTTTACTTTTTGAAAAACAAAAGTGAAGTGTTTGAAATTTTTTGCAATTTCAAAGCACTTGTTGAGAAACAAAGTGGGCTGCATATCAAAGTATTAAGGACTGACAGAGGAGGTGAGTATATCTCTAAATATTTTCTACGTTTTTGTAGATAAAATGGTATTCATAAGAATTTTACAACCAGATATACTCCGCAGCAAAATGGAGTAGCTGAAAGGAAGAACCGAACCATAATGGACATGGCAAGGAGTATGTTAAAAGCAAAGCATTTGCCTAATGATTATTGGGCTGAAGCTGTACATTGTGCAGCATACATCTTGAATATATGCCCTACAAAAGCAGTAATTAACAAAGTGCCGGAAGAGGCATGGAGTGGCACAAAGCAAGGTGTCACACATATGAAGGTTTTTGGATGTGTGGCTTATGCACACATTCCGGATCAGCTAAGGAAGAAGTTGGAAAGCAAGGGGGATAAATGTATTTTCATTGGATACAGTGAGGAATCCAAGGCATACAGGTTATACAACCCATCCACCAAGAAATTTATTGTGAGCAGAGATGTTCAGTTTATTGAAGAGGAAGCTTGGGATGGAAGCATAGAGAAAACAATAAATGTTAAACACTATTTATCTCATGATGAGAATGATGATGAGTTGGCTGAAATACATCCCCAAACAGCAACACCAACAAAAGAGCAGCAGAGCACACCCTTGAGGAGAAATGACAGTGCTTCTCCAAGCACACCACAAGGAGGAAATTCAAGTGCTTCTTCAAGCATTTGTACACCTACTGAAAGAGGTAAGAAATTCAGAAGTTTGAAAGATATTTATGAAAAAGATATAACAAATGAAGGTATCAATTCTTTGTTTGCTTTATATTGTCATGTTGATGATCCTGTTCATTTCGAAGAAACTATGAAGGATAAGAAATGGATAGAAGCTATGGATGAAGAAATAAATGCCATAGAAAGAAACAAGACTTGGGATTTGGTTGAACTCCCAAAAGGTAAGGATGTCATTGGAGTTAAATGGGTCTACAAGACCAAAAGTAATGCTGAAGGCAAAATAGAGAGATACAAGGCAAGACTTGTTGTCAAAGGTTATAAGCAGAAACATGGAATAGATTATGAGGAAACTTTCGCATCGGTTGCTAGAACGGAAACCGTGAGAGCAGTGCTATCCATAGCAGCACAAAATAAATGGAAAGTTTACCAAATGGACGTGAAGTCAGCATTCCTAAATGGAGTGTTAATGGAAGAGGTTTACATTGAACAACCTCTCGGCTATGAAAAGAAAGGCCAAGAAAACAAAGTATGCAAGTTGAAGAAAGCTCTTTATGGGCTGAAGCAAGCGCCAAGAGCTTGGTACAATAGGATAGATTCATATCTACTGGAAAATGGTTTTGAAAAGTGTGAGGGAGAACCCACCCTCTACATCAAAGAAAAATATGGAAAAATATTGATTGTAGTCTTATATGTTGATGATGTTATTTTTACAGGTAATGATGATTGCCTTATTGAACATTTTAAAATAGTCATGAAAGAATAATTTGAGATAACTGACATGGGTTTGTTAAGATACTTCTTGGGAATAGAAGTAGAACAAAATGAAAATGGGATTTTTATCTCACAGGCAAAGTATGTTAATGAGGTGCTTGAAAGATTTAACATGCAGAGAGGACAAAAGCAAGGATTTTGATCCTAGTTTATACAAGAGCATAGTTGGCAGCCTTATGTATTTGACTGCAACTAGGCTGGACGTAATGCATGCTGTTAGTTTGATTTCCAGATTCATGGAAAAGCCAAAGGATGCACATTGGCAAGCAGCAAAAAGAATTCTGAGGTATGTTAAAAATACAAAAAGGTTTGGTATTTTATATACTGCTTCAGAATGTTCAGATTTAGTTGGATACACTGACAGTGATTGGGCTGGAAGTGTAGATGATCGGAAGAGCACTTCCGGTTATGTTTTTCACATGGGTTCAGGAGCCATTTCATGGGCTTCTAAGAAACAGCCCATTGTAGCGTTGTCTACATCATAGGCGGAATATGTGGCAGCTACAGCAGCAGCGTGTCAAGCAGTTTGGATGAGAAAAATGTTGAGAATTTTATGCCAAGAATAGTTAAAAGGGACAGTAATATTTTGTGACAATAGCTCAGCTATTGCATTGTCTAAAAATTATGTTTTTCATAAAAGGACAAAGCACATTGACACCAAGTTTCACTTCATACGTGAATTGGTTAACAATGGTGAGATAGTTTTGCATCATTGTAGAACAGAGGATCAATTTGCAGATATCCTCACAAAGCCACTTGCGCAAAAAATCTTTGAACATTTCAGAAAATGCCTGGGTATGCAGGAAAACCCAGCAGTTGAAATTAAGGGGGAGTGTTGGAATATAATTTCTAACTTCCCGGATGAATCAACAGGCGGCAGGACGTTGAACAGCGCAGAGGTTAAAGCGGCAGCACGTCGGCAGAGAGATCACCGTTGGGATCGGAGATCAACGGCTAGAGGGAGCGCAACTAGCCCGACAGTTAACACGAGGGGAGCCCCTGCACTTGACTTCTGATCGGGCGTTGACCCATGATCAATGGCCATGATTTACTGCGGGGCCTCACCCCGACAGTTATGAACTGGCAGAGGGGGACTCCCGCAACCACCAGGAAGTGGTGTCTCCGCCCACGCACCACCAACGCGCCACCACTTCTGCCACCATGTGAATTTTCCATCAATGCGATTTTTTCAAGTGGTGCAGCCTGAATTGATGATGCCATAAATGAATTTTCAAGCGGTGATTTTTTTTTGTTGTATGTCAATAAATGACATTGAATTAAATGAGGTTGAGATTTTTTTTTTTTTTTATATATATAAAGAAACAGAGTCGTGTTTTAAGTTATGTTCTTTCATGCACAACAGTGTGTTGAAAAAAGACAGAGCAGAATTAAGAAATACACATCAGTGTATGTTTTTTAGGAAACACAGAGAGTTGTTTTTGTTTGGTAATAGACAAAGACAGTGAATAAAAAAAAACACAACAATGTGAAGTATTTTATATACACAACAAGGTATATTTTGTGAATGACAGAGTGATAGTTCTGCACTGTGTTTGCAACAGTCAAACTATCTTTGTAAGCTCTCTGAGTGAGGAAGAAGTTGTAACAATTTTTTTTGAAGAAATTGAATTTTTTTTATGTGGAAACTCTGTCACTGTGAATGCAAATTTCAAATATTTTCTCTATGTTAAAAAGAGAGTTTTATTCTCCATTGTTAATTCTGGAATTCTTCAGTATTTCAACAAATTAGAAAGGATATGCTACAGCCATGCATATTTCTTTTGAATCTTTCCATTTTTTTAAGACTGTATTGTTGGGAGGATATGATGTTGGCGCTATGTTATCCCCTATATCTTACTTCACGCTTACATTTTCTGCGCCACCTGATATTCATCGACTTCTTCGCTCTTATTACATGTTTTCCTTCACTTTCCCATGTCAATAGTCTTCATCAACAATATATAAAGAGGTCAAGTGTAGGAAGATTTTAACATCTTTTCTTCAGCGAAGAGTTTCCTCCGTTGTTGTAATCAACTATACTATCGCTGCATCTGTCCAGACCTTGCCATTACTTTGCTACTAATCAGGGTTCTTTTTCATTGTTATTGTTAAAATGAACAACCGATTGTGTCTATTGGTTGTAGTCGCTGCTTTAAGTGCTGTAACGAGCAGCTTGCAAGTGGTTGCAGCAGGTTCACGCATTAGTGATACGATTGAGGGATTTATTGTTCCACAGAACAAGGCAAGGAAACAAGTGGGAGTCCCTCCACTAAAATGGGATGCAACGCTTACAAAGTATGCGCGTACATATGCAAGGGAAAGAAAGGGCGACTGCCTCCTCCAGCATTCCGGAGGGCCTTTCGAAGAGAACATCTTCTGGGGTAGCGGTAGCCGCTGGAATGCTACGGATGCTGTTGGTGCATGGGTGGATCAGAGGAAGTGGTATAACTATACCAAAAATAGTTGCAGCTCGGGGAAAGACTACACCCACTACACTCAGATCGTTTGGAGAACAACCACTAAAGTTGGATGTGCGGCCATCCAATGTAAGAGCGGTGACACCTTTATCACATGCAATTATTATCCTGCTGGCAACTATGTTGGCGCCAGACCATACTGAAACTTGGCACCCACCATTTAGCATTCATTCTCCCTGTTGGATTACCATTTCCCCCTTACACTGTTTTCATTCTTTCAGAGTAACAATTATATTCATATTCTTCCATTACATAATATTTCATATTTTGGATGTAATTGCACGTAACCTGGTTGAAATCGTATTGATTCATGATTTTTAGATGTAAGTGTTTCTCTATTGGACCATCACATAATTTTCTAGTATTCAATAAAACTAATCATTGATTATGGATCAGACTCAGAGCATTAGTGAACCTGCTCGCATAATTTTCTAGCGCTCAAGAAAACTTATCCTTGATACTTGATCAGACTTAATTGCCATCGGCATGCATGCTCTATTATCAATTAATGAATTGATAACTTAAAATGAATTACGACATCAGTTACATGCAACGAGTGCAGCTTACTCCTATCATAGTTTTCTTTCAATTATTTGAACTCATCTAAATTTTTGTTGAATGTTTATGATTAAAAAGTGTATTCCATGGATAAATTTCTCTAATGGTTTTGTGACCTTAAATTATAATGAAATATTAATTATATTTTCTCATCAAATTTATAAAAAAATAATAGTTACCAACACTCTTCTAAATAATAAAACAAACTTAGATATCTGCGCTCAAATACGGAAGCTCTATCCATACTCAAAACTCAATTATATTGCAATGCAGGGCTTCTAGCATGCTTCTAAATGACCTGGTCTAACGTCCCCTGCATTTAGTTCATGAGACAATTTCATTTGTACACACTTTCTCATTTGTCGACATTACAACGACTCATTGTCTATTACATTATGCCACCGTCTATTGACTTCCACGTTAATGTTAGACCATGAAAATGATACATTTTTCCGAAATTAAATTGATAACTTAAATATAAAGACAGGGAATGTAAATAGTTAAGAAGTTTAATATTATGAGTAGTTTAACATTCATTATTGATTAGTTATAAATTGATAAATTAAATATAAAGTCTGGGAAAGTAAATCGTTACGACGTTTAATATTATGAGTAGTTTAACATTTATTATTGATTAGTTTATAGATAATATTACAAAAGAATAAATTAAAAAGCAATGTTTAACAAATTAAAAAAAAATATTAAATTTTATATAAATATAAATTTATTGTAATAATTATAATTTTAAGTTTTTTATATAGTAATTTCTGTTTATTCATATTGGATATAATCATATCTTTTGGGCAAAAATTTAATATATATTATATATGGCTTACAACTTCATGCATCAACTTAAAGTGTGTTTAGTAAGATATAATTTTGACATCTTAAAAGGCTAGGAAGGTCAGTATTGCAACAAAGATTATGAAATTGAGCTCTAATGTGGTTGTACAAGGGGCATTCTAAGAGGAAGTGATTTTCATCCTCGATGTTCATACTCTCATAGAGATGGTAGATCCTTTTCATCCATGGTGTTTTAGGAACTGTCCAACGACCTGTTTCACTATGGAGTTCATGAGAGTTCGTTCCAATCTTGGCTATATTAATTTTCTTCTTTGAGCTAGTTAAAATAGAGAGATAGTTGTGATCTTCTACGGTGGGGTTGATGACCTCCTTATAATATCTTAATTTTCTTTTAGCTACTAGATCTTTCTCACACCACATTTTTTCTTTGAACTTAGAAGTAACAATTTTTTTAATGTTATTAACGTTTTTCAATGCAACATTCTCATGGATCTCCCTCGATCTCCCAATGGTTTAACCAAGCCCTGGTGTCTTTATACCAACATCGTTTAAGCCTTAGGTGGTTTTGACTGGAATTTAAAGCTAGCACAGGAAGTCTATGGTCTCCTATGCTATTGAGCTTGTGCTTGTACAACATATGCCTAGTCATAGCTAGGCTCTCGATAGAGGAAATACCCACTTCTATAAGGAGAATAGGATAGGATGTATTTCTTTTAATTTTAAGGTTATAAGTTATAAAACGCTTCTGGATTTGCTCAATCTTTCTCTAGGATTCTCTAGAGATGTTGCAACCCCAAACCTCACATCCATATAAGATAATAGGAGTGACTAAAGTTTCAAAGAGGAACTTCTTTCTATCCCACATTACAAGGTTTGCCATTTTACAATTATTTTCAAGACAAAAATAAGCTTTCCACCCCCCATTAATCCTTTTCTGAATGCTATAGCTCCGTGATGAATATCAATTCCTAGGTACTTGTAAGAAGACACTTCCTCCAAGTTACTATTGTCATACATAAGAAGAAATTTTATTTTATTTTATTTTCTATTTTATTTAATGTTGTAAGTTCATTTTTGTTTTCAATAATGTTTATAAGTATATTTATATTTATATTGAAATAAATATGTTAGCTTTTAGAGATTTTACATTATACATTATTTTCGTTGTTATATGTAACATACACCGATAACTTCACATGGAAAATGTAAGGAGTTATAAAATTTTGTATACAAGTTACTCATGGGTAACTATCCATTCACTATTAAATATTCCTTACTCATCATTACATAGAATGTTTACCATTTCATAGTGTAACTTTGGATTAAGAATATTAAGCTCCTTAACCATTAACTACCTCCATTACAGTTCATTAACATAATACTGTATGATGTAACTTTCCATTCATTTCATTACTCATACAGTCATCACATACTAGCCATTATGAACATCATAACAAAAAAGGAATCAACATCATCAACTTGACATAATAATCAATCACATCATTGAACACCAATATACCCTGGAAACCCCGTAGGGTGAAAACCAGCAAACGTTTAATTTTATTATTAAACGCTCGTGAGGGTGATCAACCCTCACTCAATGGCTTTCAAGGAAGATGATAACTTAACCATCGTTTATAAATATTACAAGGAAATATACAGAAATATCTAGCTTAAAGCCATTACAATAAATATGATATCATTTACCCTCTGGTCTTCATATCTTCATATCTTGGTGGCATAGATGTACCTACAATGGACCATCGATCATTGGACTATCTTGCAACTCGCACTCATCTGCATGAACCATTAATCATTTACCTGCCACCAGGATAAGCATAATATTCCTTGTACATGTCACCATTATTCCTTGCTAATGATGCCTTCAACACACATTGATGTCAATATTCATAAAGTATTAATCAACCCTTTCATATATCTATACTAGAGAGGCTTCTCCATCTACTCTTGTATATTCATGACATGAAAGTAAAATACCTTGACATTCACCCCTTAACAACACATACTGCATATATGTTAGTTATGAGTTAATCACATTAACTAATGTTTCCATCGCATAAGCACATATTCCCGCAATACAATAGCTTCATCTCCCAAGAGTTTCTTTATAATACACTGATACATCAGTTACGATACTCGTGCATGCCATTTACATAAATTTAATACAAATAGCTACCCTTAAACTATTACTTTTAGTGCATGGAATGGAAACTAACATAACAAATGTTGCTCCCATGCATGCAAATGCATATAAATTCCTAGAAGAGTTTCTCCAAAGGAAATCTTAATGCTAGTGAGCATGTAAACATATGTTTTCTTTTTGTAAAATTATGCAATTAAGAATATAAATACATGTCTTCTTTTTCAAAGATTATACTAAACAATGATTTCCAATATAGTTTAGCACCACATGCTATTCTTTCCAATGAAAGTTATTACTTATGTTGCATGCCTATGCATGATCTTCTTCCAAAAGGAATTAACATCATAATCATGATAATATAAAAGTAATCACACAGTTTGTTCATCTAAAGAAATATAACTGAGTAATAAATTATCTTTACCAACACCATGGTAATCTATTCATGGATTTATGAAATAACTACTATTTACAAACCACCCTTGTAATCTGCCCATGGTTTTATGAAATAATTAATCTCTACCAACACCATGGTAAACTATTCATGGATTTATGAAACTATCCATAGATTTTACCATTCAAAACATATTAACATTGCGCATCTTAACTATACCAATGACACCGTATAAACCAAAGTTGATACATTAGTTGTATCTCTCTTATTGGTGTTACAGCATGGCAAGTTTGGTGTTACAACATAGCAATATTATTATATATAAAATTACTTATCTTTCATTATTACAGATAGATATATTTTCTTCCTAAAAATATATTCTTTACTAAGAAAAATTAGCGTAAAGCTTCTATATGCATAGCTGCCTTTTAGACAAAAATATCACAGTAATAAGAGATATTACCAAAGTAAAAAGTAACAATGTTTTGAAGATATAACTTCACGCGTATATACTTTAGAATATCTTGCTTAATCCATGCTAAACGAAAGCAAAACCCTTGCATAAATTAGACAAAGATACACAATAAACATTGTATACAAGTTTAGTGCTTGGATATTAAATAAAATATCTACTCGAGATTTATTATTCGGAAACCAATCTCTAGATTTAACAATCATTTAAAAAAATCATTAAATCAAACACCAAAAACAAATGAAAAAGCATTACTTATCTTTTTCACTCATATAAAGTTCCATCTCCTCATGTCTTATTTGATTCTCGACACAGAAATCAGTTCACATGCAAGCTGAATGATATTCACACGAGCCATACGAACCAAAGCCATGTTTCAGGCAAGAAACACTAACAGATTTTTGACAGTTCCATTGCCTTGTTGGACACGGTGGAAGCCGAGTGCATGAGCTGTGGCAGGATTCTGCACGTCTCACCCAAACCTATGCATGCGAACCAAACCAAGGGCTCCATAAAAATACTTTTGGTATAACGTTGGAGGCATCTCCTTCCAAGAACTAGAGGAGTAAAGTCAGTCCTCTTTCTGAAGCTCCCAACTACGCCTCCCCTAAAACCTCTGTACAGATCTCAAGTAAATAAAGAATAACAGGTCGTTATCAAGAATTCAGTTTCAACTGTTTCTTGATTAAATCATTAAAATAATATTTATTTACCATATTAATTTAAGTAAGAGGGCTGTTACATTATAATTTAATGAAATTTTATGATCGAATTTATTAAATTATTATTTGTATTTTATAAATGGGATATGTGATGAAAGTCTGTCATTGAATTTATTGAATTATTTGTAATTTATAAATGAGATATCTAATTATTTGCATTATTAAACTTCTAACCCTAAGATTTCAATTATGGCTAATATTATTATTACAATTGTCTTCCTTAATTGTATTAGTGTCCTAACCCTATTGAAATCCATCAATTATTTAATTTCGGTAACTAAATTAATAAACTTAAAATATCTATGTATAATAGTTTGAATAACTAAATAAAAAATAAAATATAAATAAAATAATTTATATTTTTATGAAAATAAATACTATTTATTATTATTATCCATTCCCATTTCAATACTCATTCCAACGAATTGTGATGGGAGCTTTGTTAAGAAAACCTTAAAAGCTCCACTAGAGAGTCTAGTCTTCTGAGCCATCGTTTCTTTTCTTGAAGGGATGATGTGAATATGTTGAGGTCTAAGTCATTGGGTTCGGCGAGTTTTATCGTTGGGGTTTGAAATTCGCCGAACCTGAAACAATGTTGAACAAGTTTGAAAAAATTTGCCGAATTCCAACCTATTGCTTCCCACGACTCGCTCCAGCCTCGACCGTCCTACTATTAACTACGCACCATTCCAGAATCTAGACTCCCCTTGAGGGCTCACGCTCGTTGCTCACGGGTTAAAACGATTCCAGTTTCACAGTCCACTGTCACGGGCTGCCTCAGCGTTGCACAATGCACTGCTGGCTCACGCTCAAGTGTGCAGCATCCACAGTGCATGCATAATCTTGGCAACTTGCAAGTTGGCCTTTCACACTCTGGCCCCAGTGCCCGCAAGCCCATCGCCCAGTTACCAAATTACAGTCACAGAATTCATTATCAAGTAGGCAAGCTTCAATTTTTTACTACAATTTCTTTTTAAATAAGTTTCCTGTTTATAAAATTATATATATATATATATATATTGTTAAAAAATCACTGTTTGCCTAAAATTATACAATTTAAAAAAAAATGACTATGTACAAAGAAAAATCATGCTGCGATAGCAAAAAAAACTTAAAACTAAAAAAAAAAAAACAGAGAGACTTTAGCTTTTACTTCAGCAACCAAAACTTTCAAATTTCAATGGCACCCCCAAAATCAACTATTGTAGCATTTTAGGGCTCAATGGGAATTTATTTTTTAAAACGATCCATGGATTCGTGTAAACCTATGCTTCCAGATTATTTCTACTTACTAACAATTTAATTGCATGTATAATTTAATAAAAGTGTTAAAATAATCAATAGAAGTGTTGACTATTAAATACAAATGTTAAAGTCAATTATTTGGTTAGTTTAAAATATACAACTTAGAAATTTATGCATGATGGCATTTGTTTTTAAGATTAAGAAAACTATTACATAAAAAAACAAAATTTTCTTAAGATTAAAAAAAAGTACTACATAATAAAATTTAAAATTTTATTGGTTAGATAGAAATTATTTTGAATTTTTATATTTTTAATATAGAAAGTGTTATTTATTCATTACTATATAAAAATGGTTAAAAGTTGTTAAGTTTATTTAATTATTATTTTTTAAATAGAAATATAGAAATAGGAAATTAGGTTATATTAATAAATATTATATATAGTTATATATATTGATTAATAAAATGGTTGATACCCAATTCAAATATTAATTAATTTATGTGATATTATAAGTGAGTTAATTAAACATATAATTGTTAGAGAGTAATTCATAAATTATTTTTTGGAATATTTTATATAATTGAAAGTTGATAAATTATATATAAAATTAATTGTGAACTTTAAGAATTTCATAGTTGATTTATAATCATTGAGTCACATTTTGAATACAGATAGTAATAATATTTTGAATGTACATTAGTTATTGATAGAATCTAATGAGGAAGTTTGAATGTATGCTAATGATAAAAGAAGAATATTTCATTTGTTATGTGGAAAAGTAAATTAGGTAATTATATAAACAGAATGAAGTGTATTGCAAATTATTTTTGAAGCATTAACAGTGTTTAACTTTAATGATATGATGGTATCACGATAATGATGCACATGAGGTTCTTATTTATTTATTTTGTTATGATAATGATATTGTATGGTAATGATGGATAAGATATGCATAGGGATCATGATGTTATGATATGATGCATATTAGCATGTTGTTCATTTATTATGTGATGTCATGATTCATATATGTTCATGTTATAACTTATGATGGTATTTCATGATGTGAAACATGTGGAATCAATATAGATTCTATGACATGCACGAGCATGCAGTTCTTTATTATTAAGAATATTGTGATTAATAATGATGTTATGTTCTCACGATTACATGTAAGACTTGATATGTGAATTATTTTCTATGATGTTATGATTATAACTAATGCATTGGATGCATGTTGAGATGTGGTGATTGACACAAAATCCAGAAATGGCCCGAGAGGGCTGGATTATTTGATGATCTCGTGGGATCCCATACCTATGAGGGAGAATATTTAACACCATATGGGCTGGGGGAAAACTCAATCAACACTACATATGTCAGTGGTTCCTTTGTCTTGTATAGGTCTTGATGGATAGCTCTTGAGCGCCTGTGGGATCATCTTGAGGAGGCCAAGGGCCTGATATTGTAGGCTAAGTGTCTAGTATTGGATTGGGATGTCGAAGTCCAGAAGGGGTGTAAGGAATTCGATGTCAGGGGTTGTGCGCCTTAATGAGGGTGGAGGGAGTGGGCCAACCTTATGAGATGCCCAGATTCATTAAGTACTAGGACCAGATGCCTGCCTTGGGCCAGATCAGGTCACAGCCAGGCATGAGCCTTGGGGCCAGCCTTGGGCTATGGTACAGACCGATGAGGCTTATGCCTGGTTCTGAAAGTGGGAAAAAGAAAAGAGGTTCCCTGAGATTTCCCGGGTGTTTTTGAAACTTTCGATGCCTACTGGTTATACTAGTTCAATAGAGGGTGTTGGGGAAACGTGAAGTAATAAATAGATAAATAAATAAAATATTAAACGATTCAACTTAACTTCGGGATGAAGTTCCTTAAAGAGGGGGAGTATATAATGTCCCCTAATAATAATAAAAATATAAATAATAAATAAATAATATAGTATATTATTATTAAATAAATAGTAAAAATACGTAAAGCTAACAAAAGTAAAATGGAATAAAATAAGAAAGAGTTCAATTAAGAGAAACACTAAATTAAGTAAAACTTTAAATAAAGAAGTAAAAGTTGTGTGTTGACACAATGAATGTGTGCACGTGGTTACCTTTCCATTGTTTTCTCTATTTAATAGAAATTAAGGAAGATGAGATTCATTCGTCATTCCTTCATCCATTCTCTTGGGAGAAAGGTATTGTGAGACAAAGGATTCCCCGATAGTAGTACGTTGATTGAGGGCTTGGGGGTGGCCAACTGTAAAAAAATTACATGTAGCTGAACCTACGGTTGAGTGGAGAGTCGTCCCCAAAAATTTTTTGTGGTTAGTGAGATTCAAATATCATTCAACTTCAGTGTCTCAAGTAAGGAACATCGTCGTTATAGGTAAGTCACCTTTTCTCGTGTTTATGAAATTTCTATGATGGCTTTTTAATTGTTTATGTGTTGATTATTAATTTCACATTTGATATAATTAATTGCATGTTAAATTTTGGGGTTGTTATAATGTCCAATTAGTCATTTATGTTTTAGGGCGACTTCCCGAGTAGCCTTATGGGAATATAGGATAGGGACCTTTAAAGATGGGCTGGTGGGTCTATAAGTACTTGAGCAAGCGACCCTTAATCGAACTGAGAGGGATTGAATGCCTTAACATTGCATTACTATAGCCAAAGTAATATGGTTATGTGGTTCTAGATGCCACTCAGGTCTATCCATGTTTGAAATCTTTTGATGATTTGTCGAATGTTACAGTTGGTGGAAATACCCATTCCAGTACCGATTTCCATGTCCTTCCCATGCATGCGAGATTGGTTTAAACCCGGGCATTCCAGTTTCTAAGCTTGTAAAATTCACAACGAATATGTAGATGGAATTTGCAATTCTTTATCAAACCACAAATCATCGTCACTTAATATGTTGTCAGGGCTATCTCCTTCAACCAAGTGAAACCTCGCCACATATTTACTTCCATAGGAAGCATGAGATAAGGTGTGTTCATTGCATGCACAAGTGTCTAGACCTTCTAACGCCTCATGTGTAAAATATGGCGGATATATGCTACAACAATGAACGTTTCTTTCTGTCTTTAAATCTTTCCATTTATTTTAAGACATTATTTCTAGAAGGATATGATTTCAGCACTATGTTATCCCATATATCTTACTTCACGCTTACATTTTCTACTCTAGCTGAGATTCACGGACTTCTTCACTCTTCGTCTATGTATTTCCACGTTAATGGTGGGCCACAAAAGTGATACATATTTTCTGAAATTCTAATATTCAATATTATGTGTTGTTTAACATTCATTATTGTTGGAAAGGAAGAATTATAAAGGCACAAATAACACAGATATTTCACACACAATAACACACGTGTTTCAGCTCTTCTATTGATCGCACAAACTTCAATCATTCTCTCTGAATATAATGAACCCGGTGAAAGTAATTATCCTTTTCGACTAAGACTAGCTTGACAATTATTTATTGGTTTATAATTAATAGTACTAAAAATAAGAATTAAAAAGTAATATTTAAATTGTATACTAATATACATTCATTGTAATAGTTTTAATAAATTTAAGTTTATATTTGAAAAAAATCTAAGTGATTTAATGTTTCATTTTTATTCATAATAGATATAATCAATACATGTTAAAAAAAAATTAATATATATTGCTTAAAACATTATGCATCAACTTAGGTGTGGTTTGTAAGATCTATTCTCATCTGCGGCTAAATGATGGCCGACTCAATAAGCTAAATTGGAGGGGATGCCCATCTTGAAGAACAATTTGGTATTCCGCCAACCATCCACAACCCCTGGGGACCATGCGAGGCTCTGTTTGTCAAGTCTGGTTTATTTCTGTTCTCAATCTTAGGCTCTATAACGATGGGAAGCACATGGTACTATATTATGTTTGTTTATCCTAACTCATGATAGAATATTTTGGGTATGGTCAGGTGTCTCTCGAGAGAATTCTCTCTACAATTTTAGATGTAAATTTTGAATAACATTAATAAATTTTATTTTTAAACAAATTAATGCTTTGTAGAAACAAAATTAAAATTTTTGTGATATTTATAAAGGATATTACGATTAGGGTTAGATAGTTAATTGGATGTAAATAAATTTATAATTTTGTTATTAAAATTAAATATATTATAATTTATTTTTAGATTGTTATAAAAATATTTGTTATGGATTATTATTTATTAATATGGATTAGAGATTTTTTAATTATAAATAAAATAATTCATTGAAACTACTCTGAAAAATATTCAAAATATTCAGTTAAACTCTTCTCATCAACTTACTAATTTTTTAGCAGTCTAGCAACATGGTTAAATACAAAATGTTCGAGTAGCATGAAACAGTTGATTCCTCAAATGGAAGAATGTTGTGCTTAAATTGAATCAGTAAAGTCTAAGTGAAGTGAAGTAAAGAAGGGTTTAAAGCGAAAATCACAAGTCACTTTTAATTAAATCTCTTGATATTTGTAAAAAAAAAAATAATCATTATATTATTAAAAAAAGATTAGGGGAAAACTAGTTGAGAAATAGATCTTAATTTTCTATTTTTTGTACTATTATACATTTTTTTTCAATATTAATTTTTTATTTAATAAAAAATTAAATTAATTTTTGTATCAAAATTGCAAAGGTACACCATAGAAGTGGAGATGAATGTAGAGTGACAAAAAAGTAGTGATGTAGGAAACAAGGATGTGGATCTGAAAGGAAAGGCATGAAAAATCAATTCTAGCTAACAAAAAACAATGTTGAATGAATCAAGTGATCACTCAATGGATTCAAAGAGAATATTAAATTAGCTTCATTCCATTATTGAATTTCCCAAGTCAAGGTTAATCAAGGAATTTCATATATTCTTGCAGCAATATTTATTTCAACTCTTTCCCGCACTAAAGAGAATTCAATTAAAATCTACAGGGAATTTAATATATTCTTGTAGCAAGATTTATTTTAACTCTTTCCCGTACTAAAGATAATTCATTTAAAACCTATAGGATAATCTAATTCGATACGTGAAATTTTTATCTAGTTTAAAGCGGGTGTGGCTCTTGCACTCTTACCTGGGAAAACAAAATAACAATTGTACACTCCATAGCCCTTACATGCACTTTGATGACATGTGGAAAAAATGCCACTTTGATTTTAAATCTAACTCTGAGAATGGCTCAAGTGGCTCAAATAGGTGGAGCAGAGGATTAGACTTCCACTCTCCAAATTATATTATCAATATTTTCTTGAGGCTTTCTTAAAGAAGCCATATTTTATCAATGGTTTCTAATAGTAGATTTTCTTCTGTCTTCAAAAGAAAGTTCACAGGTCTCGCTCATAGGACTACATATTATGTCTGAAAGAGGTATAAAGTAAGCCAATAAGCCACGTATAATCTAGGAACATTGATGGAAACTTATTTAATCATCCCCACCTCTTCCATACAAGCCTTTGTGTGGCTCTTTAGAACCTCTCTGAATTTGAATGAGAAAACATTTGTTTGGCCAGAATGAGAAATCATGAAACCATCTACTATTTTGTTGTCCTCCACGAATGAATTTATTATTTTTTCCCCATAAATTGCATCACATCCATTGGATTGAATGCAAGTAATATGAGAGTCCTCCATGTAAATCCAAAGTCCACTGCTTTGGCTGAAGTAGCCAAAAATAACATGCCTAATAATGTCTGCATGCCCATCACTAGATGTCAACGTTGATGGGTCTGTTGAAAGCTTGATGATAAAGCAGTATTCGGCATTGATTTTATTCTCACCAATACATTTTTCATTAGCAAACATGGTTGCATTTGACCTAGGATCCAAATCATACACAAAAGACAAGGTAATGACATGATTAACTCAACATCGACAAATTTTGAATCAAAATCTCGCTAACTGTCCCATGTTCATAACCATCCAACCAAATTTTCATGTTTGTTCAATTGATTTCATTCTCACCGATGCATTTTTTATTAGAAAACATGGTTTCATTTGGCCTTGGATCCAAAGCATACACGAAGGACAAGGTAATGACATGATTAACTCAACATCGACCAATTTTGAAGCAAAATCTTGCTTCTGTCCCACGTTCATAACCATCCAATCAAATATTCAAGTTTGTTCAATTCTTTATCACTAACATTGGAATTTCATGTTAGTTTCTTTTAGAGAATTTTAACATTATACTCTTTCATTATGATATAAATTTGGATGGATGGAATGATATGCCAATATTGGAAACCATCATAGATAAAATCATTATAGGTTTGATAGATAGGGTAGAAAAAATTCCTATTTTTGTATATAAATTAATATATTAGTTGCTAAATTGAAAAAAAGGAAGTAATATATTATAATGTGAAAAATTTGTTTTTCTTCAAGAGTATTAAGTGTCATAGTATAATTTAGGAGATGTTTTTGGCTGATTGTATTAAGTGTCAGTATAATTTAGGAGATATTTTTGAATGATTTGTTCACGTGATGATATAACATGTATTTAGGATATTCATAAAGAATAGTATGATAGAACATGTATTTAAAATCTTCAAAAATAATACTGTGCTCTTTGTAGATATCATGAAATTTTGTTTAGCAACTACATAATGCAATTTTTTTTTATTGAAGCAAAATAAATAAAAACAAATGTTCAATAACTAAAAATTAAATTATAATAATAATATATTATTAATATTATTTATAATTAATATAATTATTTAAAATTAATATAATTTTTAAATAATTTATTTATTATTGTGATATTAATTAGTTCATGGTACATACATTTGGAAGAAAAATACTTAGAAAATGGATAGACTCGAGCATAGATACAAACATGTGAACATTTCAACAAAATATATATAAACACACCAGCAAGAAAGTGAAAGAAGGCAAATATGAGTATAAGAAAATATGAGTATAAGGCAATAAAACATACTAAAGTTCAATGTATTTCCACCATTAATCATGTATTTCCACAATTAATCATATGTGTGATACCGCAAAACAACTCAACTCCTTGATATGTTTCAATACTTGCCTTAAAATAATAGATCCTTAACCTAAACAAAAAGTCACCGTGTAAAACTTTCCATGCATCGAATGTGAAAAAACTCAACTCCTTATATGTTCCAACAATTTCCTTAGAACAATAGATATTTAACCTAAACAAAAAGTCACCCTATAAGGTTTTCCATCCATTGAATATATGAAAGGAAAAAATATAATGGCATGGTATAAAAATTCTATTCTAGACATTTCAAAATATAAAAAATATGTAACCAACTTTGTTTAAATAATTCATTTGCATTACAACACATGTAATTTTCGTCCATCATAGTAAAGAACCATGTTCTAAGGTAAATATTTTCATTTATTCCCTTTATGGTAATCTTTAAGGAAATTCCCATGGTTTTATATTCCAAAAGTAAAATTACCATAACGTTGATTTGTTTCCTTTATGGTAAGTTGTATATTTTACTCACTTGGTTATTTTATCCTTTCTTTGTTTATGGTAAACTTTAGGGAAATTCCCACGGTTCTCTCAAAGTGGTAGTTAGACACTCGATAGATTGATATTTACTGATATAATTTTGATATAATTTGATATGCCCTCCAACATTCACGTCTAATATGTGCACAGGTGGTGGTCATAATATGTGAACAGGTGGTGGTCACAATCTGATTTAGTGTTCCAAAATTCTCACGTGGAATTTTACTTTTGGATGGTTTTTGGCATGTTTATTTTATTAATAAAGTATAAATTAATT
This sequence comes from Pinus albicaulis, assembly GCA_034641835.2. Classification (NCBI taxonomy): domain Eukaryota; kingdom Viridiplantae; phylum Streptophyta; class Pinopsida; order Pinales; family Pinaceae; genus Pinus; species Pinus albicaulis. The sequence continues at coordinate 139,073,558 of CM076582.1, forward strand.
TGTAATTTATTTTGGAATAAGAAAGAATCATAATTTATTTGTGAATTCTTAATGTGGATATATATCATGGATTGTTATTTTCAAATATGGAGTAGTTCATTATTGTCAGAAAAATAATATAATATATAAAATAATTTATCATTTATGGTAAGGAAATATATATATACTTTTTCTAAGTAGGAAAAATAATGAAATATTAGAAGTTAATAATGAAATATTAGAAGCTATTTTAGGATTGGAGTATTTTTTAAGTTTAAATAATTTTTGTGATAAATAATTTTTACATATTATTTTAAGATCTAATTATTTAATTATAAATAGTCTTTGAGGAGAAAAAAACAATATCTATAATAATAAGAAGCAAAAAAAATTTATGAAAATTTAACCATGTAATTAGATCCTAAATAATAAGTATTAGGCATACTTTCAAATATTTGAATCTCACGTCATTTTAAAAATACTAATTAATATAATTTTACAAAATTTACCATTTAAAAAAATAATCTCCATATTATCAAAGTCTCCAAACTAATATGGAGTGAATATATACATATGCTAATGGTAATTACTCACATTCACCTTTTATAAAAATGTATAATTAAATAGTTTTAGTAAATGGTAAAAGATATTATTTACAATTCCTTTTTAAAGTATTTATCAATTACATATCATCCATATTTGTATATGATGTTATCTTTTTATCAAGTATTGGGCATTGAGTTTGTAATAATATATTTTATTGAAAATTTATAAACATAAAAGTTAATGTGTGTTAATTTATTTGTTTTTAATTTTTTCATTTTCATGTTCTCCCTTAATATATTTGGCTCTCCATAAGGGGATTTGACCTAGAAGGAGCATTGAAGTTTGTATGGGTTTTGGTCTACCTGTAGTTAGTTTAATTTGGTTTTAATGTTGGTTTCTAGGTAGAAAAATTATGTAATATATTCCTAAATTGGGTTGTCTCTAATCTTCTTTAGATTCCTATTTCATTTTCTCCTTAAGGAGTAGAAGAGTTTGTCACAGTAACAATGGTTCGTCAACCTCTCTGAACAACAAAGTTTTTCATAGTAACAATGGTTCATGAAACTCGCATACTCACGCAATAAGTGTCACATACATACAAAAAAAAATCTTCACTTTTTTACCCTATCTAAAAATAAATACTTTAACCATAATGTGTATCGATTAAATCAAATCTATAACACTACATGATTATACTTGTCATTATTTATACTTGTCACGTAAATTTGAATAACCCTACAAAGTTTTAAAAGTAAGTTCTAAACCTTCTATACTATTGAATTATATAAATACAACTCCTATAACCAAGGTCCCATTGCCATGGTAATCTCTGTTGTCTTATATATATAATGATTCAAAGGTCTTATATAAATTTTCTTCGGCATTATCTTATTGTTATAATATGGTGTTGCTATCGTTTGCCAACCCATACAGTGCATCACCCGTATAGTTGATATGACCAAGGCATAGCTGGCACATCCTGCTTAATTGAATGTAGTAAGTGCAGGGCATTTAAACTCCTGGACAATTGTGAGTTTTACCATAAATATATGCGAATTTCAATGGTCCTTGTCTTTTTATTTTTAGATCTCCACCGTCGATCCTAGGGAGATTGAGGGTTCATATTTCGGGCTGGAAATTTCTTTGGTAACTTCGCTAACCCTAGCAGAATTTACCATTTTTCACTTGTTCTTGTTGAGAAGCTTCCTTTGCACCGAGGGTTTGATATCTTCGAGCTTGGCTCTCCTGCTCTGTGGGTTTGATTCCACCACATCTCCGAGCCTGTGAGGTTCTCCGAGGTGTAGCCCTCATGGTATTTTTGCAACAAAGTGGATAGAAGGCGTCATTTCCCACCGCGATGCATTTACTATATAAAATGTCCTTTGTCACCATGGAAACTACCACAGTACCAGATCCAAAGTTATTTCCTATTCATAGTATAGTTAGATACATGATCTCTTTAAAATTACATATTCTTATGAAATACAATCTGGGTTTTGGGTGTTTATCTCCTTAGCCAGTTTTTGTGTTTAATTCTTTTCCTCTTTTTTCTATTGGTGTTTTTATTCGAAGACTTTCGGTTCGATGAACAGATTTCTGAGGTGAATTGTATTCCACAGGTAATTCTCCTTAATAGTTCCTCATTTTTTTTCTTTTTTATTAAACACAATTCTTCTTTTGAGTACGTTTACATTTAGCATCTCAAACTTCTCTCACAGATTTGTGTTTCTTGGATATGTGTCGTAGGTCATCTCTTCCTCCGGTTGGCGGCTTCTTCCGCTTAGTTTTAATTATTTTGAAATACTGAAATACCGTCTCTCTCAGTTCACGGCTAATATGCCTAACTCTCCTTCCAGGTACCTCTAATACTTGCATTCAGACATCAAGAGTCTTATTTGTCTCTGGAGAACTTCTAGTCTTCATGGGGGTTTAGGAATTGCAAATTTCAGCTCTGCTTAAGGAGACGTCTGGTTTATATTTTGTTCTTTTGTCTAATATGTAAAGTTAGGGACCATATTCGGTTAGAAATCCCGAAGGACTCTGATTTTCTCTATCGCATTTCTATTTTTCTTTTGTAAAAATTCACCGTGCATTGTTATGAAAGATTCACTAAAGGGTTTATTTCTGGAGTTCAACCTTTGTTTAGTTTACAAGTCGGGATATGGAAAATATTGTAAAGTTTTACTTTTGGAACAATTTATATATTTCGTTTGGAATGTATGTAATACTTTTTATACAGTGCCCTACACAATATTTTAATGGTATGAATTACTTCTATTTGTGAAAGTCTGAAATGCTCCAGTTCTATTTCTCTGTTTGTTTACATTCCTCGGTTCAAGTAACTATGCTCGATAGACAAGTCTTTACATAGTTTACTTCGTGTTAATTGTTTACTGTCTTACAGTGGTTATAATCTTCAGTATTTTTTTTATTTGCTTAAGATTCATATAATTTCTATATGTTTATTTTACCTTATGTGCATTTAACGGTGTCCAGACCATCTAAAGTTCTGTCCATGTATAGTTAGATAGAGGAGGCAATGATTACTGGGTTGGGGTTTCATCCCCATGCCCAGAACCACAAGGTCTCTCTACACTAGATGTTTAGACAATTTTCATTCTAAAATTTCTATTTTTTCCCTTTCATAGTAGTTGTCTATTTTTCTGGGCTCTGATTTTACTTCTAAAATTTATCTGCTGTAGATTTCAAGTAACTCACAGATAACACTTGCTACTTCCTCTTTTAAAGAAAAAATAAATGTACAGAGAATACTTCTATAAACCCTATAGAAATAAAGTACTTCTATAAACCCTATAGAAATGAACATAGAGGTTACTCTAATTAAATTCTAAGACAATAGTCACTTATCTAAAAATGTATCTAGTTGTTGGTGTCCACCCAAACTTCAAGAGAGGCAATCAAGTCCTCCTCTTGCCCCCGTGATCCACTCCTGAAGAGGTACAGGTTGACAGTAGAGTTTTCTGCTGTGACCTTAGCACTCCAAGTCCAGTCAGTACTAGAAAACTTTAGGACAATGCTGAGTGATTTCCACTAGTCTCTACCCACTCGGGAAAATCTTCACTCCTTTCTTAGCCCATGAACAGAACCCCTCTTCCTCATTGGGATGAGTCTCTTATCCCCAGAGGAATAGGTAACTATTCAAACTTTCCAACCAACTTTCATTCGTTGGAAAACATTTACCATCAACCTTTTACTTTTCATGGAATTTACTTTCCATAACTAATTTTTTTATTCACAATTAAAAACAAAATTACTTTTCCAGCAAAACAATAATGGTCTCAGTCTTTTTCCTTAAACAAATAATAAAATTTCATTTAACTAGTTAAAAACTAGTTGACATTTAAATACAGCTGTCACAATAAGGTAGCATTCATGACAATCAACTATAGCAAAACCCGTAACAGTCGAAAAGAAAATTGAGGATGTTGAGAGGGAAGTCAAAATTAAGGGTAGGAATACAAAAAATGAAGAGGTCTTTGAGCACATCAACAATTGGATTTCGAATATAGGAAGTAAAACAATGAGACACACCAAATACATCAAAACTATGGATATTTATTTGAAACTCAAAAACATAATAAGAAAGATGTTGATGGAGCCATAGGACTAGCAAAATATTGGAACAAAATATTTTATTATGAAATTCAACCAAAAAAAATTATTATGATTAATCAACTTCAAAAAAAAAGAAAAGAAACTAGACATCATGATAAGAAAAATGACAAAAAAAAGTTTTCCAATTTAAAATAGGCCTAGAAAACCTGTGGATTATTTTAACAATTATTTGGAGGAACACCCGTTGAAAAATATTTCATTAAATTGCCCCCTTATGTTGAGATTAGATTTCAACCCTCAAAATTATGCATATTATGGATTTATGATAAGGCGTTTAATTAGATCCTAGATAATAAGTATTAGGCATATTTTCAAATATTTGAATCTCATCTTATTTTAAAAATACTAATTAAAATAATTTTACAAAAGTTACCATTTAAAAAACTAATCTCCATAGTATCAAACTCTCCAAAGTAACATTAAGTGAATATATATATATATATATATATATATGCTAATGATAATTACTAACATTCACTTTTTATAAAAATGTATAATTAAATAGTTTTAGTAAATGGTAAAAGATATTATTTACAATGCCTTTTTAAAATATTTATCAATTATATATCATCCATATTTGTATATGATGTTATATTTTTATCAAGTATTGGGTATTGAGTTTGTAATAATATATTTTATTGAAAATTTATAAACATAAAAGTTAATGTGTGTTATGTAATGGTGAGGTAATCAGCGTTCATTTATTTGTTTTTATTTTTTTCATTTTCATGTTATCCCTTAATATATTTGGCTCTCCATAATGGGATTTGATCTACAAGGAGCGTTTAAGTTTGTATGGGTTTTGGTCTAGCAGTAGGTAGTTTAATTTGGGTATAATGTTGGTTTATAGGTAGAAAAATTATATAATATATTCCTGAATTGGGTTCTCTCTAATCTTTTTTAGATTCCTATTTCCTTTTCTCCTTCAGGAGCAAAAGAGCTTGTCACAGTAACAATGGTTCATCAACCTCTCTGAACAACAAAGGTTTTCATAGTAACAATGGTTTATGAAACTTGCATAATCACACAATAAGGTAGCATTCATGATAATCAACTATAGAAATACCCCTAACAATCCAAAAGAAAATTGAAAATGTTGAGAGGGAAGTCAAAATTGAGGATAGGATTGTAGAAAATGTAAAAGTCTTGGACCACATCAACAATTGGATTTAGAATACAAGAAGTAAAACAATGAGACACACCAAACACATCAAAACTATGGATATTAATTTGAAACTCAAAAGCATAATGGAAAATATTTTGATAAAACCATAAAACTATCAAAAAAAAATCGAGCAAATTATTTTATTATGAAATTCAACAAAACAATTTACTATAATTAATCAACTTCAAAATCAACGAAAAGAAACTAGATAGCATAATAAAAACACTGACCAAAAAAATTACTAATTTAAAATTTACATAATATTGAAGTCCACATGCCATCATCAACCATTAATATAATTATTTTGATGATAAATAAAGATATAAAAAACTCTAAAACTTGCCTAATAAATACTAATATATTTAATTGACCATAAATGGTGTATAAACAAAAATAGCGAAAAAGAATTTCTGGTTTGATTTCTGTTGTAACACGATAATAAGCAAGGTTAAATTATACAATAATTATGTATATGATATAATATAAATCATTAACCTTATTCTCCATTAAAAATATATATATTATTATTAAAAAAACATTATATTATTACAAAATATAAAATAATAATAATAATAATAAACAAAATCTTTGCTTGCAAAGTTAAACTTAACATGTACCTTATCTCCCTTTTCGTTTCCACCCTATCAAAAAAAATTTCCTTAACCAAAAAGGGCTCCCTTTAGAGAAAGCAAGAAATATACCCCAAAGGTTGTCCAGACCTAAGGGATGGGGGAGGAGGGAAGTGTACCAGCTCCAGGGGAGATTGGAGAAGGAAGGGCAAGAGGAGTCCCGTATGACCTTAGAACTCATACGGGGATGAGAACTGTGTAGCAGATCCCGCGCGGAGAAGAGGGGATGGAGGGTGGAGGGAAAACAAGAAACAGGTGAGAGGCTTTCCTCTCTCAAGGAAAGACCTTTTTGTTTATTGATGATAAGCAGTAGATGGAAGGTCCTTGGACCCAAGGGATGCCCAATCTAACTCGAAATCTATGAAAAGAAACCAAGGGGAACCCCATGTCCTTTAGAGAAGGTCCATGGAGCCTTATAAAGCCCAATGTAACACCAAGTCCTAAGAAAAGAAAATGACATCAAGGGAGGGAGGATGGGGTGAGGGGGTTGTCAGTGCAAGGGAAATGGCCTTTGAGGAGGGATTGGAGGTCAGAGCTATGGTAAGGCTTTGGAGGTCCAAAGTGGCTGTCAGCGCAAGGGAAAGGGCCAATGAGGAGGGATGTTAAGGTCCTTGGGTTGGGGATGGAGTGATGGGGCAACCAAAAGTTGAAGGGTTGGGTGGAACCCATATAAACTTTCCAAAAATTCACGCTTGAAAAGATTACTTAAAATATATATTTTTTTTAATTTGTAAATTTTTTTATTAATAATTTGTTTATATTCTAATTTATCATATAAAATAACATTTTAGCTAAAACAAAAATAAATAAATAAATATATTTAAATACTGTATTATTTAGTAATTTATCTAATTATAACACATTATTTTAAGAAAGTCTCTAAGTTAAGAAGATCATATAAATATAAGCTAGACATGAATCTTTGAAATAATAACAATATTTCACCTCATATTCGATAATATAATATTATTAGCAATATACTTATATAATTATAAAAAATGTGATATATAGAAAAACTTAAAAGTAAATTTAAATAAATTTATTTAAATATATATTAAATGTTGAATGAACAACATACATTTTTATTCTTATTAACAAAATGGATGCACAATAAGATGATATAAATATGAAATTGTTATTATTATAATTTATAAATTCTTATTCTCATTAACAAAATAGATGCACAATAAGTTGATATAAATATGAAATTGTTACTATTATAATTTAAAATTTTAAAAATATCAAAATTAAAAGCATTAGGTTATGATTATTATAAAAATATCAAAATTAAAAGCATTAGGTTATGATTATTATAAAAGAAAGATAAAAAAAATATTCAAATTAAAAAAAATATTGTTCATAATTATTGTCAAATTATAGTTTGAATAGAACATTATAATTAATAATATTGAAAATCTTTATTTTCTTTTCTTTTACATTGTTTATTTAATGTTGTAAGTTCATTTTTGTTTTCAATAATATTTATCGGTATATTTATATTGAAAAGAGAATGTTAAATTTTAGAGATTTTATATTATAAATTATCTTTGACTGTAATAGTTTAATGAAACTTTGTGATCGAATTTATTAAATTATTTGTATTTTATAAGTAAGATATGTGATGAAAATTTGTAGTAAATTTATCAAATTATTTGTATTTTATAAATGAGATATGTGATAATTTGTATTATTAAAATTTTTTTGTTACACAATTGTCTTCCAACCCTTAGATTTTCATTCTCATTAATCTTATTACCCACACTTGTGTTCCTTAACTCTAAATCTATTGAAATTTATCAATTATTTAATTTCTATAACTAAATTAATAATATATATATATTTAAAAAACTAAATTATATATAATAATTTAAATAAAAAGACTAACCAAAAAATAACATGAAAAAAATATTTTATATTATTTTTATTATTATTATCCATTTCCATTTCAATACCCATACCAACGAATTGTGATGGGAGCCCATCTTGAAGAACACTTTGGTATTCCGCCAACCATCCACAACCTATGGGGACCATGCGAGGCTCTGTCTCTCATGTCGGGTTCATTTCTGTTCTCAATCGTCTATAATGACGGGAAGTAATCACACGGTACTATATCATGTCTGTTTATCCTAACTCATCATAGAATATTTTGGGTATGGTCAGGTGTTTTTTAGAGAGAATTTTCTCTAGATGTAAATTTTGAATACTATTGATAAATTTTATTTTTAAACAACTTAATATTTTGTAGAAAAAAAATTAAAGTGTTTCTGATATTTATAAAGATATTGTGATTAAGGTTAGATAGTTAATGAGATAATAAATTTACAATTTTGTTATTTAAATTAAATATATTATAATTTATTTTTAAGTTGTTATAAAAATATTTATTATTGACTATTATTTATTAATTTAGATTAAAGATTTTTTTAATTAAAAATTAAAAATAGTAAAAATAAAATAATTCATTAAAACTATGAAAATATTCAAAATATGCAGTTAAACTCTTCTCATCAACTTACTAATTTTTGAACAGTCTAGCAACATGGTTAAATACAGAATGGTCGAGTGGCATGAAACGTGTGATTCCTCAAAAGGAAGGATGGATTGCTTAAATCGAATCACCCAAGTATAAGTGAAGTGAGGTTTAATTAAATCTCTTTGCTATTTTGTAAAAAAAAATTAATGATTATATTATGAAAATAAGATAATGATTTTATTATGCAAAAAGATTGGTAGAAAATTAGTTGAGAAATAGACTTTAATCTATTTTTGTATTTTATTATACATTTTTATTTTTATTTTCCAAGGAAAAAACTGGCAACTTTCTATTAAAATTAAGAAAAGTTACAACTTTGTAGATGCATTTAAGCATTTAGAGACACCCAAAGGGCCCATGTGCATAAGCGCACTAGTCACTATAGCTAAACTACAGCAGATTGATTTACAAAAAGCCCGCAAGACAGAACTTTTCATGCTTTCCCTTTATGAGGCAAGCCAAATTAAATAACATGGGGAGTATATTAAGTTTTTCTCCCCTTCTTCTTTTCGACCTTCCTCCAAGTGCCTTGTGATGGCGTGGTAGTGATAAGGGCAAGCTGATTTTCTTTAGTGTTTATACCCTTGTCCTTATCTAAATCTGAATTTTCTGAAGAGTGTTGTCTTTTGTTACCCCCGGAGTCTATTGCCTCATGTTCTTTTTCCAACTGGGCCAAGGGAGTGATGTCGAAAGGGTCTTTCATCTCTTGTTCTTTTGGATTTGTTTCTGTGGTTGTCTGTTGATGTTCATGGGTCTTGAGAGCATCTTCTTCTTCTTTTTCTTCCTCCTCTTCTGACTCGTTTGGGGGAAATTGCCACCCTTTTGGAGTTTTCACTGTCTTCTTTTTTTCCCCTGTTGTCTCTTTTTGCTTCCGGACATGTATTTTGCAAGTGACCGGTGTTTCTGCAGATTCTGCACCTGAATGCAGTATTTTCGAAGTCAAGATGTTGTATCCATTTCTGTTGTTTTTGTGTCAAATGTATGCATTCATGCAACCCTTTACTAAGGTCCACTTCCACGCAAATATGAGAAAAAGTGTAGATACCCTCCTTTAAGCGTTGAGTATCTATTTTGATATATCTCCCCAAGATGTTCCCCATGCAAGCAAGAACACTTTCGTTCCAGAAATTCAAGGGAAGATTGTAAAGCCGAATCCAAACTGGCATTCTGGACACTTCCATGGTGTTTGCGTCGAAATCCGGGAACCAAGGTGTGATGAAGAGCCCAGTGGCGCCCCAGAACCATGGTCCCTCCCTCAGCATAATATCTATGGCTTCTGAGGATGAAAACTTGACGATGAAAAACTCCTTTGAACAATGATGGTTTTTGCAATCCATGGTCCAGTTTGTGAAGATCCAATGAAACAACTCCATTGGTTTTGGCCAGAAGCTGTTAAATCTGCAGATGATCGCTTGTGCTTCATAAATAATTTGGTTCTCATCTACTTCTGTAAGCTCTATGTTCACTTCTGGTATGATGTTCATTTGCTCAACAATGTAAGGTTTTGGAGCATTTTCTGTTGTTTCCCCTGGGGTAGCGATTTTGTTTTTGCCCTTTAAAATATTCCTGTAGGAGGGCCCTTTCGAGTTTTCATGTCTTGTGGTGCTGGTTCCTTTAGTTGTACCTAAAGTTCTATGTTTTTCAGTGGCCCCTCCTCTCAGTCTCATATTGAGAATGATGGTGGAGCCTTGGCTTATGTAGTACTCATGTAAAGTGTGAAATCCTTGTAATGCTCAACCCTGTAGATCAAGGATTGTAGTTGACTAGGATACCCAATGATTTGACCAATTTTTAGTTTTAGGTCTGCGACCTCTTCTTGATGATGAGCCCAAATCAAAATACTATCTCCCTTCGAGAGCTTAATGAAAATTTGAAAACAATCATCACTTACCACATTATCATTTATGGCTACGAGATCGACCTTAGGCTACAGCGCAGGTTGCGGGGATGGAAAGGGGACAGGCATCCGGATGTTGGAGAGGGGCCATGCAGGAATCAAGACATCGTCGTCCAGTGTGCAAGACAGTGAAACACCCATCGCCGAAAGAAGCGGTAAAAGAAAGGTCCCTTGGAGGCAGAGCGTTGTCCACTGCACTGCATCTACAGAAGAACCCATCGATTCATAAAGAGCTGGGCTGGGGTGTTGATTATGTGGATTTCCTCCCCTAGTCCCTGTGAAAATCAAATTCCACCATTCACTGATCCATTGATCCTACATTCAGTGACTTCCTGTGGGAATCGCCTCTGTTAAGAGACCGAGAGACTTGTTAAAACGATAGTAATCCACCATAGCCAGTGCCAAGGAGCGGCACAACCTAATCTGGGCCATCAAAAGGTAGGTAGGAGGCAGCCCTAGCCATTGTTCAGTCCGATCTCGGACGAGGGGGGTCGCCATCTTGTCTCCCTAGTGTTCAACCCCATAAACCCTACCTGCCATTGTTGTTCAAGAGCTCTCAAACTCGCGCACTCTAATCAATATATTACAATTACCTATTATACATTTGTATTCAATCTTATTTTTTTATTTAATAAAAAATTAAATTAGTTTTTGTATTAAAAGTGCAAAGGTACACGATAGAAGCGTAGATGAATGTAGAGTGACAACAATGTAGTGATGTAGGAAACAAGGATGTGAATATAAAAAGCATGAAGAATCAATTCTAGAAAAGAAAAAAAAACAATGTTGAATGAAGTGATCAATCAATGGATTCAAAGGAAATATTAAATTAGCTTCATTCCATTAATGAATTTCCCAAGTCAAGGTTATTTAGGGCATTTCATATGTTTTTGCAGGAAGATGAATTTCAACTCTTTCATGCACTAAAGAGAATTCAAGTAAAATCTACATGACAATCTCATTCGACACCTGAAAATTTTATCCATTTTAAAGAAGGTGTGGCTCTTGCACTCTTATCTTTGGAAACCAAAATAACAATTGTACACTCGAGAGCCCTTACATGCACTTTGATGACATAAGGAAAAAATGCCACTTTGATTTTAAATCTAACTCTGAGAATGGCTCAAGTCGCTCAAATAGGTGGATCAGAGGGTTAGACTTCCACTCTCCAAATTATATTATCAATATTTTCCCGAGGCTTTACTAAAGAAGCTAGATTTTATCAATTGTTTCTAATAGTAGATTTTCTTCTGTCTTAAAAGAAAAAGTTGACAAGTCTCACTCATAGGACTACATCTTGTGTCTGAAAGAGGTATAAAGTAAGCTAATAAGCAATGTATAGTCTAAGAACATTGAAGGAAACTTCTTTAATCATCCACACCTCTTCCATGCGAGCCTTTGTGTGGGTCTTTGCAACCTCTTTGAATTTGAATGAGCAAACATTTGTTTGGACAAAATAAGAAATCATGAAACCATCTACTATTTTGTAGTGCTCCACGAATAAATTTATTATTTTTTCCCTGTCAATTGCATCGCATCCATTGGATTGAATGCAAGTAATATGAGAGTCCTCCATGTAAATCCAAAGTCTAGTGCTTCCGCTGAAGTAGCCAAAAATAATATGCCTAATAATTTCTGTAAGCCATTCAATAGATGTCAATGTTGAAGGTTATGTTGAAATCTTGATGATAAAAGCAATATTTGACATTGATTTTATTCTCACATATGCATTTTTTATTAGAAAACATGGTTTCATTTGACCTTGGATCCAAAGCATACAAAAAATAAAAGGTAATGACATGATTAACTAAACATCGACCAATTTTGAAGCAAAATCTTGCTAACTGTCCCATGTTCATAACCATCCAAACAAATATTCATGTTTTTTCAACTCATTTTATTCTCACCGATGCATTTTTCATTAGCAAACATGGTTTCATTTGACCTTGGATCCAAAGCATACACAAAGGATAAGGTAATGACATGATTAACTCAACATCGACCAATTTTGAAGCAAAAGATTGCTAATTGTCCCATGTTCATAACCATCCAATCAAATGTTCAAATTTGTTCGATTCTTTATCACTAACATTGGAATTCCATGTAAGTTTCGTTTAGAGAATTTTAACATTATACCCTTTCATTATGATTGAAATTTGGATGAATGGAATGATATTAATATTGGAAACCAACATAGATACAATCATTAGAGGTTTGATAGATAGCCTAGCAAAAATTTCTGTGATGATATAATATGTATTTAGGATCTTTATAAAGATTATTATGATAGAACATGTATTTAAAATATTCAAAAATAATACTATGCTCTTTGTAAATATCATGAAATGCTATATAGCAACTACAAAATGCAATATCATTTTATTGAAGAATAAAATAAAATAAAAATAGACATCAAAAATTAAAAATTAAACTATAATAATAATATATTATTAGTGTTATTAAGAATTAATATAATTATTTATAATTAATATAATTTTTAAATAATTTATTTATTATTGTCGTATTAATTAGTTCATGGTAGATACGTTTGCAAGAAAAATACTTAGAAAATAGACGAACTAGAACATAGATACAAACATGTGATCGTTCCAACAAAATATATGTAAACACACCAACAAGAAAGTGCAACAACCCAAATGTAAATATAAACAATCGAACATACTAAAGTTCAATGTATTTCTGGAATTGATCATCTGTGTGATATCCAGAGAAAACTCAACTCCTTTATATGTTCTAAGAGTTCCTTAAAACAATAAATCTTCCCGATAAAGCTTTCTATCCCTAGAATATGTGAAACGAGAACATATAAAGGCATGGTCTAAACATTCTATTCTAGACATTTCAAAATATAAAAAATAGGCAACTAACCTTGTTTAAATAATTCATTTGCATTATAACACATGTCATTTCCATCATAAGGTAAAGAAATTCATTTATTCCCTTTATGGTAAGCTTTACGGAAATTCCCATGGTGTAAAATTACAATAACGTTGATTTGTTCCATTTATGATTATGATTTTACTCAGTTGATTATTTTATCTTTTGTGGTAAACATTAAGGAAATTCCCATGGTTATCTCAAAGTGGTAGTTAGACATTCGATAGATTGATATAATTTGTTATGCCCTCCAACATTCACGTCTAACATGTGGACAGGTGGTGGTCACAATCTGATATTCACGTCTAATATGTGCACAGGTGGTGGTCACAATCTGATTTAGTGTAGTAGAGTTTCTACCAAAATTCTTACGTGGAATTTTACTTTTGGACATATAAAATAATTTATCATTTATTTTAGGTAAATGATATATGTACTCTTGCTAAGTAGAGAGGATGAAATCCGTAGAGAAAAAGAATACGATGACGAATACAAATGGTGCTGAGAAAAAAATACAAATGGCAGTAGAGAGGATGAAATCCGTAGTGAAAAAAGAGTACGATAATGAATACAAATGGTGCGGAGAAAATAATACAAATGGCAGTAGAGAGGATGAAATTTCTAGCTAGTATCTTTCTAAGGATATGGAGGAAGCTCGAAATCCAAGCGGGAGAATGAATGTTAATTTCAGTATGGCTTCGCTCCAACATAGTTTCCAGGAGGGTAGTAATTGCATGTGATGAACGTGTCACCACTGTTACATTTAATGATGGCACATCCAACATTAGTTGTCGTTCTCCAAACAATCTGAGTGTAGTGCGTGCAGTCTTGACCAGAGCTGCAACTATTATTTGCATAGTTATACCACTTCTTCTCATCCACCCATGCACCCACTGCCTCTATAGCGTTCCAACCTCTGCCACTCCCCCAGAATATGTTCTCTCCGAAGGGACCCTCAGAATGCTGAAGGAGGCAATCACCTCTTCTTTCCCTTGCGTAAACACGAGCATAAGTTGCTAGTTTCACATCCCATTTCAGTGGAGGGACTCCCACTTCTTTTCTTGCCTCGTTCTGAGGAACCAGAAATCCTTGAATGGTTTCACTAATGTTCGCACCTGCCTCTGCAACCATCTGTAAGTTCCAGATTGCAACGCTCAAGACAGCTACTACAACCAGAAGACGCGATGGCTGCCTCATTTTTACGGCAACAATAACAAGGCAGCAGCTAATACTCGACAGATGTATCCTCGATATTGTTTCCGAAAATGCGGAGCAAACAATTCGCTAGCTGGCTGAAGAAAATGCTTTAAGATTTGCCTGCACTTGGCTTGTTTATATACTGTTTATGAAGACAATTAACAGAAGACCAAGACAGATTTGTAATAAGAAGGAAGGAGTCGATAAATAGTAGGTGGTGGCCGAAATGTTAGCAGTAAAACACTGGAGATAAGGTATCGCAGACATCAGACTCTCCCAACACCAAAATGTAAGGCATAAAGACGGACAGATAGATATGCATGGGTGGCTCATATCATTTTTGAATTTTGATCTTCGAAAAGAGGCGGCGGCAGGAACATATTCTGCTCGTTATGCACGTGGAGTAAAGCCCGAGATATCCACCAGATTACAACACCGGCGTCGTTTTTTGACATTGGTTGAAGGACACACCCGTCCCGAAGACGCGCAGTGCCCTGAAATGTGCCACATCTACCATTTGCGAAGGAATGACAAACCGCAGGTAGACCTGAGCCAACCGGCAAAACAGTATCGTTGAAGTAATCATTCGCGAGTTACAGGTAGGTCTACCTTGACCTGCAAGCAACTTACTTGACCCACAAATCTCTTAGAGTTGACAAGTTACTTACTTGACCCACAAATCGCTTAGAGTTGACAAGTTCCTTCGCTAGTTTATTTTAGTGCCGTGGGGAAATTATGGTGGTTATCTATGAATATATAATCACTC